>JAXIUT010000001.1:21598876-21617402 GCA_035586675.1 Eurytoma californica | reverse complement strand
AATATTACTATGGTTAAAATGAAACACGATTGTACGATTGTCGTTGAATCCAAAAGCCGCGTTATAATACTGTAACAAATTAATAACTTCATAAATAATCCTATAGTCGAGTTGCGATAAAAATTTTTCAAGCTTAAAAAATATCTCCGCAAAAAAATCGGCAATCTGCCTCGGACAGCCCGTGCAATCCCGTTATTATTCCCGAGTATCTCATAATCAGATCAACTCCATAACGCGCGAAGATTCGCGCGTAAATCAGCGGGGCCGAGGCGGCGCGCATTCCACGCGGTACCCCCGAAAATCTCCTCTAAACCTCCGTCCCGCGCGAGCAAAAAGAGCGAAATTCCCGAACGGCCGGTGGACAACAACAACAATCGTACAATCGGCCCCCGGGCCGAGAAAAAAAAGGGGCCCCCGGAGATCTCTCGATGTCGCGGGGCCCCCGTAAAAAAAGAAACGAAGAGTACGAGAGAGAAAAAAAGAGAGAGATACTAACGAAAGCACGAAACTAGGTGTCGGCAACGGACCGGGACGAGGGTGCGAACGGCCGGGTGCGCTACAGCATCGCCGCGGGCGACGACAATCGCGACTTCACGATCTCGGAGGACGGGGGCGCTATCAGGGTCGCCAAGAACCTGAACTTCGAGCGCACCTCGCGCTACCGGCTGCAGGTGCACGCCGAGGACTGCGCCACGGAGCTCGCCGGCGAGTCCAGGCTGGACGCCGCCGAGGTCGTCATCACCGTACTGGACATCAACGACAACGCGCCCATATTCCTGGACTCGCCGTACCTCGCACACGTCATGGAGAACATGCTGCCGCCTAACTCTGGCTTCGTCATGCAGGTGAGACTTCATTAAAAGTTTCTTTCTTTCATTACAAGTTTTATATCGAAGAATAAATGTAAATTCATTATTTGTATACTCTCTGAAATAGAATTAGTGTAATGTACTTTTTCTGAATTTTAGTATATTTTATTAATTTTTAGCATTTTTTCACTAGATTAATTCTAGAATTGGCTCGTGTAGTAATTTCTTAAATTACTAATTAAAAACGAAACAAAAATTGAGACTGTACGAGTAAGAGTTCACTTGCAAATTGCACTTTAAAAAAAATGTGTATACATTTCGCGTGCGTGCATGATATCGAATGCTTTGTGAAAAACGCAGGTCAAGGCGTACGACGCGGACACGCCGCCCTACAACGATCAGGTTCGCTACTTCCTCAAGGAGGGTGACACTGACCTGTTTCGCATAAACGCGAGCACCGGCGACATCTTCCTGCTGCGTCCACTCGACCGGGAACTCGTTTCCGAATATGTGCTCACTCTCGTCGCTATGGACACAGGTAAGATACTCTTTCACTGTGTCGCTCGCCTCATTTGGCGGGGTCAATAACGCAATGTTCGTCGAGAGAAAAATGTGCATCGGATCCGATGTCGTGAAAAAAAAAATTCTGGAACAATTTTTAATAATGCACAGAGGTAATTTGTTCTGTGTTAAATTTTATTCAAAAAAGGGCTATTTACATGTTGCTAATTTAATTATTTTTATTTGCAGTGAAATATATTTGTAAGAAATCATCTAATTTTACCAAAATAGAAATCGCTCAGTGATTACGTATGCGCTTTAATTGTTACTCAACAATGTTTATGCAGTCTAGTGAATTTGGGACCACACGAAGAGTATAAACTACATTAACCTACTATGAAAAAACGACGAAAACAATTTAGATCATGCAGAATAGTGCGCTCACGAAGAGAAAAATAATTCGCCGTTAAAGTCAATCTCGCCGTCGTAAATTCCAGCAAACAATCCTCCGACACGCGAATCTCAATCTCTGCGCCAATTTCCCAGCGAACGGCCAAAAGCTACCCAGTCATCATGCAGTTCTCTATAGGCGGCTCCTCGCAAAAAACTATCGGCAGACTATTCCGCTCTCCTCTCATACCTATTTCGTCAGCGCCGTGCCCGATAGAAGGTTGACGCGGCCCGACGAGTGACAAGCGACAAGCGATCGCGGGCCGCGGAGCCGCGGCTGACTGACTGACTCCGGCGCTCGGCCGATAAGAAGCTCCGATAAGAAAAGGCGCGGAGGAGTAAGCCACGTCTCGTTAAGTCCTTTTGTGCATAAGTAGCGTGTCTGCCGGGGGGGCTTTACCCCGGCTTTTTGTCAGTCGATCGCGATTTATTTCGCCCCCGCCGTCGAGCGCCGTACAAGGTTTGACGCCGCGGACTTTTCGCGCGCGAGCACGCGCCGGCCGCGAGCCACTTTCTAAATCTCCTCGCTTTTATCGCAGAGCCGCCGAGGTCCGTAATTTACGGGCTACCGTGGCTCGCCGCGCGCTTTTCCACGGAAGCTTTATGGCTTTTTAGCCGAGCGCGGATAGGCGATTGACGGTATGCAAACAATTCGATCGCTTACACGGGGCTGCACTGTTTTTGTTTTTTCTCGTGCGTTGGCTGGTGTTTGCGTTGGAATTTTTCTTAATTTATTGAGGGATAAATCGTATATCGCAATGATTTTGTTCAAACTTTTATTGACGATTTATAGTTCATTTATTTGTATAAGCTTGTAAGTTTAATCTCGCAGTGCACTTTAGTTTTCATACATTTTTTTTTTTTTATAGTTTGAAACAAGTATAAATCTTTTTGCTAAGAAAAAATGTTAAAATGATGAACATTAGAGAATATAGAGTCGCTTTTAATTTCTTTTTAATTGCTCATAAAGTAAGCGTTTTCTTTTACGGATATGAAAAAGTATCACATTTTTCAAAGTAAAAATTAGTTAAACGCCTGTCTAAACGTTCACAATTTTTGCATTTTATTTCTAGAACATTCATAAAAATAAGCATACTTCAACTAACTTGAAATGTGAATATCTCACGATTTAACAATTCTAAATGTAGCCAACAACAAAACAAAAATTTCTCGCTTTGTCTCACGGGTAAGTGGTCTACTCGATTACGCCGCCGTGATATATTCCCTCTCGCCCGCGCCACTCTCGTCCGGCATGCAACACTTCGTCGAAGTTATTGCTTGGAATTGGTGAAAGTAAAGTCCAAGGGTTTCCGATCAGATTAGTTAATGAATGGTAACAACGTAGTCGCCGCGTGTCCGACACACGCGCTAGTGATAGTGAAAGCCACCTCGAGTTGTTTAAACAAACGAGCCGGTAAACTCGCGTCAGCGCGCCTCCTAAAACCTCCCGACCGATTTCCAATCGGCAAAATTGCCCACAGCCGCGCGAACGGTCGCAAAAAAAAAGCAACGAAAATAAACGTCGAGCCGGGCTGTCTCGCGATGCAAAAAAAAAAAAAACAGCGCCGCGAATAAAAAGGCACTCCGACGCGCCGCGGCGAATAAAACGCCCGGGGCTAAAAAGCGAAAACGTCGAGGAGGAGGCCACCGGGCGAGTTAATACATTTTATCTCTGATTGACACCTCGGCCATTCCGAGCGGATTAGCCCACATTGAGGGCTTATCCCCCCGCGATCGAATGCAAATCCGGCCGCGCGTCAAACGGAGCCCCTCGCGGACGCGCCGATGATCGATTCCTGGCGCGACTTCGTAAAAAATGGCGCGAGCACAAAGTGTTCCTTCGACGCGCGGGGAGGAGGGCACGGGGGAGCCTCCGTATAGGGAGAGGACCTTCGGCCTATACTCGTGGGAGTATTATACGCGTTTGGCCGGGCAGGTTCATGAATATGAAAGGATGACTAAGATAAAATCATTACGCTCGCCCGGGCGACATTTCTTATTTCGCTGCGTAATGCTCGCTCCGGCGCTGGCAAATAAAACACTGGTAGCGGCGGGACGCGCTCTCGTAAATGCGTGTAGGTACTGGTGAGTAGGAGTAAAGGAGGCGAGACCCTACCTTTGTACGAACCTCGTTCAATCGTTTTATTCGCTCGGTATATCTTTTTTTGTATTATAGTGTTAATAGTCTCGTAAGGAATTCATCTTTTTGTTTTTCTTTTCGTGCTTTGTCAAATGTAAAGAAAAATTACTATAATGTAATTTAATACTTTAAATGTCTTTTAAAAAGGAATTTAATTATTTTTAAAGTTTATGTTTGTTAATTGAATTAAACATAAACAAATCTCTTAATTAAACAACAAACAAGTATTAAATAAATAATAGTTATTAATTTATTTAAAAGAAAAAGTCTAGAACTTTAACTTTTAATTTAGCTTTTATTCGATAAATTTAAAAAACGTCACGCAAACTATTTCTCCGCGATTGAAGAAAACGCGATTGTTATCACGCGCAAGCCGTTTCCATCGGTCTTACAATTAAACGCGAATAGTTCAGTTCCGTGAAATCGAACTCCCGCCGGCGTGCTCGGCGCAGCAGCAAAGTAAAGTCAAGGGTCGTCGCGTCCCGTCGATTGACACGATTTTTCGCAAGATCCTTTGCGCGGCTCCCCGTGTGTGCCCCTCTCTCTCTCTCTCGGCGAGCTCCTTTGCCTCGGCGCAAATCCCGATCCCCTCGATCAATCGGCCGCTGCCTTAGCGGCGGCTAAATCCTCGGGGCGCTCGGGGCAGCTCCATTGATCGGCACCGCTCCGTCCTCCCTCCCTCTCTCTCTCTCCCTCGCCGCGAATTCCGCGAAGAATAATATGAGAACACGTATCGGTCGCCGGGGCAGCAGCCGCCGCCGCGAGGTTTGATGCACAGATAATCCTCTCCTTCCTCCCTCCCGCCGGCCCGCGTGGAACTCGTGCAAGTCACTCCGCAGGAAGGAGAGAGAGGGAAGTTGCCGCGAGGCTCAACCTGCGCGCGCCTTATTTCTCCGGGGCCCCGGAGTGCATATACACCTTATGCGCGCTCCTCTCGGCTCTCTACCCCGCTCGCTCTCTCCTTCGCTTCTCCGCGGCATCTCCATCTCGCTCGCTCTCCCTCGTATCTAAGATCTTCCTTCGGCGTTATTCGCCTCCTCCTCTCGCACTTCTCTTTCTCTCTCCCTCCCTCCCTTTGAGAGCGCGAGCCTCGTCCCCGTCGTCTCCGGTGCGCGTTCGTCGTAGTCGTCGTGTCTCATACTTTATGCCTCGCCCATAGTTTATGGCCGAGGCGAGGCCCGAGACCAGGCATTTTGTTGCGCGAGCCCTTCGATCATCGTCGGCCCGGCTCGCACACACGTATGCGCGCTGGATGAATGCGCGCCGGGCCCCGAAGGACCCACGCCGCTAAAGGTCCCCTTAATTTTTGGCGCGCCAAAGAGGAGACCAACGCTTCTTCTTTCACGGGGCATATCTACGAATGCTCGTCCCCTCGACCGTATAAAACTGTAGGGTCTATTTAAAAAATTATCAAAAATTTGCTAAATACAAAGAAGTAGTAAAAAATTTATTTTTTCCTTTAAAATACTTTAATTAAATAATAATTGTATGCGTAGAAGGTAAAAAAAGTTAATTTAACAATTAGCCATCCTAACGCATTTAATTGCAACGTTGTAGTCACAAACAACATTTCATTACATCTCGGGAAAAGAAGAGAATTCCAGTAAAATTGCGTTTAAAATCCATAATTAACGCCGCGTCCGGAGGCCGGTGTCGCGGCGCAACCCGGCCGCGCCAAAATGAGTCGGCGACGTCGCGCACGTAATCCCCGCTCCGTCGCGGCTTAAACGCGCCGCCCGGCCGTTTCATTATCAGCGCAATTCACCTCCGCGCGAATCATAAATCTCGGCCGCTTAAAGGCCCCGACGCTTTCCGCGTAATCGTCGCGCGCGGCAAAAAAGGCGACGGGGCCCTAAAGAGGTGCGTGCGTGAAAAGGAGCGCCTTGCGTACGGTGCGCGCGTGTGCGTGCGCGCGCCCGCCGAGCGAATTCTGCCGCGCGCCGGACAAAGTGGACGCGCCCGTAATGGGCCGGTCGCGCGACAAATCTCAAATCTCTCGCTGCCCCTTTGCGGGAGGGACTCTTCTTTCATTTCCCGTGGTCGTTGCTTTGCTGTATGCGGAGGGTCACGTTTCGATTTTTGTTTATAAACAAAAAAGAATGGTTTTTTTTTATTAATAATTCTCCTATTTAAGGTGGGATTAAGAGGTATGCGTGCGATTTGTCTCCTTTTTCGAGTGTAATACGACCAAATTGAAATTTAGCCGCGTCGGAGGGTTCGACGGATTGGTCGGAGGGGGATAAAAAAAAGAATAAAGGTTGGAGAGAAGGAGATCGATGCGTCGCTCCGAAAAATCGAGGCTCGCGACACCGGGCAGCGCGAGTACGCTTCGTTAGCCTCCGCGAGCCGTCCCGCTATCTCGATGCTCCGTCCGCGAAAGTAAAAAGAAGCGGAGCGAGAGGAGCCGCCAGTATTCCCGAAAACCGCCGACGAGCTTAGGGACACGCAATTATAAGTAGATCCCCCCCTCTCCCTGCAGGTGATTAATGCACATTTTTTTCCAACATAATACCTCTAAGCCGGAGCGATTAAAAGCACGCCCCGATAAAAATCGAGAGCGGCAGCGAGGAGCAGCAGAAACGAAAAAAAAAGGAAGCAAATCGGTGAAGAGGAGCTCACGAGAGCCGCTCCAATTTAAAGAGCAGAGGGGGGTGGGAGGGAAGAAGAGAGCATCTCTCGATATTCAAATTCGCCCGGCGGACGGATAAGACTGATCCGGATTTTTTTCGGCTAATAAGCGCCTCGGCCGGAGTGTATAGCGCCGCGAGCGAGCCGCCGCCACCGCTGCAGGACACGCGCGCTCCCTCACGAGAATTACAAGGCGCGATTATGATAATCGACGCGCGAGCCGCACCGACCGGCCCTCCCCTCCCCCATCTCGTGCGCGCGATTACGATTATTACGCGATTATCCGGGCGATCGCGGATTTTCGTCCGCGCGCGCGCTCGCCAGGTACGCAAGGCCTCGCGCATAATAATTTTAAATGCCCGTAATTAAACGCGCGCGGGTAATTGAGGAAGCGCGCTAGATCGCGTCTTATCCCTCCTCTCTTTTCTCTCGCCAGCGTATTATACAGTCGCGTACGGGCTCCTTTCGTCGCTGCCGGGGAAAATTACGGCCGAGCGACATGTCGGATTATGCGCGCCGGGAAATTGATGGCCGGTCCATTAGGCCGGGAAAACTTAATAGTGTCGGCCCCTAATGGATGTTTTAACGCTTCATTGCGCTAATTTGTCCGCGATTTATTCACGGTCGGGCGGCGAAGGCGTTCGATTTGTATTTGCGCGCGCGAGAAAGTTTAAAGTACATTCCACGGCGCGGCGATGTGAGAAATCTCCCCTGCGCGAAGTAACGAGGACGAGGCGCGCGGGTATCGGTTGCGCAATATTTCGCATCAGCGCCTCGAGTCTCCGTCTTTCCCGGATCCCTCGTTAGGGCCTGAATTAGCCGAGCGCCGAGCGCACAATGATCGCGCTGATTAACTCGCGCGCTCGGGAGAGGGGAGGGATTCCAGCCGGTCATTATTGAATGACACATCGCGGATATAATCGATTCGAGGAGGCACCTCGCTGTCCTTTCAATTTGTATCCCAGAGCGCGGACGTTAAAGGAGATGAGGCGAGGGGGGGTACAAATGCCGAGGAGAGCTAGAATAGAGGCGAGTTCGATAGAGAGAAAAAAAAATGCGTAGAAAATAATGCTTAATTGAGGAGACGCGATTGTCAAACTCCCCGTACGAATGACTTTTTTTTGTTTTTAATAGCTCGTGAGCGATATCTTTTTCCATGCGCAAAAAGCGATAAACCGTGGAATCTCGAATTGATTAGTAAGGATTTTTTGCGCGGGATATTACACTTTGCGTATTGAATTCGTACAATCAGCGCCGGGGGAACAGGTTTGCGCTAGCCATAAAACCTTGTTGCTTTCTATCGGCGTAAAGGGATAAGGAAACAGTCATAAATGGTAATAGGAAGGAGTAAAGAAGAGAAAATATCGAGAGTCGTATAAAGTAGCGAGAGGGAGAGAGAGGGAGAGAAAAAGGTCGAGCGTACGAATGAGAAAACGTTGAATTGAAGGTAAAAAAAAAGGAAGGAAGAAAAAAAAAGGCATAAATAATAAAAGAAGATATCGGCGAGTGCGCAGATACCGCGCGCGGAGGGGGGAGAAAGAAGATGTTAAGAAACACGCGCAGAGTGAATGCGGTATCTCCGCGAAGGGAGGGAAAGAGAAATGCAAAGCGTAAAACATCTCGGAGATAAGAATAGCCGAGTAAAAAGTTTTTCAAATCAATACGTCTTATCGACAACTTATTGGGTGGTCCGGTCGAATTAACGACCGCAAAAATCTCATCTTTAACAAAAAACAGAAAGGCAAGAAATTTATTTATTCCAAGTCGATATTATTTATAAACATAATGCTTATCCCCATCGCCGGCGCGAGATGCGAACAATAAGTCAGAGTCGTAATAAAGTGATCATCGCGCTTGGCCTCCGCTCCGCGAAGCGTTTAAGCATCAGGTGTAAAGAAGGCGAGATGCGCAATAAGAGCACGAGAGGGAGAGCGGTCGAAACTAAGTAGCAGCCGTATGGTAGAGCCGCGGAACAATCTGGCGGCGCGGAATCCTCGGCAGTAAGTAACGCACCAGGCTCAATCTTCCCTAATTTGTCCGCTCTCCCTCGGCGCGTCTGCCTCGCGCGAAGACGCGCAAAAAGCGCGGATAATAAGTTATAAGTAATACGCGCGGCTCGCGCGGTTATATCTGGAGCAGAGACGCCCGGAGCGGCCTCGGCCTCGCGGAGGAAGAGGAAATATTAAAAGCAGAAGCGTTCCCAGTACCGCCCGGGGGAAGGGAAAAGCAGATATACAGCCCGAGAGGCGCGGCGGACACCGGAGAAAGAAGACGCGGGAAGGTATAGGAGAAAGAGAGAGAAGAGTCGACTCGGACAAATAGACGAATGGAAGGCAGGAAGGCAGGACGCGGGTAGAGAGCGAGATAAGTTTTAAAAGCGCTGGCGTCGCCGCGCGGACAATGGCGACGCGGCTGACAGGACAAGGTCGGAGGCGCGCGCGCGCGGAGCCGATTACCGCTGCAAGGGGAGAGAGAGAGAGAGAGAGACGGGCTGACCCCCGCCGCAGCCAGTTTGCATATTTCAATTCGCGGAATGCTGATTTCGATGCCTTCGGCCCCAGCCTCGGATGTTGATTGATTGCCCTGGAATGAGTGCGAGGGAAAAACGCCTTTTCTCTGCTCCTTCGTGCCTCCGCTTCCCTCCCCCGGCGCGAGTCCCGCGCGCATATAGATCCGAGGCGACGAGGTGAGCCTTTTCTTCGCCGGGGCTTCAAAGCGGCGACGAGGGGATACGCACGGAAAACCGATTGGATCCGGTGCGTTTTGTTTGCGCCTTTTTTTTTTTTTTTATTCGCCGCGCGAATCGATGATCGATTCGACGGCTCTGATAGATGATTTCTAGCGCGATTTCGCGCGAGCTGCGCCTTTCGGAGGCGCGCGAGGGCTTTTCTGGCTTTCACGCTGACCCGAGCCTTCGCGCGCAATTAATTTGAAAGCTCTCGAAGCGCTCGCTGTCAGCGGAACAAATATCGCTCTCTGAAGAGGATATTTTTTTATATTATTGAAATTGTAAAGTAGAAAATATATAAACTCGTAGAAAATTAAATTAAATTAAATTAAATGAGAAGATGACTTGGAAGTCTCTTAAAGAAAAAACAAGCTTTCAAATTAAATGAAAATTAAATTAAATTAATTTCTTTAAAAAAAATAATCTATATTTTCATTTTTTTAAAACAAAATAGTTTTTTTTTAATTGTACACTAGAAAATTTACAATCTGTAAAAGAACTGATTAATGCACTTTTAGCTGATAAGATAGCATTACAACTTTTTAAACGGACGCTAATATTGAATAGGATTTTAAACAGTGTACAAAATGTTTACACACACTGCGAAGCACATCAGAAATGCGGAAATAAAATTTCGCAATAAAACGTGCCGGTGTACAAGATTGATTTATCGCGTAAACTCGTCGGACTTATTTTAATGCGCAAAAACACAGCTCGGTTCATCCCCGCGATCATCTTGATTTTTTTTTAATAAATTTATTATCGATGGCGAGGCTGAGGCGCGTGTAAATAAATATCGTGTTCTACAATGCAAAAAGGTAATGGCTACCATGTTTGTACGTTGTATTCGATAGGCGCGGAAAAGGCTGAAATCCTGTAACTGCGTGTAAACGGACATTAAGTTAGGATTTTAATGTCTTACCATTACTAGCCTCTACCTACTAATTATATGGATTCGCGGCGCAGGCCTCGTTTAATTTCTTTTTGCCGCGGCGAGAGAGCGCCGTGCGCGCATAAAAATTTACGATAGCGAAACTCTTCTGTGGGTCCGCTGATCGCGCGCTGTAATTATTTTATAAATTGCCAATGCTCAATTTTCCGTGTGGTCCCTTTTTCAAATTAATTATCGGTAATACACTCTCGTAAAGGACTTTAAACTTCATGCGAGCACTCAATTGTAAAATGTTATTATTTCGACCTTTTTTTTTACCACCCGATTTTCTTACGATAATGGAAAATACACAAGTTAAAACTCGATTAAGAAGTGTAATAATAGCAAATCCGCAATATATTAACACTTAAGGACATTAAGAATGCAATTCAAGTTGAAATAAAAAATTTTCAAATTAAAAAAACATTGTAATCCAAAGAAATATCAAATTATAAGTACCCCGTCGTCGGGACAAAGCCTTGACACATTTTTCTCTCGGCAGATCGCGTAATCTCCAGCTCGAAATCCTCGTGATTTTCACTCATCCCTTTTTTTTGGTCCTTCGCAGGTTCACCACCGCTGACGGGCTCGGGTATCGTGAAGATCGTCGTGCTGGACGTGAACGACCACGTGCCGGAGTTCGCGCGTCAGGAGTACAGGGCGACGGTGACGGAGAACCTGCCGGCCGGTGCCTGGGTCGCTAATCCCCTGGCCACCGACAAGGACGAGGGACTCAACGCCAAAATCCGGTAAGTCGATCTTCGAGGGTCCGGCTTTTTTATCGGCGCGCCTAAAGCCTCTTAGCGCCGCGACGAAAATTCGATATCCGCCAAATCCTAGGCTAAGTACCCCGAGAGCCTCGCGAAGTGACGCGGGAGGGGAGGGGACCCTCTTCACGAGGGGTTCCTCCTTTTTTTTTTCGTTTCTTTTTCTTAAGTAATTGGCGTGAGAGAATCCCCCGGGTGGAATTTAATTTGACCGAGGGTCCGTCGTCTGAAGGAGTATTAAAAAATTTCTGAAGGAAATTTTTAATTGGCATTAAATTAAAAATCTCGTCGTATTAACTTCAATCAAATCGCCAGTACATAAATCATTCTTAATGAAATTTGTATTAAAATAATTAAAATTTTATTAATTAGACTTTTAATTTCATTAAATGGCGTAAAATACTTTGTTTTAAAAAAAAAATATTTTGCAGTTGATTTATTACATGCTCATTAAAACATATTTTTTCATTTATTACAGGTACAGTTTACTCGGTGATAAAGCGGAAAGATTTCACGTGAATTCGACTACCGGCGAGATCGTTACTTTGGAGCGACTCGACCGCGAGCAAACGGCCGTCTACCACTTGACGCTGGTAGCGCAGGACTCGAGTCCAACGGAACCGCGAGCAGCTGCGGTTAATTTGACCATATCAGTGAGCGACCTGAATGACAATGCACCCAGATTTTCCAGCCCCAGATACATGGCTTACGTTCCCGACTCCACCAGCAAAGGTAAAGAATTAGTCAACTAAAATTTTATAAATAATATACAAGTTGAAAATTTGTTTGTTTATTAATATTAGTAAACAATTAAAATTCTTAAAAAATATTCATTGTAGCTGTTTTATTTGTGCTGCGAGATTCTACCACACTGTAATAAATATCGCACTTTATTATTACGCTCGTGGTAAAGACGGTAGCTCGGTTAATTTTACCCGCACAGATACACATCTGCAATTAAAGCGTATACAACCCGGCAGTAAATTATTCCTTTCGTCGCTTCGACTATCCAAGTAACTTCCTAATTACCCGCAGGTGACTTCGTGTTCGGCGCCAAGGCGGTGGACGACGACGAGGGCGAGAACTCGCGCATCGTGTACCGTCTGCAGGGCCGCGACGCCCGTCGCTTCCAGGTGGACCCGCACAGCGGCGTGATCCGCGCGGCGGAGGACCTGGCGGCCGGCGGTCACAGCACCTACCAGCTGCAGATCGAGGCGTCGGACTGCGGCGTCGAGCCGAGGTCCGTCTCGGCCGACCTGGTCGTGCACCTCTGGGAGAGGCAGCTCTTCCCCAGCTTTCAGCCGACGACCGCGACGAGGTTCACCCTCAGGGAGGACGTGCCCGAGGGACGCGTCGTTACCACTCTCAGCGCAACCACCCCGAAGCAGGGACCCGCTAGCGATCTTGTCTTCGGCATGGCTGGAGGCAACGTAGGCGAGGCGCTCAGGATTGAGCCGCATAGTGGAGAGGTAATTTTTTTATTTTTCACGCTATGATTTTTTTAGTACTTACTTTTATATACAATCTAATTTTTTTACAATGTGCTAACGATTTGTATTTCAATGCGTTTCAGGTATTAATCGCATCTGGATTTGACTATGAAACTGCTCCTCACTACGAGGCGTGGGTGGAGGTTCGCGATTCGGGAAATCCGTCGCTTAGAAGTGTTATCCAACTTCTGGTTAATGTGACGGACGCAAACGACAATGCACCTGTGATCGACTCTGCCATTTACAATGCCTCGGTGCCGGAGGAGGAGTACCCGCCTCTATTCGTATCTAAAATCTCAGCCAAAGACGCGGACTCCGGTGAGAATGGAGAAGTTACCTACCACTTGATGAACGACTTCGAAGAAACTTTCGTCATTGACGAGTCCAGCGGTGAAATCAGCACCAATGCCAAATTAGACAGAGAAGAGGTAAGCAAAACTCTGATTTTTAAATGCAAGATCTTACGATGTTGCAAGGACAGCGAAAATAATTATTTGTGTATTTTTTCAGATATCTTCATACGAACTGATAGTGGAATCTCGCGACCGGGGAACACCTCAGCTGACCGGTACAGCCACGGTTCTGGTAACGGTCCTCGATAAGAACGACAATCCGCCGAGGTTCACACGACTCTTCAGTGTTAATGTGACGGAGAATTCAGAAATTGGCGCGTTTGTAATTCGCATCACCAGCAGCGATTTGGACATCGGCCAGAATGCAAACGCTACGTACAGTTTCACCGGCAATCCCAGTAACAAATTCACTATCGATTCTCTGAGCGGCAACGTCACCGTCGCCGGCCATCTAGACCGTGAAGTGCAGGACGAGTACCTGTTGAAGGTCGCTGTGGCTGATGGTGCCTGGGCTGCGGAAACAGCATTGACCATCACGATTCAAGACCAGAACGACAACCCACCCGAATTTGAAGAAGAATCTTACCACTTCCACTTTCCAGAGCTGCAGCGACGAATGGCTCACGTTGGCCAAGTGGTTGCCACAGACCGTGACAAGCAGGGGCCAAATTCGGTTATTTCCTACAGCCTGCTCCAACCTTCAGACCTGTTCACTGTAGATCCTGCGACTGGTGATATCTTCAGTAAGCGCACTCTGCGCTACAAGCACACGAAACGGCCTACATCACCTGAAAATGTGTACTCACTTTACGTGGTAGCAACGGATAACGGGAAGCCACCTCTGTCCTCAAAGACGCTAGTGTACGTCAGCATCGTGGATGCCAACAATCACGCGCCGAAGTTCGAGCAGCGCTCGTACTTATCGCCGGTGCCCGAGAGATACCCGACTAACAAGAAACTTGCACAGCTGGTGGCTTTAGACAATGAGGACTTCGGAGTGAACGCCGAAATTGAGTACTCCGTGGTGTCTGGTAACGGCAGTGATTACTTCTACATCGAGTCCAAATCCGGATGGGTCTACGTCAAGAAGAATCTAGCCGAGTTCAGAATCGGCACAGTTTTTGCGTTGAGAGTGAAAGCCATGGACAAGGGAGTGCCGCCACAAAGTGACGAGGTCTGGGCCAATATGGTCATCACTGGTGAAAACCGACACGCGCCCACCTTCGCCGCTGTGAGCTACCAAGTAAGAGTGCCTGAAAATGAACCCGTAAACACTACTATTCTCACGGTTAACGCCATGGACGTCGACGACGGACCGAACGGAATGGTTCGATACGAAATCTCGGTCAGCAACGGGCGACGCGAGTTCTCGATTCATCCAGTAACCGGAGCGGTCACCGTACTCGAACCGCTTGACTACGACACTGTCCAGGAGTACAGGCTAAACATCACCGCCAGGGATCTGGGCTTCGAATCTAAACACGCTATAGCCACGCTGACCGTCAATGTATCGGACATCAACGACAATCCACCGAGCTTCAATCAAAGCCTTTACGAAGCTTACCTCCCGGAGAACTCTCCACCGCAACATTTCGTCTTCAAGGTTGTGGCAAAGGATATCGACTCTCCTAAGTACGCCGTGATACAGTACCGAATTCTCGGTGGTACCGGCAAGGAACACTTCCAAATTGAGCAGAATACAGGAATCATCATGTCTAAGATCAGCTTCGACTACGAGGAAGCGAACGAGTACACACTTGACATCGTCGCAGCCAATCCGGATACTAATCCACCAATGCACGGTTTCACTACGGTTCTGGTTCACATTACTGGAGTGAACGAGTTCTATCCTAAGTTCATTCAGCCGGTATTCCACATGGATGTGTCCGAGAGTGCCGAAGTCGGAACTTCTGTCGGACTCGTACAAGCCACTGATCAAGATTCAGGATCGGACGGAAAAGTTTTCTATCTGTTCGTGGGATCTTCTAACGACCGTGGTTTTTCGATAGGGCCCGAAACTGGAATAATTAGCGTGTCGAGAAGGTAAAAACTGAATTTATATTTGTAACAATCATCTAATTATTTTATATGGATCAGTGCTAATATTTAATTTTTTTTCAGGCTGGACCGTGAAACCCAAAATCGCGCAATCCTGACAGTAATGGCTAAAAACGCCGGCGGCATTCGCGGCAACGACACCGACGAGGCGCAGGTAATCATCTCAATCCAGGACGGCAACGACCCACCAGAATTCCTGGAGAACCATTACGAGGCCACCGTTTCGGAGGGCGAGACTATCGGAGCGCGCATTTTGACGGTCCGTGCAGTAGACAAGGACGTCCGACCTCAGAACAACCAGTTCTCGTACTCCATCATCGGCGGGAACGTGGGTCAGGCTTTCAAGGTAGACCCGCAGTCGGGCGACGTCGAAACCGCCAAGCTACTCGATCGCGAGACGATGCCAAGCTACGAGTTGACCATCGGAGCTATCGATACCGGCAGCCCTCCGCAGACTGGCAGCGCTACCGTCAAGATCGAGCTGCTTGATGTGAACGACAACGGACCCGTCTTCGACTCCAACGAGGTCGTCGGTTACGTCAGCGAGAACGAACCTGCTGGCACGAGCATTATGACCCTCAGTGCTACCGATCCTGATCTACCACCCAACGGCGCGCCGTTTTCCTACAGGCTTGTCGGCGGCAAACACATGGATCTCGTTAGTCTGGACAAACATTCTGGTCTACTCAAAACTACTAGAAGCCTCGATAGAGAAATGGCGGCACAGCTCGATCTTCTGGTGAGTCTATTAGCTCGATAAAATGTTTATTTAAACAAGAAATTGCTGAACTAGTTTAAAACTTTAAAAAATACAGCAATCCAGATAACAGACTTTGTAATGAAAAATGCGCGAAATTGGCACTCAATCATAAAAAGAAGCGTGCTTTGCATGCATAATCGTTTTGAGCAAAGTGAATAAAATGAGCTCGCATTTTTAATCCAGCGTCAAATTTCTTAATAACGTTAAAGGCGATTACCCTGACAGGCTAACCGTCTCCTATCCCGTCTCGCTCGGCATCAATTAGACAAATAAATGAGGACATAAAATTCCATTTGAAAAATTACAGGTGGAGGTAGAGGATTCCGGCACGCCGCGCATGAGCAGCGAGCACGCGATCACGGTCCACGTGCTCGATCAGAACGACAGCCCCTCGACTCCTCGCTCGGTGCACGTGATGGTGCAGGCGCTCAACGGGCGCTCGCCCCTCGGCAAGATAGCCGACGTCCATCCGAACGACCCCGACACCAGCGGCGACTACACCTGCAAGATACTCCAGAGCGGCTCCGCCGGCGTGCTCAGCATCCCCGCCGCGTGCGATTTGCATGCCGGCAAAATCACGCCAGGTTCGTCCATAAATCCTCGGCCCTCCTCTCTCCTCCTTTCTCTCTCTCTTCCTTTCCTCTCCTCTCCTTTCTCTCTCTCTTTCTCTCGCTCTCTGTCCCTCCGAGATTGCACGAGATCGCCGCCCGGCCCTATTAATAATTCATTCGGGCGCGCACGCACACACGGCGCATTGTGTCGGCCGGCAGGCGCGCGTGTCCGGTTTTAAAAGCCCCCCCCCCCTCCTGATTTATCATAGTCGGTCCTCGCGGCGACCGCTTTTTTTTCTCCCCCGATAATTTTCGCGTCTTATACGCACTGCCGTTTTGCATAATTATCCGACTGTTCCCGACGATTTTATATTTAATTTCTCGACCTTCGGCTGGGAATTCGGAAAAACACGGTTTGTTTGCCGATTACCGAGGTGGCTTTGCACACGAGATTCGATCTTTCAAACTTGAAATGAATCACTTTTTTTCCTCGATTCCCGATGTTTCTTTTAATCTCAATCACCCGGCTCAATTTATGCGACGTATTGAAATTTAATGTGTGTTCGCAGGAATCGGATATTCGATGAGTGTCTCCGGGAACGACGGCAGACATCCGGATGTGGTATCGAAAGTGTCAGTGGAATTCGTGATGTTCTCGAACGCTACCGTGGAGAACAGCATAACCATGCAAATTTCACGCATCAAGGCCGCCGATTTTTTGAGCAAGTACTACAAGGCTCTCCTGGAGCTGCTTCAAGAAGAACTGGATGTGGGCGACACCCTCGCCATTTACAGCATCGACGAGAAGGATAATCACATCGAAATTTACATGGCTATTTCCTCTCCTCAAGGTGCTTATCGCGAAAATTGTTTTTGTCACGAAAGGAAAGTTTCCTTGCGTTTTAGACTGATCGTTTACCATTGCACTGAAATTTCAGGTTACCGCACGAAGGCGGAAGTCAGCGAATTCTTGGAAAGAAAGCGCAGAGAAATCGAAAATCTGATTGAAGGATCTTACCTGACGATCGGATATTCGCCTTGCAAGAACGACGCGTGCGATAATGGAGGCATTTGCAGCGACCAAATCGTGGTGTACGAGACAGCCAGGATAACCGACAGTCCGACGTTGATTTTAACGTCGCCGAAGGTCGTCCACGAGATGGTTTGCAAATGCCGCGATGGCTTCACCGGTGACAAGTGCGAGAAGAAACAAGATCCATGCTCTCCCAATCCTTGTTATTCCGTAAGTAATTCTTTAACGATATATTTACTCTTTATGAAAATTGTGCTTGTCAATAAAAATGTTGATTTATGTGCATTAGGGTGGACAGTGTCGCCGCATGGGCTTCGATTTCCATTGCAGCTGTCCTTCAGATCGCGAGGGCAAATTGTGCGAACTTGAGCGCGGTGACGCTTGCGCCAGCAACCCCTGCAGAAATGGTGGTTCCTGTAAGGAGAGCCCTGATGGGTCCAGCTTCTTCTGCCTGTGTCGCGCCGGTTATCGTGGCAACCATTGCGAGGTGCTCACTGACTCGTGTAGACCTAATCCATGCCTTCACGGTGGACTTTGTGTTGGAGAGAAACCGGGGTAATTATTTTATTGTTTTATAGTAAAAGAAACTTTTCTTCAAGAATGTGTAATTGAAATTGTTGATCTTTATACATTGGTGTGTTTAACTGAAATAATAAAGACTAAATATTTTCTCACAGGTATCGGTGCAGTTGTCCTGAGGGTCGCTACGGTCGTCACTGCGAGCGCTCAACCTTCGGCTTTGACGAGCTTTCCTACATGACATTCCCTGCCTTAGACTCGAACACCAACGACATAACCGTGGTGTTCGCTACGACGAAACCGAACGCTCTGCTGCTTTACAACTACGGTGCTCAGAGCGGTGGCCGCTCAGACTTTGTCGTTCTGGAACTCGTGGAGGGCAGAGTTGTCTTCTCTTGCGGCGGTGCCAGAAGTGCTATCACCGCGCTTACGATCAAATCTGAACGTTCGCTCGCTGACGGTCAATGGAGAAAAGTTACAGCCACGAGAAATGGCCGAGTTGTCTCGCTCAGTGTATCCAGGTGCAAGCAGCACGGTGACGTCTGTGATGAGTGCAGGCCCGGTGATGGATCCTGCTACGTCGACGACGTCGGTCCCATAGGGTATGCATCCAAGACACCTATTGAAATGCACCCCTAATAAAAATTTTCAAAATGTCCAAATTGTACCAAGAAAGTACGGAAACGTACGCAAACATACGGAAACGTACACGAACTTACGAAAATGTACGCCGTCCTACCGAAACATATGCAAACCTGCGTAAACATACGTCTTAACTTATAATAATTAACGTATAATAATTTTAAAT
>JAXIUT010000001.1:21581123-21598776 GCA_035586675.1 Eurytoma californica | reverse complement strand
GAAAAGTTATTTATATATCGTGAGTGTTGCAATGTTGACAAGGCATTCGTGGCACGAATAATTCAAATAAACGTCACGTTATTTCACTAGTAATCAATATTACAGTTTTATTTTAATTATTAGCGAGATTAGTGAACACCATACTAATGAACGTATCTTCATCATCGCACGATGTTGCACGCAAACTCGTAATAAAGCGATGTTTGCGTCGCGAATCGGATTGGCTGAGTGAGTCTGGAGTCCTTCTCTGCTCCTATATCCTGTAATATCCCACGTTCGAGTATGATATGGCGCGATATTCGAGCGCGGCGTATTTGAATTATGGCTCGATTCTCGAGATAATTTTAGTGAAAGGCGTTGTTTAAAATAAATAATAGAAACTGTTTGAAGGTAAAAATAAGGATTTAATACTCTAAGAATTTAAGTATAGATGAATTCTATTTGTATGTAATACAGCTAAATTTACAGTTAAATAATAGAAAATACAAGTCCGCGATTTGAACAGAAGTCGCACAGCTAGAGCGGCTCGACGATTGCTCTCTAGCTTAGAAAGTCAGCAGAGTCTCAAGAGCAGTTACTCGTCAGAGGCTCAGAGCTGAAGTGTCCATCCTCAGTTGCAGCGGGGGCTCGAAGCCGCGTCGCCCGAGGGAGGGGGGCCACCGACGCAAGGGTAGCACGTGTTCGGAAAAACCCAGCAGTCTGCCCCTAACGGTACCGCTCCGCTCGGTCGAGCGGCGAACGCTCGGTCCACTGATGGCCTTTTTATGGCTACGTAAGCGCCTACGCGCCACCTGGCAGGCAGGCAGGCAAGTCTGCGCGACCGCGCAATTTGGGCAGGCAAGCGGGCAAGTACGCGTATACGCGTGCTTTCCTTGCTGCGTAATTATTAAATAAGCGAATTTATGATAACTGTTTTAAGGCTTTCCTGTCAATTGCATCATAATGTAAGCATGCAAATTAATTATAAATTATGTTTATAAAATTAATTTTTATTTGATTTTTATTTTCCTTTCCTTACAAGGATTCATTTTTTTAGTCTGCGCGACCGCGCCATTTGGGCAGGCAAGTGGGCAAGTACGCGTATACGCGTGCTTTCCTTGCTGCGTAATTATTATTTTATGGGTTTTCAAAACATGGGAAAACGTTTTAATTTATTTAGTAGTATTAAATATTGCAACTAGTGAAGATAGAATGTATACAAATAATGTAATTAATTGTGATAAATCAATTAAAATTTTTAATTTTTCGAGAAAATGTTTATTCTGCACGTGAAATTTTTGACATTACATCTATATTTTCTCATTCTTCAATATGTGGTATAATAAATTCCATGTACATTATATGAATGAATTTCCTTAAGCATTCTGAGTGCAGAAAAATGCCATTGACTTTTAACAGATCAAACGAGGAAAAAGGCTAATCATGATTTATTTTGTTTTGTCCCTATATGCATCACTATATCAACATTGTTTATAGTATTATATCTGTAAAAACTTCTTCGGAACACAATTATGCTCGATAAAAAAATTTAGCCATAAATTAAATTCTCCTCTGATTTTAATTGACCGATTATTGGAATAGTAAAACTAAAAATAGCAGCCTGATGGTAACCTTTGGTGTCAATGGTAACCTTTGATTTCACGTTAAACGATTACTCGATGCAACGTACGTTCATACGTATCCTGGTGTAATCAATTTTTTTTCTTAGTCAGCAAAGTCACACTTGCTGCAGTAGTTATTGTAGAAGAAAATAGATTGAAAGAAAAGGGGTAAAAACGATCTTATTTCACAAAAAATACTGTACGATGTCAATCAATCACTAACCATATGTACTTGCTGAGTAATGACATTTCGGTTCAAGTAGAAAAAATGATTTAACCGAAGGAACAACGTGTTTTGCTTGGAATAATTTTTCTAAATATCCATAATTTTTACTCCTATGATGTCAATAAAAATCATTAATCAAGTTCTCACTGACCAACGTTATTACTGTCGATGAAGAAAAAATCATTGAGTAGAAGAAATGACGCGTTATTTACCCTACACGTAAAAAGTGTCCACTAAAATTACTTCATTGTATAATAACAAATTTTATTATAAATACTGGAAAATTCAACGTAAATACAGTGAAATATGTTAAGCACGATAATCTTCATCAACATCCAGTGAGATTTACGATTTAGTCTGAAATTCTATGAATTTTTCTTCATTGGATCATTTTTTTTGTGTTTTTTTTTCTTAGTTTTAGTAAAGAGTATATTTTTGTCTGTATAGGTGAATGTTGGATGCGCCGAAGAAAACTTTGACTTCCACATTTGTATATTTTTTACTAACTCAGTGGATTTCCATAGAATATTTGTGTAATTCTATATCAAATGTTAATGAAACAGAAAAAAACTGTACATACGTACACAACTAAATGTGGTAAGTATTTATCGCATATGCGAATACATTATTACCTGATAATATCTACATATATATACATATAGATAAGTAATGTAGAAGGCTAAGAATGTCTAGTGCACGGTAGAATTCTTGCCATGTAGAAGGATGCATGAAAAAATGAACTTGTTTACTATCTCGAACTGAAGCGTAAGTACCACGAGCAGAGTAAATGCACGAAAAAAATTACTTAATAAAAAAAGAATTTCCATAAAAAAATGAGAAATGATCGATATTTTACTTTTAATATGAATCTATAAATGTTATTTTTAAAAGGCAGAACTGTGAAAGCTTTCATACCATTGATTGATTGATGTTTTAATGTCTGAATTGCAATGGATATTTAGACAAAACAAGTGTGAACTATCGTACGACTTTTTATCTACTTATTTATAATAGCTTTATCATGCAAAGAATTACGTAATTGTTTAATTTCTAATTTAATTTTTTATATATCAGAGGTAATAAAGCGCAAGCTCTAACGTTTGCACATCCTTTAATCCTGAAAATTTAAATAATATCGTCCATATATCGTCGCTCCTAACGAAGAAAAGCACATTTTAAAAAAGGCCAATTTTAATTTGTCAGTTTTAAAACACTAGAGAAAAGTGAATTTTTCCAGAACCTGGTAAATTTGAGGTAGCATTTGTATGATACCCTATGTTTATCAGGTTTTAGAAGAGTTTACTTATCTCTGTAGCTTTAAAAAAGGCAAATTAAAATAGGCCTTACTCTTCGTACATTTTATGTAAATATAAAAAAAATTGTACGAATTTCCTGTTGTACGCATGATTAGCTTAAATTTGTATGCTAAGTGTGTAGTTAGAAAATAACTACGCACTTATGGTTAGCATACAAATGAATGCGTCACTTAGCAAAATGTAAAGCGTACTGTAAACATTAGAAGTTACTAAGTATTCATAATGGATTTTTTTTAAAACTAATTTTTACAAAGATCCAGATTATGAAATAAAATTTGCAGCGCAATCATTTTTATTTTAGAGCTTGCAAAATTAATGAATCTTTTTTGTCTTTTATATAAAGCCCAAACTTTCATAAGACCCAGAAGTCAATGCACTTTACTTGTACATTATTAACTTAAACAATAAATCCTCGACATTTTTATCAAGGAAAACAAAATTGCACCATTTTCTATAATATTTACTCTACCTAAATCCATCCGCGCGCCGTCAATTAATCTAACAACTTCAATTACAAGTCGTCTTCTTACCGAACAATTAGATGCTTTGCAATTCTTAAAATAATTAAATTTCCCCTTATTCTGGAGTGTAACCAATGCACTAATTTACTTGTACATTTACAGATGGCAAACATAACGGAAGTTTCTGAACCGGCGGCTCCGATAACGCACGCCTCGTGGCCGAACAACCTGAGGATGGATCCTCGCCGGCCGCGACTCTCCGGCGTGCCGCCCCCTCCCGAGCGACCAGCGTGGACTGCAGCAGCTGGCATTAGAAAGTGGCCGCCTCAGTCCCGCAATCGCCGAAGGCGCGAACGCTTCGGTGCAACTTTCGCAGTGCTGCCATGGGCCCGCGCGTGTGACCGACGCGCTCCTCCAGGATACCGCTAATGTAATTTTCGCGGCGAATCTTCTTTTTGTTTTTTTTTTAACTTGTGGTGAAAAGGAGAAGTGCGAGTGAGGAGATTCTAGTATTGCGGCGAGATAGTGGAAGTGAACTGCAGACTGCCTCGTTGCGAGATTTTTTTTTTTCTACTTGGAGATAAGATTGTTTAAGAGCGGAAATCTTCGTTGTAACTGGTGCTTACGAGTGAATAATCTTGAATTAGTAAACTGTCGATATCGGGCTTGAGTTTCAAAGTTATATTGATAACATTTACACGAGTGTTACATAAAATTAATAACAAAAACGAACGGAATATAAATTTACGATTAAATTATACTATTGCTGCGAAGTTTTCCTTGATAATGTTTGTGCAGAGGATATGATTTTAAAGAATCAGCTATAAGAACCGGTAAATCCGTGATCTATCTAGGTACCAAACCCATAAAAAAATCTACCTTTAAAGTGGATTAAATATTTCCTCCTAGATTCTCAAACGTAAAGTGCAGAAAACAGAAAACGTGTCGGTTGTAGACATTCAATGTCAATTACATCCAGTAAAAAAATTAATTAGCTGCTCTTGAAACAAAGCGCATGCAGAGTAGATTGATGCCGAGTCTGGTACGACCATGCATCTGACCTATTTGCGAAGATGCATTCACTTTTTTCCTCTCTCTCTCACCGCCAGTCTATACTACTCTGTCTCACCTTCGGAAAAAATTGTTTACGATAAAGAATGAAACTGACGTAAATAAATATTAAAGTCCGTTTTTTTTTTGTAGCTTTGCATGGTTCGCAATAAACGCTTCGTTCGTAGCAAAATTTATCTCTTTTAGAGGAGTGCTGCATAGAGGCATTGTTTAGAGTAGTCATACGCATTAACATTCAATATGCACTCTTGGCGTTCGGAGTGTCGCACAAAAGTCGTTATTTAAACAATCGCATTAAAATTCGGTAGGCTGAATGCGAACGCGAATTGTGTGAGAAGTGCACTATTTTTATTCGTTCTTATACCGATCGATCAGTATTGTTAAGTCGTGCTGTCTAGAATCAACCGATTTCGAGTGCTGCAACACGAAAATAGTCGTCAATCGTTTAACCCCCACGCACACTGATTTTATTATTAACAAAATGAAAATTTACCCAGCTTTCGCTCTTGTAATTTAACCAACTCTCTACTCTCTAAATCTCATTCAGTGAAATTTCACTGAATGAAATTTAGAGAGTAGGAAATCTTCTAGTTTTCGAAATAATATTTTGAATAAGTTTCACCTATTTAACAATCATACCTCAAAGTGAAATTATTATTATTATTTTTTTTTTTATTTAAATGCATGTAATTTCACATGAAATGTCTTCACTTATTTCAACTTTAGGGGGTAGACAATTCCCATCAGTTTGCAAGCGTATCGAACAACAAACTTAAATTTAACGGTCCCCAAGTTTAATAGCTAATACGATTCGACGAATCTATCAATTTGCGGTGCTCTCCGCGGATTATCTGGCGCTGTCCGCGCCGGAGATAAAGAAAAAGCGAAGCGTTGCGTCCGAAGCGCTGAGCTTGCAGTACTTATAATTGCGTCGGCCGGTACTTATATCTCGACTTAACGAATTCAGCGTTCGCACTTCGTGACTAACCGGCCAGCAGAATGCGCTTGCGGAATATCAACAGTGCTTGCAGTGTGACTCAGTTTTTGAAGTTAGAGCAGTGCGTTTGTTCGTTTTTGTATATAAGTGCCTTAATCGCGAAGGAATCTTAATCGCGTCGATTTTTTTTTTACGAAGTGTAAGGGTAATCGCGAAGTCGAGAACTTCGGACTGTGAGTCGTGGATTTTAACCAAGATTCAGATATCGATTTTTCTTTGTTTTTTTTTATACACTTTGTTATCGCGATTGTTAAGTTAAAGATAGCGTCGTCCATTTTTACTGGGGAAATTCAATTATTTAATGAATTGTGCATTCGATTGTAAAAATAGTTTACTCGCCATTTAAGTGCTGGTTGGTAAATAATTTTTCCTTTTATATACAAGATTCGTAAAATGAAAATTGACTTGATAGATGATCGCTTACTAACACGTAGCATTTATTCAATTAGCCGGGTACAAAGTGTGTAATTTGTCTTCTTATTGCTACCAGTGTAATTACCAATTACACTAGTAGCTAATATTGCGTAAAAAAATCTCATTTTAACTTTTTTTATCAATTGTATAAAAAATTACTGGACTCTTCTCTATTATCAAATTTTTCTGCTGCTCTATTTTTGATTTATTGAAAGAAAAATATCTAAAATTGTTGCAAGAATCCATTTTTTAAAATTGAGAGATGCTGTTGTGAGATTTTTTAGACAAGATGATATCAATGAAAGCGCCAATGAAAAGACGGCAATTTAAATTCTTGTCTTTCGGCCGGTGTGCGCAACCAGTTGAGCCTAGTGAAAGGCCGGACGCGCGCTCGTTGGCACTGACCAACTAAAGAACAACACTGACAGCACTTAAGAACTAACAGCCGTCAATTCGCAAAATTTTCATTTAATTTCGGCGTAGTCCACTTTTTTAATACCAACATTTCTTTACAAGTAACAAGTGGTTGCAAACATTTTAAAAATGTAGAAAATTGCACGGCATTGCACTTTAAAGCGTTGGCTAATCAACTTTCAACTGTGAAATTCTTTAAAATATTGTTAACCGGCGAAATTTGCTGTTAGACGAAATCAACGATGGTGAAAAATTTGGAGGATTGCGGAGCGGGGACGCCGCTGCGGCCGAACGGCGGCAAGTCGTCAGCAATAATCGTGGGTGCTGCGGTAACCGTCGAGACGCCCCGCCAGGTCGACTTGCAGTTCACTGACATCTGCTACTCGGTGCCCGATCGGAAAGGTCAGCATCGTACAACTTCTCATTCTTATTAAATTGCGTTTATCACGGACGTTTATTTTTTTATAGCGAAAGATTAGAGGAAATAGGATATTTTGTGATGTTATGTGCCAAAAATTCTTTGCTGTTTCAATAAGTGCTAGTGCAAAAATTTCACTTTTCATGTTCAAGTAAAGTTTTTTAGAGTCATATGTAATTGTACGTACAGAACTATTGAAAGAATGGAGCCTTTTTGACGTATCGTCTCGCGGGATAGTCTTTTTTCTTTTCTTTTGTCTGCTTCGTTCGGTGTAATCTCTATGTTTTTGTGACTGAGTTATCGTTGAATAATGAAATGCGAAGTTTCAAGAAAATATTAGCTACTACAGCATCGTGTAAAAGTTAATCTGGTAATAACATATTCTCACAATCGCTGTAATAACAGCAAATATGTCGTACTAATTTCTTTACTCAATTTTACTCAAGGCAGGGCCATCGATCTTTTGCAAATATCAATTATTAAAATTATGTAACGACAGATACTTGGATTGAATTCTAACAAGTGTTTAAAAAATAATGCCAATTGCCTGTACATGCAGCGAGTCGTTATCTGTTTCATCAGATATACTTGCACGCACACGAGACACAAGAATATTGCAGGCAACATTTTGAAATAGAAAATACCATGCGATTTCGCACTCGTGTAATAATACAGCAATGAAAAGTAGAAGTTGAAGAGTTTTTATTTCTACAAACAGCAAAGTTTTCTCATTCTAGAGAAAACCGGTTTTTTGTAGCAAAGATGTTTGTTTATCGTTTCTCAGACTTTTTTTGGTTTCACAAATAACAATTCGACAATTGATCAGCACTACCATTACTGTTAATGAAAAAGTTAACATATATTTAACTTGATAAATTAAAACTACTGAATTATAAACTGAGATCCTTAATATTTGAAAGAAACACACGCACATTCGTGTTAGTAGAAACAGACGGCTATCGCGAGACGGCGAGAATTGGAGACCAATTTGTAACTAAAAAAAATTTGTTCTTCGTACAGGCAAATGGAAGGAGATCCTGAGCGGCGTCACGGGCGAGTTTCGCTCGGGTCGGCTGACGGCGATTTTGGGTCCGTCGGGGGCCGGCAAGACGAGCCTGTTGCGGCTGCTGGCGTGCCGGGGCTCCGCGCGCCGCCTGCACGGCACTCTGCGCCTCAACGGGGCCACCGCCGACGAGCAACCCGATCTTCACCGGCGCCTCAGCGTCTGCCACGTGCCCCAGGAGTTCGCGCTCATACCCCTGCTCACCACCCGGGAGACCATCTACCTCGCCGCCAGGCTCAAGCTGTCCAATGCTACTCACGACTCCGTGGCCCGAGAGTACATCGTTAGTATACCAGCGGAATATTAAATGTCGCGTTAATACACAAATTTCGAATTGATATTCTAATTTTACATGTCTAATAATATATGACCGGTTCCATCTCAAATCATGCAGGCCGACTGCACCTATCTCTTCGAGTCACTTCTAAATTAGTTATATTATTCTACTCGGAAAATAAGTGCATACGTATTTTTTCGTTTTTCGATATCATCAAAAATGCATGTTTTATGCACTTTTAAAAAGCGACTTGTCAATGTAGAATAATTTTTAAAGGTCAATAAAAATACGAAATAGAACGGTTAAAACAGAAAAAAGTTTCTGATTTTTGCGAATCGAAAATTGATAAGTCGCTTTTTAAAAGTGCATAAAACATGCATTTTTGATGATATCGAAAAACGAAAAAATACGCATGCACTTATTTTCCGAGTAGAATAATATAATTAATTTAGAAGTGCATGATTTGAGATGGAACCGGTCAAATGCCTTTCAATTTTCAATTCATTTGATCGTGTAGTTATAAAATAATATATTGAATGTTAATTTTAGTGCAAAACTCTCGTTATTAGATACGTTATTTAAATTTTTTTTTTTTAATTTTAACTTGTCTTTCGTGCATATTAATAAATCAAAAACATGCAGTCGAAATGATATGCATAATGAATGCACATACTTCTTTTTAGGGTATCGACTTTTTTCACCGTCATAAAATTTGTAATGAAAATATCATTAAAATATTAATTATAATTATAATCAACTGTTTTTGTTAGATTCACGATGTTGCGAAGAGGCTGGGTCTGCTGGACTGCATGGATACGCTGGCGGGAAGGCTAAGCGGTGGCGAGAAGAAACGACTCTCCATCGCAGTAGAAATGATCACTAGTCCGTCCATAATGCTCCTCGATGAACCTACTAGCGGCCTTGACAGCGCTTCTTCTAATCAGGTTTCTTTTACTCTCTTCATGCACAGCGAAATTTGCAATTTAGATGGCAGGACGGGTTTTTAGTTGTTGGCTTTTTTCTTGTTCGGTTGAAACGGGCGCTCAAAGTTATAGCTACTCTTTTTTATCCATCGTTCGATTTCTCTTACCCGTAACAATTTGAAAAATATCTTTTAAATTAATCTTCCATACTGTATAACATTTACAGTGTCTTTTTAAAAAAAATATTAAAATTCCAAAAATAAAAACCTAATATATTTGTTAATAAGCTTTAGTTTCTTCGTTGAACGTAAAATATTCGATTTTAAAAAAGCACGATATTAAAAAACAATGCAAAAAAATGTTTGTAAAACGATATTGCACACGTGCCAAATAGGTGATCAGCCTGCTGTGCTCGACGGCGCTGAGTGGCTGCACGGTGGTGTGCGCGGTGCACCAGCCAAGCAGCCAGATGACATGCCGCTTCGACGATCTTCTAATCATGAGCCGGGGAAGGAGTCGCTACTGCGGACCCCGCGACTGCGTCCTCGACTTCTTCAAGGCGGCCGGCTACGAGTGTCCCCCTTTCTACAACCTCGCCGAATTCGGTACGTTGCCCAGCAGAACGGAGCTTCTTTGCGATTGATGGGATAATGCACCGACGACTAAATATTATGATGTTAAAAATAAAAAAAAATGGGAGTATAAGAGTTATTTTGATGGAGACAACAAATATTAAAATAATTAAAATAATTTCAACAGTCAAACAGGAATATTCATTAAAACTGAAGCATTTTTTATTGAAAGCTTTTTTTAATAAATTATTTGCCGCTCTGTTTTCGTACATAACACAGAGAATAGATAATAATTTACTGCGATAAATAGAGTTACATTGTTTAAATGAGGATTACAAATATTATTGTCAAGGGGCCACCTGATAAGCGACACTTATCAGGTAGTTGACCGCCTGCCGATTATGATTGCCCAGCACGATCTACAAATATGCACGTGCCGCGTTTCCTATTTTTCATTTTATTATTAATTTTAAATCAATTAATTCAAATTATGCTTGCAGTGCTGGAGGTGGTGTCGGGCGAGCGAGGCGGTAATTACGAGCGCATGTGCAGCAAGGACCAGGTAGACGATGCTCGCTGCGACGTTAAATACTCGATCTGCTCGACGCCGAGCTCCGACGACGAGTTCAGTACAGGCATCAACTCCGGCCGGTACGCCGCCTCTTATTGGGAGCAGATCGTGGTTCTGATTCAACGAGCTTTCATCTGCACCGCTCGCGACAATGTATATTGCTTTTAATTGTTCTCAGCTTGCTTTTATGGAAAATTGTTCTTTTCTTTTTAATTCGCTTTGTTATGTTTTATAATTTGACGTTGGATTGAAATTATTTTGTTATACTGGCTACGAATTTATGGTAATGCAGGTGGTCATTGTAAACGTTAGTGGCGTTTGATATTCTAAAAGACTCGCGAGTTAGCCAATTAAGTAGAAGATTAATTTTTTCATTTTCATTTTTAATTTCGCAACTACTTTTTATTATGCAATTTTTCAACGTACTTGTACAATTAGATTACTTCTATAGAAAAACTCAATTCGTAAATCTTCGCCGCAAAAATGAGTAATCAGTTTTGGAAAACAAAAATTGTAATTATTATTCTTCAAAACTTTTGTGTTATTTCAGACTCTCACGTATTTAAGACTTTCGGCGCACCTGATAGTTGCTGTCCTTTTAGGAGTAGTTTTTTACAGATTCGGTGAAGACGCAGCGAAGCTTCAGAGCAACATCGCGTGCATTTTCTTCTTTGCCATATTTCTATTCTTCGCCAACTCTATGCCGGCCGTACAAATATGTAATGTTGGATCTCTTTATTACTTTATAAATCAATTTACCGGATACTACTGAAACCACTTTTTCCTGTAAATAGATGTTTTACGTTGTATTATTTCTTATTTGCAGTTCCACCAGAAACGGCTGTGTTCCTGCGAGAAAAATCGAACAACTGGTATTCATTAGAAGCGTACTACATAACAAAAGTGCTCAGTGACCTTCCTATGCAGGTAGCTTTCTTAATTTATTTATTTTGAACTCTTAGCATAGAAATAAACTATTAATTAATACAATTTTAAATTAATATATTTTTTATCGGGTTTTATCTAACATAATGAAATTTTTTCCATTTAGTTAATCAACCCTACTGGTTTTCTGGCGATAGCATACTGCATGACCGGCCAACCTCTCGATTTTATGAGATTCTCCGAAGTTTGGCTGATCTGCACTTTGTTCACGATGCTGGCGCAGTCATTTGGGATGGTCATCGGAGCAGCGTTTAATACACATGTAATTTTACTACCAATATTTATTAAAAGTTTGATTGATCAAAATCAATAACTAAGGCCCAATTCCCGTAGGCTGGCATGTTCTTAGTTCCGGCGTTCAACATTCCAATGTTCCTTTTTGCCGGATTCTTCCTCAAGCTCAGTGAAATCCCAGTTTATCTACGTTTTCTCAGTTTCATAAGTTACTTTCGGTGAGTAAGACATTTTTTGAGCAATATAAAAAATTTATTAAACAATTCTTCTAATCTCGTTCTAATTTGTTCAGATACGTCTTCGAGGGTTTGCTGCAAGCGGTTTACTTCGATCGACCGAAGCTGCCTTGTTCCGTGGATTTCTGCTATATGAGGGATTCGAGGAGGATCTTAGGAGAGCTAGACATGCCCTCTGTGCCTTTCTGTACGACGATTTTTGCTCTCGTCGCCTGGATCTTCTTCCTTCATACTCTCATCTATGGAGTTTTACGGTATAAGCTCCTCGTCGTTAGTAGAAGCTAACAAATATGAACTTGATTCGTCATTAATCGCTAAGGAATATTCTGGGGACCTGATGAATTTTTTGTTACTTTTTTTATGTGAACGATGAATTATTAATGATTTTTATTGTGGGCTCGCATGATGGGCGAAGGTGCTAATATTGACCTTTTTATTGTTAAAGCTAATATTTTTATGAGATTGCCATTTCTTATTTTAATTTTTCATTGTAAGTAATGTCATAGATTAACATTAGAAATTTTTACGACAAACATGTACTAGTTCTACCGATATTTTTAATGTGTAAACAACTGTGTTTTTATTAATTTTAATTTTGCGTTTTTACTAGTGAGATGACCAATTTATAACTAACTGATTAATATAAGTATTGTTTGTTAGTCCTATTGAAAGAAAAATATGAATTCTATGTGATAGATGTGAAGAAAGAAAAAAAAATGTCCGTCAAAAGAAAGTACAAAATGATATACTGTCAATTCGAAAGAAATATTTGAATGAGCAAATATTTAACATTGTTTTGCGAGCCATGTTGGTACAAATAACGAATCGAACAATTATGTATTAAAAAATTAATTTTTTATATACTCGCAGATATTTAAAAAATGATATTAAAAAACTATAATCAGATAACCGTAAAAAGTATTAAAATATTATTGCGCATTTACTTAAAAAAACAAAAGAGATATTAAAAATTTGTTCTTTTGTATGTAAATAATGTAGTGCAGATATTTTTATATAAAATTTTGTGAAATAATTAATTCAGTATCTCTAAAATATTTTTGATCGAATTTTAAACGAATGCGGGACGATATGTAGAAAACAATATTATATAATATGCAAAATCTTTATTTAACAACAGTTTAAAACTTAATATATAACTCTTGTAACTTTTTACATTCTTTATAGTTGAAAATGAATCAACATTTTTCTACAAAATAACAGTATGTAACTATTAAACTTTAGTATATCGTACACTCGCAATTATTTTTACATGACTCCTATCGCACCCGCGGGTAAACCCCGCATCGCTTACTCTAAAAGTTACCGGACAATGCCGACAGAATCAGCGACGGCGTCGAGTACACACAGATAATAAATAAAATAAAGAAAAATAAAGTATAGCGCTCACACAATGGCGCTTAAGAAAATTCACACAATCAGTCCTAATAAAAAAAGAAGAAAGAAATCTCTCTCTCTTCTCCTCGTTTAAATAATAATATTCATCGTAAACAAGGAAAAACTTGTTATCAACAATATGTCGACGTATGTATTGACAATATTGATTAAGGGGGACGTCAGGGTCTCGCAAAGCTCTGCTTTATTTACTTATTTATGCAGTATTGTATTATTATTATTGTATTTTTTGTTATGTGCGATAACACCCAAAAGATTTTAGACGAGATCATACTCTGTACGCTCTCTCAATCCTAAAACCTGCACAGTTCACAAAATGCATTGCTTTCTTGCTTTTTTTCTATTACATTATATATTCTTTTTTTGCATTGATTTTTTTACGTACTAGAGACTTTATTTCATCTACAGACTTATAAACTACGAGCTTACAAAAATATTAAGTTATAAAAATATTTATAAAAGGTCGTTTCGACTCTATCGACTCAACAATGTGGAATGTTTTTCTAAAAAGTGATTGCTTTTAATTAGATTTTTTAAATATTTTGTTAATAACGAATAAATAAAAAAATAATAAATGATCGGAATACTCGAAGGCCTAGTCCCGGTTAATTGTAGCGACTAGACCTTTTTCAAAGTGCGCAGAAATATAGCATTGAAAGAAGGAGCTGTCGATAAGTTGCAGCTGCACTCAATTAACAATAATTAACAAAACATAAGAAAGAAGAGTGCAGTCTCAAAAAGCCTCAAGAAAATCTAAGATTTTCCTCGTGGAGAAAAACCTCACTAACACTAAGCGAATACATCATTCCAAAAAATTCACTAACCATCTTCTCGTCATCTCACGCGCAGCATAAACATAAAACTAGCTCACATCCAATTGGTCAACGATCGCATCGCGTCTCATCATTTCGTCCTCGACTCGTCTGCAATAAGTACCTAACGACTCGTCCACTTTCCAAAAAATCCATCGATCGCACTTCGAAAGTCAAAGGGGGAAGGCAGTGTGCACATGCGGCTCGCACCGAGGTTGGCTTATCTCGAGGCCATGAGGCGCCAGCGCAGGAGGAAGTAGGCCGCGATCCTCATGATCAGCACAATTCCGAGCAGCGCACCCATGTCGAAGAGGTACTGGTCATCCCGCATCTTGATCACGTCCTTCAGGAATTTCTTCGGGTTCTTGAATACGCAGAAGTCCAGGTCCTCGTTGTGACACTCCAGCTGCTGCCTGTCCAGGCCGTAGATCGCGTTCACGTATCTGTGAGTGGTTAATTTTTTTTTTCTTTAAGTAATTTATTGCTGTGATCAAATGAAAGCGCGAGGATTTATTAAGAGGAGATATTTTATAATTTTTTTTTAGGTCGGAGAAAATTTATATCGTTCTTTTTTTAACGATAAAGTATAAACGTTGCGTCATTAATCTTTTATCGGTAAACATTCGAAATCACTCTGTTTGATTGGCGTTAACTAATCGCCAGATTCAATTCGAAGATAGTAAATTTAGACGAGAAAATGCTATTTGTGCTTTATCAATCTTACATAAAGGATGAAAAACGATCGATTGAAGAATGCTGTACATGCATCATCCGAGTTTTCACCTTTATTCAAATATAATTTGTAAAAAATAATAATTACCCTTCGAGTCCATAGCGAAGGTAACTGATGTAAGTTCCCCAGTACAAATATCCCGGAAGATCGCCCAGGGTCACTCCGAATCCGGCGAACATCATCATCGGTACGGACAATGTTGGCGCCAAGAAAGTCCCATTCTGCAATGCAACAACATTTTTTTTTAATAAGTTACGTGTCTATTCGTTGCTTATCGTTTTCACGAGATTTGATTAACGCGTTATCATCAATTAGGTTTTCTAATTAAATTGTGCAACATATATAGCTATAGCACAACAATGCCGATAAAATTTAATTTGCAGCGATAATTTCATCCTTGAAACAAATAGATATTTATCTTTTATTTTTCCTATCGCGCAAATTCGTCGGTTATAAATAACTGAAACGCCATTTGTTCAATTTTGCAAATGTAACCGGAATTACAAATTTGAATTTATAAAACAAGTTTTTAGATAAATCTCTTTTAGACAGCTGTGAGCATCCGATAAGTGCCAATGCCTCCGGCGAAATCGCAAAAATCGCAAAAATACCGCAATCTCGTAGAAACGATTTATCAGCAATTCCTTTAATAGCTCATTAATTCAAAATTGCTGAAACGAATTTTTTTTTTTCGCGGGAATGAATCACATCTTCGGCGGATGGAAAATATTCCTCGGCGACTTACCACTACGTTGAAAGTGGAGCCGATCATGAAGCCGAAGCTCTGAGCGACGAAGGAGACCAGCAGGCTGATGCTGAAGAACATCCCGAAGCGGATGATGTCGTTCGGTTGGTCCGACATGTAGTATATGATGACGCTGAAGAGGAAGCAGCAGAAGACCATCACCGGGATGTCGACTATCGTCACCGAAGTGTAGTAGGCCTTCAGGCTGTACCAGCGGTTGAAATGCTCCTTCCTCAAAATGTTCATCTCCGAGGGGACTGAAAACATTTTTTTTTTAAAAGTGATGTAAAAATTGATTGTTTTATTTTATTTACTAAAAATGACGAGAAAAGATGTATAAACAAAATCGTGAGTAAGTAAAAGCTCTATCGAATTTATGTAATGATTGCATAGAGGGGTGATGACTTCCGGTTATGAATAAAGTAATAAAAGTTTGTGCTTTGGGCCCTGATACTCACAAGTTAAAACAGTCAACATCATGGTGGTCATCATGTGGTGCATGAGGCAGGCGAAGAGTAGATTGTAATTTGCGATTATTCGATCGGCGTCATTTCCGGCGGCGATAAACAGCGAGCCCAACATAAGGCCCGTGCATATATTTACCAGAATTCTCAGATGTGTCAAGGTCTGAAAGTAAACAAGATCAATTAATAAAAATAGCTTTAACAACGAAAATTTTTTTATTGCAAACTTTTCAGATGTCGTTTAAAATCACTCACCGAATCTCGCTTCACTTTGATGTAGCCTCGCTTCATTAACACGCACAGCTGATTCCACTGCGACGTTGCCTCGTGTCCTTGGCTATTTTTTAATGGTTTCAAAGCTAAGCGATAAAAATGGTTATTTCTTAATTAAAAAAATTCTTTATTTTCGAAACGCAATTAGTGATTTATTTATTTTCAAATTACTCCCGCGTACCTTTAAGAGGTTTCGTGTCAAATAAAGCGCTTGGATTGTCGAACCACTTCAGACTTCGACCATTTTCCGTTCCCTGGACCAAAGTGTCGATCTTGTCTTCGCCGTACTCCCCGCAAGCCAGTTCAATAACTACAAAAACAAAGTAAACCTCAATAAGGATAAGATTCTACTTTAATTATATGGCTGTTTCTTTTTTACGAAAACTTTGCTTTCGGAGCACATTTTGATAAACAAAGTCGTAATACGCGATTAAGATGTAAATGCTCACCGTAATCAGCGGGATTATGATACATCGGACACGGAAGCTTCACGCTCTCCAGATACGGCACGAGATTGTGCGTCGCTCCTTGGTAAAGACATTCACCCCTCGCAAGTACGTACACCTATTAAAAATCAAATGATTTTTATGAACAAACGCTCAATTACATCCTCACTAATAAAAATCATTTCTTACTTTTAAAATTTTCATTACTACAAAAAAAAATTCAAAAAGTACTCTTATCTCGAAATTAAGTATATATTCGAATTAAGTATACTTATTTCGAAATTCTCAAGGTGGTAAAAATAAAACCATCAAAAGTAGCTTGTTTTGAATACATCTCGATGATTAAACCACACGAAGAACTCAGAAATATTTTGGTAACTTGCGATAAGCTCTGATGAAAAAAATAATGTTTTATCCAGTTTCTTGTAACGATATTACTATAGCAATCCCGTGAATGAAGCTACTTGAATAATTTTTTTTTTTTTATTTTATAAAGAAAGACAAACTATCGCGAAGGAAGCGTAATTAAGTGACGCAAATCGTGCGCCAGTGACGAGATTGAAATTGTGCCATCTTATCACCGGGGCACCTCGCGCGTCACGCTTCGCCGGTCACTCTGTTTCGCCCGAAGGAGGTCGCGATGGGACCGGAGGAGCGAGCGATACGTGCCTGGTCGAACAACTGGAAGAGCGTGGCGCTCGGCTGATGGATTGTGCAGATTATCGTCCTGCCCTGGCGCGCCAGCAGCTTCAACAGGTTCACCACCTGCGTACACGACGAGCTGTCCAAACCTCTGAAAATCGAAAATCGACGGTACATTCAGTTAGGATTGCTTTTATTAATAATGAAATTAAAGTCGAATTAATTCTAGTCTAATTCTAATGGAATGAATTCTAGTCTAATTCTAATCGAATGACCCTGCTGAAAAAAGTGGATTGAAAACGATTAAACTTTAATCGATTTGAATAGTGAATCTGAACACCAATTTTTACACTTCATTTCGATTAATATCACATTAAAAACGATAA
>JAXIUT010000001.1:21556677-21581023 GCA_035586675.1 Eurytoma californica | reverse complement strand
TCTTCCTACAGTATATATATAATAAGATTTAGCGCAATCGCCTGTTTTATTCCGCAGAGAAAAAATCATAATAGGATAGAGCGTCTCTCCTGAAGGCTGTTGGCTCCCGCTGTCAAATTGTTATTGTCGCACACGCATCCCTTACCTATATAATATGTATACTCTATACACTCTACACACTTATGTACATATGCGCATCTGTGTACATGCATGTATACGTATATACACCGATGCGCATATATAGGTATACATAACAAGAAGCATATCGGAGCAGATGTGCGCACGCGCGTGAACACGTGTGCGGCCGTGTGCGTCCGTCAGCCAGCACGTGGTTGCTCCGAAACGATTTCGCGAAAGTATCTCCCCTGCTGCAGCCCTTTCGGCGGATGTGGTGTGCAACTACCAGTGACGCTCTCATCGCGGGTGATCAATTGCATTCGTGATTCTACGGAACGGCAAATTAAGCCGGCCGACGGTGGATGCACATACATAGGTTATTTTCGACGCGACACGTGAATGACCTTAGAGCCGCTGGGAGCTTCGCCTCTTTTTGCTCTTCTCTCTCTTTTTATACTCTGATTTGTATCGCGTGATTTTTACCGCAGTCGCCTGATTTGCGAAGGATAATCGTGCGCAAAACGCAAACGTCATTTTCTCGGAAGGAGAGACTGGCGGCTCAAGGGAAATGGCAAATTGATTGTTTCTCGTCGGTTCATGTTGATAGGTTATTTTTGATACTAGAATATGATTTAGCTGCTTTTTTTTGTCGCATTGATATCTTTTCTCGGATTTTTATCGCGTTACTGTACGACGTTTATTTATTGTTTTATGTAAAGCATGCAAATTCGCTGCAGATTGCGTTTTTCTTCGGAGTGAGATCAAACATGACAGGTTGGTTTACTGTGCACTACAACATTATTGTGTAATATTAAATTATATCTGATTATAGTGGTATGATGTATGATAGAAAATGATTTAATTCTTTTTATTAGATAATCAGAATTTACCAAAAAGAAATTTGTACGAAGTACTGGACTGTACTCCGGAGTCATCGCTCGAAGAATTGAAACAAGCTTATCATCGTAAGGTACTTGAATCTCATCCAGATAAAAGCAAAGTAACATCCAGTCAATTGTTCAGAGACGTTAAATTAGCTTGGGAAATTTTAAGAGATCCAAATCGAAGGAAAGACTATGATATTAAGTGTAAGCAAGATGAATTAGAAATTGATGCAGCAGTGATATACGCAAGACTGAGCCCTCATGAGTTAGAGACAACAGAAGATGAAGATATTCTTTCTTATCCTTGCAGATGTGGTAATAGTTATTTAGTACAAAGGACTGATTTAGAAGACACTAATTGTGTTTTACAAATACCCTGTCAAGATTGTACATTTGTTATATCTATAGAAACGTGACAGTAAAGTAAATTAATGAAATCTTATATAAAAATTTTGTTTAATCATTAAAACTGGCTTTTCTTAATTAAATCGATTATGTAAGAACAAAAAAATTCAGGGTTAACAAACAGGAATGAAAATAACAAATTAGTTTAAAATGCAGCAACATTTTCTATTTCTTATAAAAAATGATACAACAGATAACACATTCTTACAATATAAACTATTGAGCAATATACAAATAAAATACGGCCTGTAAATGATCTGGGCCCAATAACAGTCAACGCAGGCAAAAATATTCAACGTTTTCATTTAAAAATTTATACACTTTATTTTATTTTGTCTTACGTTAAAAAAATGTTTGATATTAAGCTCATTGGGCACCTTAAATTAAAGAAAGTAACTAATACGATCTATTTGTGGAAACATTGAGTATATTGGTATATTAAAACCCGTAAATTCGCTTTTTTTCTCCAGTAATATATTGCACAAAATAAGTGAGCTATTGCGTTTACTATTACTGGACTATGGCAAACCAGACCTTTACAGATGTTTTATAATCGATGATCATCGCTTTGATACGCAATTCTTTCATTTCTGATATTAACTCAACAGTTCATTCGGTATGTTTATTGTTTTATGTTTTCGTTTCTGTACCGTTCCCGCCTTTTTAATCTTTATTTTAACTTGATTGTGAATTTTTTGCTAGAAAAGGGACAAATTTTACAATTTGAATATTTCTCACAAATAAAGAAATGACTACTTTACACAGTTGCTACGTGTCACAGTTGTGGGAGATCTTGAGGAAGTTTCTCCAGTTTTCGCAATTTAGACAAATTTTCGCTTAAATGCATATTAAGTATGACAAAGTTTTCTTCCCTTACGCACTAAAATACGGAATCGTTTAACCTACAGAAAAATTTCTATCAAATTTATTTCGAATAATTCGATTATTTACAAAATAAGAAAGTCGATTTTTTCCCTACCGATTCTTTACAGATTAAAAGCTTGTCTTATTTCCTCAACGATTTTAAATATACAAATGACAAATCATAACAATTTTTACGAAAAAAGAAACTAAATGCACGATAAACCTTTAACTGGCGCGAAAATCATGTCATTCTCAAAAAATAAACGATAACTTTTTGTTTAAATTTATAATATTCTCGTGACGTCACACGCGTGTGACACGTCCCTGGCGCGTTTACAATACCGCAGAACAAAATTTTTCTTTTAACAAAATTTAAATTTGATAATAAACATCACAATAAACCCATCCAATCTAATTTCATTTTTTTCAGACTCAATGCTCTCAAGTATGATACAATATCTTGGTAAATATAGCTCGTTTAAGAATAATTCATGCAAGCAAAACTAGATGAAGTTTTTGAAAGACATCAATAACGTTCTCAAGATCGCAATTTATATAAAAATAAATTTACAAAAGGAACATTAGCATCCAAACATTTTTGTATCTAAAAAATTTCGATAACGTTTATTTTCCTTTTTTACACGCACACTTAGTTCTTACAATGCCTGCATGAATTATCAAAAATGAGAACTGCTCGGCACATTGTAGGAAAAAAATTGCCCTCTATATACCAATACATCAGTCCGCAAAACGTCAGAGAGCTTCATTACCTCCAACGATTTTTTTTCTTCAAATTTTCAGCGCAAAGTAAAAAATAAGTTTTTTAAATTTTCAAGATCTTTCTTCATTCGCATTAGCTTTCTTTAAGTGTACTAAGACTGTTAGCACATACTGAGTGCAGCATTCAGTTATAAAAAAACCGCTAATCAATTTCTGTTAGTATTGCAACAGTCTTAATTAATTTGGAATTGTTCGAATAATTTGAAAACTGAATTTGAAAAAATGTAAGATTACATAATGTTTTATTGAGTTAAACGATTTCATTATTGCATCACTTTCTCATTCTGACTCAAGAGTTCTAGTTTAAAATTTCATGATTTTTATATTTTACGACCGTAAATGAAAAAAGAAATATTTTAATTTTAATTTTTTTCTAACTTAAATGGGTTTTAAAATAATAATAATTAGCATTCAAAGTTAATGGCGCAAATAATACACAGCGTAAAATATGGGTGATGAAATAACGAGATAAGATACGTGTAATAACAATTACGCGTATCTACAAAGTACCATTCGACGGCGCAATAACCAAATTGTTAAACTCATTAAACAAAACAATATTTACCTTAAAGAAATTTTACTATAACCGAAAAATTCAACTTGAATTTAAAGACTAAGAGGAGCTCAAAAAATAAGTTATTGAAGCTTTACCACGCGTACTTTTAAATGTAAAAAGTACAATCTTTTACATATGCAAAATTAGCACATGAGCTAACGAAATATGTTCAATCCATTTAAACTGATCAAGTAACACAAATTAATTTATAATTTACTTTGTACAAGTTAAACTATGGAAATTATCTACTTATAAAGGAGAAAAGGGGGTAATCGTCGTTGAATCAATATATATAGCACGAAGCTTTTAAAGTAGTTTCCTGGGGTTATTAATATGCGATTACTTATCATAGGACTCTTCGAACACATTCGAGTAACTCAAGTTAAAATGGTAAATATAGAAACCTGATACGCAACTTGTGGGAACAAGAAAAAAGAATTACTTCATTAAACTCTTATCGGCCGATCCAGACAAGGTAGCTTACGTTATTTTAAATAATTCATTTTTAGTTAAGAGTTAATTATTACAAATTATTTTATATTAAGTAATGATGAAAAAAATTATCATCAATAAAATCATCATAAATGTACAAGGTAAGATAAGAAATGTTACGTTTATGTTAAAAATCTTTGATTTTCTTGCTAATTTCATACTTTAAAAATATATATAAGTTAAGTCATGCATACCTTACTAATTTATCTTTAGGTTTCACCGTTTTTTAAAAATAATAAATAACGGTAAAAAATATACGTTTGATATAATGAAGCTCTGTTTCGCCGAAATACCGAAAGCTGCCGTGTCCCTGTCTGCACCGCTCTTGTTCTCAACGTACTTCACTTTTCTCATTACCCAGACTGACAATCGCTTTTTTCTCCGAAATTTTTAACTTTATCGTTTGATCATCCTTACCGTGACTCTCCGGTTCGCTCTCTCGCAAGCGTAGCCATAAGCAGTCTTATTCACAATCACACATGACGCCATACACGAAACATTGTACAGTAGATTGGTTATGCTATCTAAGTTAAAGTATTTACAGAAGTCACATGAGGATAGTCGCTCTTCTCTCAACTCTTTCTTCATTCTCACTTGCTTTAGCGTCCTCATTATTTTGATTCGAGTGGCGAGTAGCAACGTCTACACTCGCATCTTCATTTCTTCTTATTCTTATAATGAATTAATTAATTAATCTAATCGTTAGCGTTAAATTTGTTGTTAAATTGTTTGAAAAAAATGTTTATTTATGTTTAGAATTTTATTTACTTCACTTCAACGTCGAAATCGAGGACGAGGAGCTTTGTCTCTTCCGTGCCGTTACGACTACCCACCGCGCAGACGAGCTTCGTGTCACTCGCACGAATCCGCCAGACTACACCACCACTGCCACCGCTCTCTAAAGCCACGAGGTTCCTTATGAATTCACCTAAAAAAACGCGAAAATTTAATTCCCAATAAACCGTTTATCTAAATGATATTTTTATCACAGAAAAATATATATTAGTGAGAAATTAAGAAATAATTCATCGATCGTACCAGTCTTAACGTCCCAAAGTTTGACGGTGCCGTCATCGGACGACGTGATGACGAAGTGACTGTTAAACTGAAGACAGGTAACAGCCGATTGATGTTTGTTGGGTCCCGAAAGGGTTTGCAGGCAGTGTCCGCTGACGATGTCCCAGACCTTGACCGTAGAGTCAGCATTGCCAGAGACGAGAATATTATTGCGCAACTCCATGCCGGAGGTCAGGCTCTGGTGTCCCATTAGGGTGTGTCGACAGGCACCAGTCTCGACGTCCCACACTCTAATACTCGTGTCCAACGAGCCGCTGACTACGTGCATCCCATCAAACTGTTGCAGAGAGAATTTGTTTTCATTAAAAAGTTAACTTACAATCGCATCATATTCACTAAAATAATAATTAGAATAAATAAAAAAAAGTTTAAGTTTGATTAGTACGAAGAAGTATTTTATTTTAAATTTGTACGAACATTTGACTAAAAGAAAAAATAATAAATTAGATTGAAAGAAAGAAAAATACAGACCTGAAGCGAGTAAACCCTGTTGGTGTGTCCCTGGAGGGTGTGGAGGCACTCCTCCCTCTCGGGATTCCAAACCTTGACCATGTAGTCGTAGGCGCCGCTGACCACGAGCTTACCGTCGTATTGCACACATCTGACGGCGGCGAGATGGCCGACGAGCACGTGAAGGCACTCGCCGGTGTCTATCCGCCAGACCCTGAGGGTGGCGTCCCTGCTGCCGCTCACCACTTTGTTTCCGTGCAGGTGCATGCAGCGTACCGTCGATGTATGACCGAACAGCGTGTGTATGCACTCGCCCGTCTCCGCGTTCCACACCTTCAGGGTGCGGTCCGTGCTGCCGCTTATCACCGTCGTGCCAGACATCTGAGACGACCAGACACCGCCCGTGTGACCGCACAGCGTACGTAGACACTGAAACGTAAGTGGGCGTTGTCGTTTCTTTTATTTTTCATCTTTTTTTTTTTAAGTAGAGATGTTGGATAACGAAGATTTATTAGCTTAGATTATTAGCTTTATAAATTACGATTATTCTTAATGAATTTTTGATGGTACATGTACTATCATAGAATTATATTTTCTAAATTTACATCCTAGTTGAAAATACTAGTGGTTTATGTACAAAAAGACGTAATGTGCATAATAAACTGCCTGATTGGGGAATAATTGATGTTAAAAGAAGAGATACTCACTTTTCCGGTGACGGCCGACCAGACCTTGAGGGTGTTGTCATCGGAGCCGCTAACGATGCGGTTGCCGGAGAACTGGAGGCACGTGATGACGTGATCGTCGTGGCCCTTGAGCACCTTGGGCGGCCGTATCGGTTTCGTCCTCCAGTTCATTTTGATGTTGTGCTGCCTCATGTAGGCCTGCTTCCAGGGCGAGGAGCTGTTCATGACTGTACAGCCGGTGCCGGGCGCGCATTTGCCGCTCTTGCGCCTCGGCAAGTCTTTGAGGTCGTCGATGCCGGTTGTCCGGCACTTCTCCTTCCACAAGAGGTTGTCATCGGCGAGGAAGCGCCACGAGCGGCACGTCTGAGCGGCGCGGAGAAGGTCTCGCGGCTCCAGGAACGCCAGCACCGAGAGGGCGAGCTCCTTCGGCAGTAGGGAGATGAAGTCGCGCTGGAATTGCGGCTCGATCACTTGCATCATGTGCCGCACCTGCGTCGGCTCGCATCGCTCGATCAGCTCGTCTATGGCCAGCATCCGTTCGGCGTTCGACCACCTCTGTTAACATTTGACAGAATAGTTTTACATTACACACAATTTATTTTTAGTTTTTTTGATAATTTTAGGTGATTTCAAGTCGTCATTAAAGAAGCTATTGAGCTATTCACAATTTAATTATTAAATAATGAGAGTTGAATTACAAATTCATTTTTATTACAAGGTCTTTTGTGAATTCTTTTAGTATTTGAAAATAAAAGTTACTTGAGAAGCATTAATTAAACTAAATATTTATAAAAAAAGAAGTTATGAAATCTCTTAATACAAACCTGAAATTGCAAAAGCCAATCACTCATTTCTGGAGGAGGATTGTCTTTTGTTGGTATGACTGGTCGGCCATGTTTCACCTTTTCATCAAGCCTCTTGAGACTTCTATAAAAAAAAAATGATTGTTTACATTAAAAGCACTAAAAAACCATTATTTTACTTTTATCTCTTATCCACATAATTTGAATATTCTTTTTTGAGTATTAATATAACAATTACAATTTTTTGAAATTTCCTACTCCTGTATTTGCTTAATTTTATAATTTTAAACATTTTTTAAATCTTACACATTAGATTTATCTTCGGGGTTAGGTTTTTTACAAGGTAAGCTGGATTCAGTCTCGCTTTTGCGTTTCCTTGGAGGTAAAACAACATCCAAGGGTACGCATGTTTCCAAATTTGGACTTTGGACACGCTGTGGCAATTGTGGTTGCCTCTGCAAATCCAATGACTGACAATCGGATTCATCGATGTCGTCATCGCACTCAGGGTCACAACACAGTCCTGAATCGCTGATCTACAAAGGGAAGGTTGTTATCTTATGATTCACATTTTTTAACTAAAGCACTATTTGAAATCACTCACTACCTCGCAATCTTCTTCGGTGCTTTCTTCCTCCTCCTCCTCGTCAGCCGTTTCTCCATAATCATCCAACTCTTCATTTTGTGGCAGCGGTATTTGATCAATTGTGCTTGGTCCTGGTACCACTTCAACTTCTTCAACTATTTCAACTGGACTTGGGCTTGTACCACCTGGTTTTTCGCCGGTAATTCCCTTGGATGATGATGAAGGGACAGACATTACTAGCGAATTCTGCAAATTAAAATAAACGAATTACTTAAGCATAAAATGTACATACTTGTAACATGTAACTGATTTCTACCAGTAGCTAAGTGACAAATGAAAACAAAAACAAATGATCAATAATCATAACAGGAAATTCTCCACTTGTCAATTACAAAGTCTGTGGTTCTGCAAGAATATCTTGAAACTAATTTACTCATAATTTTCTGCTGCTCACAAGCCCATCATCACTTTTAAGTAATTATGCAGAGTAGCATTTAAACTGCCAATTCATCGAAAAGAGTTGCAAAGTTGTTTCTTAGCAACAAAACAAGATTATCACAACAATCTGAGCATTGCATTAACGAGTCGTTCGCAAACGCATCGCCCACCTCGTCGTAATAAGTACGAAGATTAAAAGAGCACAGCAAAACGCCCGTTAAAGAGAAATAAAGAAAAGCCCCCCCCGAGACTCGCACCTTACCGCGCCTCGGCGCGCACACCTCTCCGCAGAATCAATCGCGGTGAAATTGCAGTCGAGCGATCGGCAGGCACGTAAAACGTCGCGCGGCCCTCGTGCGCCTCCTCCGCGATGCTCGGCCGTGTGCAGGGAGGCGGAGCGGGGAGTCGCGACGTCGGACCTAACCTTGGCGCGGCACGAGGCTGCAGGCGAGATGCTCGATCCGTTGGGGCAGATCGCGAGATAAAGGGGCGACAACCCGCTGGGTGCTCCGCCACACCCGCGCGAGCTTCGAGATCCGCAGACGACCGAAGAAGAGGGGGCGATCAGGGGGTTGGGTCGACGACGACCGCGTACTCGCATCCGCTCCCTCCCTCTCTTTCCCTCTTCCCACCGGGGAAGATCGGAGAATGGGGATCATACAGTCGCTCGCATAAACAATGGAAGTAACAACGTGGTGCGGCAGCTTCCCCTCAGGGCTGTTGCGGGGGTGGGAGAGGGGGGGGGGTACAATGTACACCGTCGTCGCTTCTTCTCTCCCTCTCGCGCGGCCGCCGAGAGAAAGAGAAGGCACGTATTTTCCCAGGCAAGGCACCGTGGGACCGCGAGAGCTGCGCGCACACGCACACGCACACACACCGACGGGTTTATAACCTTTAAACGGAGGTCCCTCTCGGCGAAGGGCCACCTGCGAGCCTGGCTCCCACCGGCTCCTGGCGACGGCTACTTATGTACCTGCTCGCTCGATCCAGCCGCGGAGATGCGGGCTGCACGAGGGCTTCTGGGACGAGGTGCGCGCGCGCGGAGGGGAGGGAGCGCAGCTCCACACGCAGGGCAAGAGCAACGTACCTAACCTCGCGGCGTTGCTGCGGCTGGCTGGGCTGAGTCCCGTCCCGTCGTCGCCGTCCTGCTCGGGGCCCCCCCGTCGGCTCGGCTGGCTGAGGCGGCGGCGGCTTCCCGGGCACTCCCTGGTGGATCTACGGCGGCGGAGGCGGACGATTCGCGGACGGACCTTCGAGACGGCGAGAGGACATCGGCCGCGCGCGCACACACACTCACCCACTGCACCCACTGCCAACGAGCGCGAGACTGGCCGCTAGTACACACGCAACTGATGCCGCGCGCGCCTGTGTGTGCGTCCACTTGACACACGCGCGAGCCAAGGCACATCCGTGCTGCTGCTGCGCCCATCGGTGTGTCTCTCTGTCTCTTTTCTCGATGTTCCCGATTGGCCGAGCCGCGGATGTCGGACGACCGTTTTGCCGAGGGCGCGGTTTTCGAAACGCGAGTGTTTGTAAACTTTTGCTGTGTGGACTGTGGAGAAGTGGGTTGTATGCTCATTGTTTTATGATGAACTGGTAAGTTTTTGGAGCAGATGCAGTTTGGAAGTTTTTAAATAATTTGGATAAGCTACGGTCAATGAAGATCTCTTTTTTTGTAATGCTGACGCAATGAATGAAAAAGAAAGAATTAATATTGTACCTAATTTACTGCTTCTTTAAATGCGGATTTATTATAGTAGAGCCAAAACAACTATGATTAGCTTTAACAATATTTTATTATTTGTTAACTAAAATTAGATAAAGTAGGTAGATAAAGTGGAGAAAATCGGAGCATTCTCACTCAATTCTGAGTAATCGGAGCAGATAACTTGTAACGTATACGCAGCGTGCGCGTGGTCAGCTCACCTAACCTCAATGACTTGTTTCTTCATGAATGGTTGACATGTGTTTTGTTTTTTAAACAATGGCGAAGGTTGTGAAGAAAAAGAAAATCTTAAATAGAGAAGAATTAGAACAATTGGATAAATCGGTTAGTTTATTCTCATTTTGTTTATGAATTACTACGATTGTTATTTTATTATACAGTTTTGTTTTATTTTGTTTCTTTAGGAACTGGTTGACCGAATTTTACAACTTGAAGCTCACAATCTTCAGTTAAAACAAATTATTGAAAAAAGACTAGATACTTCGGAAAAAACTAAAGCTGAGTCTTCAAAGAAAAAATTTGATTTTACCAAGTGAGTGTAATTTCAGTATTTTATTTACCAATTTTTTGTTATTCTTTTTAACATTTGTTTATATCTCTTGTAGATGTCAGAAAAGGCACATTTTTTTAAAGTTTTATTATCTTGGATGGGATTATCAAGGATTTGCTGCACAAGAAGATACAACAAGCACCATAGAGTATTATTTATTTGTCGCTTTAATGAAAAGCTGCTTAATAGAAAGTCGTGAGACATCCAATTATCATCGATGCGGCAGGACTGACAAAGGTGTGAGTGCATTTTCACAAGTGATTTCCCTTGACATTAGAAGTTGTCTTAAACCAGAAAAGCAAGAGAATTTGTTAGATGAGTTACCTTACTGTAAAATTTTGAACAGACTTTTGCCCAAAAATATTCGCTGTATTGCTTGGTCTCCTACATCACCTGAAACATCTGCAAGATTTGACTGCAAATGGAGGAGTTACAAATATTTCTTTCCTAGAGGAAACTTAAATATTGACGCTATGAACAAAGCTGTAAAATATACAATTGGCAATCATGATTTCCGAAATCTTTGCAAAATGGATGTGGCAAATGGTGTTGTAAATTTTTCACGCAATATCATAGATGCTGAAGTAATTTGTACTTCGAAAGACAGTAATAATAAAAATGCAGGTAAAATGAAATTGAATATTCTTGAAATTTTGTTGTGAACATTTAATTTTAATTAAAACTTTTTTAAAGGCTATGATATGTGTGAATTGAGTATAAAAAGCAATGCTTTTCTATGGCATCAAATACGTTGCATAGTGGGAATTTTAATTCTTGTTGGTCGAGAACAAGAAAAGCCAGAAATAATTAAAGAACTGATAGACATTGAAAAATGTCCAAGGAAACCTCAGTATAATCTAGCACATTATATTCCTCTAAATTTATTTTATTGTGAATACAATGATACTAATTGGTACATAGATAAAGAAGAACTTCAAAAAGTTGTCAAAGATTTACAAGAAGAATGGTGCTATAGTGCAATCAAGTAAATCTTGATATTTTAAATTTCTTGAAAACACTTCTATGAAAATAAGGTTATTTTAATTCATTCAATTTTTTTATTTTAGATGCACAATGACAAGGACCATGTTAAAAAATATGGAGACACTGTTTGATAATGAAACTAGTAATTTCAATTATCAAAGTGATTGTTTATTACAAGGGGTCGAACCTAAAGTTTATCGGCCGCTTATGCAACGAGAGACGTGTGGTAAATGATTATTTTTTTTATTTACATTTATAAGATGAATTTTTAACTGATAATTCATACATAAAGTACATACTACATATTCTTGAAGTTTATTAAGAAGGAAATTAATTTATTCACATTATATATTTTGTCAATTATATAGTTGCAATAGATGAACTATTCTTGAAAATTGTAATAATTTTCCAACATTTTACTCCACAAATATTTTATTTACTTATTACAGCAGTATGGTATGGATTGCATTAAATAAAAACGCGAAGTAAAACATGTATTAAACGTTCGCCTACAATTAAACTTTTTGCACAAAGGCCCAATAATCTAAAAGCTCAATCTTTATCATTTTCTTTGGCTAATCAATTTCTTTTTTTTAGAGAGTCTGGAAGACCGGATCGAGCACTATACAAAAAAGCGCAGGCTGGAAAAAACGAGCTGATAATTAGACAACTTCGGAGAGCAGCGAAACAATGTAAACTGCTGACAAAAAAGCGAAGAAATCGTCTGGTCGCTCTTTTTTGCCGTATACTCGGCGACGGCAAGTTTCGACATAGGGTTGAAAACCCCGGTAAAAAGCTTCCTCGACTTTGTACTGACGGGTCCTTATCGAAGGTGAACGGAGTGATTCGTCGCGCGTGATATAACTTGCTGCAAAGTTTGAGAGCTTTGTACACACCGACGTAACAGCGTGGGCCTTTTTTGCAAGTCTCTTCCTGACCCGAACGAGACGGTCGTGAGCGAATGTTGTGAAAATGATTACGTTACTTTGTGTCGGTATTCGTTGAATAATAGTCTATTTATTTCGATCGAATAAATTTCTATAAGTGTGTCCGATATACATATAACAGTTTTTTCATTTTTTATTCGATTCACATTGCAGTGTAGAAAAACCTATTTCGAAGTACTATTTAAGAGTAAGCTTAAACTAGTCAATTTAAAATTTTCGATTGACTTTACTGAAATTTAATGAGGATTAATTATTATCAAGTCTTGCAGCAAGAATTTTAAAGATCAGTATTGTAAGGAAAACATTTGTCTTCTTATGTAACAGTTTAATTAATGGGGCTTCCAGAATATTTTCATAGTAAGAGATAATAAAAGATGCGAGATTTATTTTATTTACATTGATTATGTTAAGTATGTATATATAATATTTCAACGCAAATCTACTTTGCTTTTTCCATTCAAAACAAATCCTAAAGGTGTTTGCTTTACAAATTTGTAAAATACTCAAAAAGTTAATTATTTTATGTGAATCTTTGCGATCAAATTGTTCTACTTCACAACCGCAATTATTCCAACTACCCCAGTTGCCAAGTAAAAATGAATATCTCATCTGTGTTTATCACAAAAAAAGCCGACCTTCCAAACAGACAAATCATTGAAACTCCTCCTAGATCAATTCTACGTACCTCGCCATCAATCCCTATTAGTCAAACGATCAACCCCCATTTCCTTACCTTCGCATAATTAGAAACATCTCCCTGTATCGTCCACGTTTCTGGTCAGCTGCAGTCTCGATTCGAAGCTGCGAGGGAGAGAAAGGGGGGCTGATAAGAGGCGGGTATCGTCGAATCAAAGTTCATGAGCGACGAAAAATTTTCGCGCGATTGATGGTGCGCGCGGCTCCGGGCACGCGCCTTTGTGCGAGTTGCTCGTGCATATGCATTAACGGAGAGGGGAGGATCTAATTGGCCGTGCCGATGTATCACTGTGGCTTCTTTGTTGCTGCGCGCATCGCGCTGATTTATAAGACGTGCGCGAGGTCAAATGATTCACGGTTTTAATCGTCGTTTTTCCTGAGCTTGGGGTGTGCGAAAGTTGCTTTTATTAAATCATCGCTTTTGGTAGGAGATGGGGGTTCTACTGGAGAAGCGATTTTTTTTAAATTTATTTGTACCTGTAGTATCACAATATCTTGGATGCGTTGATTGCACAGATTAAGATTGAATCGAAAATAACTTTTTTTATGTAAACAATCAAGAAATAGATTACGCGTATGTAAGTTTATGTTAGGCTTAGTTTTTTTCATTAACGAGCTGTCATTATGATGAAACGAGGTGAAAAAATTTAAACAAGAAGTTTGTATTACACTTGCGCTATGTTCATTTTGATGCAAATGAATGTAACGCTGCTTGTACCAAGTTATTCGCAATGAATATCTTGAAAATTGTTATTTCGTTTAAAAGTACATCTTTAAAATTTAATTATATGCACGCTGTTTTCTTAAAACACATATTTTTATATAACTAAAAACTACTGAACGTAGGTACAAAATCCATATACTTTTTACACGTTGCAGCATAAAACAATGTACACTTTTTGTCAAATAATTTTTGTTCAGTAAAAATAAGTAAAAAAGTTTGTTAAATTAACAAAAAATTTCAAAGACAAAAGACCTGAATAATAAACACGCATTCGAATTCGAGGTAGTTCGACAAAATTACAATCTTCTCATCTTCACATCCATTAATACTTTATGCAAATGCGCGTATGATAATTTTGCTCCGGCGGCCGGCTAATTCCGTGAGGACGACCAATTCTAGTCGACGATCTGGAAAAACACATTCAGCGCGCGAGGTAAACACCGACTCGATTTAGCTAAAAAAGTGTACTATTCCATTAACGCTTTGTTTGTTTTTGTAATCCACGAGGTGAACCGTGACGGTGGTAAATAAAAAACTTTTTATTGGGGCTCGAAAAGTGAAAACGAAATTTAGGAATACTAAGGGGATACACATATACCTACATAAATAGCCGGTGGATGCGGGAAGTAGAAACGGGCGAGTATGGTCAGACGCGGCTGTTTTCGATGTCGCTGGAAAGGTATTGATTTATCATCAAACTATTAGTGTCTGTAGTGTCAATTTCAAGTCCGCAAACTTAAATTGAGATTTAAGTATGATGAAGTGCTACGTATTTTCAAATGTTATAAACAAAAAAGGATTTAAGCATTTGTCAAATACGTTAAATTGCACGAAAAAACAAAATTGTTTCTCTTTATTATTGAAAATTTAATTAACGCACTGTCATTTAATAAGAATTTTGTTTTGCGTTTTTTATCCGACTCTTGTTTATCAATTTATTCATAGATTACGTAATAAAATGGGACTTATGTCAGCGACAGTCGATATAAGTCATTTCTCGTTGCATTTGAATTAAATGTGCGTTTCACGGCACAGGTGACGCAATCCACCAAACGGACCAAATATTTCCGCGGACAAATATGCAGGAAATAAAAGAAAAATCCTTTCTAATGGTCCCGCAATTAAACTCCGCGCGAACGTCTCATTTCGCGGCGGCATAAACACGCCCGCTTTAATTGTGAAACGCCGTCAACCTTTCGCGTGCATGTATAAAAGTATATAATCGCGAAAACCGTGTTATTCGCAATCCCGCGCTAATTTTCCTCTTCTGACTCCAGCGAAAATTCGGTAGACGCGCGAGATTAGAATATTAAAAAAAAGATGGACAATTTTGAGTTGAATTTGTCGTTGGGTAATTGGGCGAAGTTACTAAATATGAGGACCTGTACCTCACTAAGGGAGAAAAAAAAAGGAACTAAATCGATGTGGAATTAATATAGACATGTTGCGAGTGCACTCTCATCGTTTCGGAAAAAATGAAGTCAGTCGTTCGTCAAGATGTCAATTGGTACTTGGGAAATTATAAATATTCAATCGAGCCGGTGTGAATGCTTGCTTTATGATACGCAATGATGATACTTCAGTGGAACTAAAAAAATGATATTAATTCCGCGTACTGCTGACTCCGGAAGAAATTACAACAAATCGTGAGTTTGTAGTTACGAAAAAACTCCTTTTTTGGATGCAAATAATTGAACGCGATTAATTGCACATTACCATCAGCACGTATATCCGTCACTTTCATCATAAAATGTATAGTTTGCAATATTATTGTACATACAAACGATTGCAGTGTTTTTGACGACATCTTAGATTGCCGCGAATGTCACAGCGTTGCGGCGATTTTTTCGATATCAGCAAAAGATTGCCATCTACAAAAATTTGCAATAACAGTTCTAATGTCACCAGCAATCGTAAGTGGATGCCTCTACTAGATTGACAGTTTATCGAAGCTATCGTTTGCATAAGAAATAATGGAATGAAGTAAAAATTTGGAGGACAAACTCTTCGGCAAAATAATTATAGCAGAATTAAGTTTGCACTAGCACTTAAATATACCTAAAATATTTTGAAAATTACTATACTAAAGTATCAGTAAATTATTTTCTTGGTTACATATGTCACGTATTTTTCATCTAATAAAAAGAATACAAAGATAAAGATGCATTCTTCTCAAGCAATGACGCAGGAAAAATAAACACTTTCTTTTCGCAAAATAAAAGTTTTTTTCATAATTATGTAACTGCAACATTTTTTATAGTTAAAATATTGACGTGAGTAAACTGCGTTGAAAAAAATTATTTCATTGGATACATAACGATCTGGGAAACTTGGAAAAACTGAATTTACGTTATTAAATACAATTTAAACGCACCTTAATTACCTATGTACAAACTAAAGCACGAACACTGAAACTTCATCATGGGGAGCAGCATCCTTCCCCCAGATAACAAAAAAAAGTCGCAACTAATTCGACCGATTGTTTTATCGCCGCCTCGGGGAAAAGAAAGACGAGAGGGCGGGGGGAAAATTTTAGCCGCGCGATAGCGCGCGGAAGTGCAACGGGGCAAAGTCCAGTTCGCACTGCGTAAAAGTATCGCAGGCGAGCGCGGCGCGAGGTGCCGAGTGAGTAATGGAAAGGTGATGCGAGAGCCTCAAGATAAGAGTCGTTCGGAACAAAAAAAAAAATAAATAAAATTAAAAAGAAAAGCAATTCATCGGATCGCCGGCTGGAAAAAATAGCGAGCGAGAGAAATGCGGAGCTCTCGAGCCGCGGAGTCGCTATATAAGCGCTACTTATTGCTTTTGCGGGAAAAGAGGCATGGATTACGCTTTCGATGTTTTTGTCGCTTACAAGCTTTTTGTGGCGTTTATGTGAGTACATGCATGACGGTGTGCACGTTGATGGATTTTTTTTAGTACTAATTAGACTTAACTATTTAATTATTGGTCGTTAAAATTTATAGTATAATTATAGTAATTGAGTTTTTTTTTCATGGAGGACTTGCTCTAGATTTAGCGAAATTTTGCTTCACGGATATTGCAATATTTGATAATACAGAATTTCGTGTGTTTTCTTTTCGTGATTAACTTACATTGTACAGAAAGAAAAATAAAGAGATAAAAACGAAGCTCGATAACATTTGAGTTCTGCCTAATAGAAGTAAATCTGATGAGAATAGAATGAAAACGTTGCGATAACAAGTAGATTGCGCCTTATCGAATCTATCGACTCAAACGTCAAGTCTCAAAATTTCTTTTTATCTATTACAATGTACAATAAAAAATTTTCATATAAATTGGATTAGATTTCTTTAACATCTCTAATTTTGCTTTTGTAAGTATATTAAGTAACTAAAGATTAAAAAAACATTACACATTTATAGATAATTGGCTAGTTGTTCTCTAAATAAACGAGCTGAGGAATATTTACTTTATTATCGCTGTTGAGTGGAGGTTAGCGTAAGTTCAATTTTCTCATAAAACAAAAAACCGTATATTTAAACTTCATTTTTCGATCGTTTGAAATAAAAATTTTAACAAAAATTGAATTAGAAACAAATTCCTTAATTTTTTAAGACACCCCGTTTAAGCGCATCATCTTATCGCGCTCATATTGAATTGTATACTCTCTTCGAGAAACAATTGCACCTAAAGAAAGTTTAATTTCTCCGCGTGCATTCGATAAAGCGGCTCGTATCAGCCCCCGTTGAAGTGCAAAAATGTTCAAGCCTCCGCTCCTTTTGAAATGACGAAACAGCCGCCGATCCACCTTCGCCGATCGTCCCCGAGCAAAAAAAGCTCCGGGAACACGCTGCCGCTTCATGATGCGAAATTTCACGACGGAACCATGTTTCAACCACTTATCACGCCGCTTTATTTTCTTTTTTTTTTCCTCACTCCCTCGTCGGATTCTTGCATGGTATGCATAAACACACGGACGACTCGACACCTCGACAAAAAGTTCTATCTACTGGGCTGATTATCGGCAGTAGGGAGGCTGAAACATTCGTAGAATGCTCCGAATAGCCAACGGAGATAAGGAGTGGTCTAAAAAAATAAACGCTATATTAGTAGTCACGTGGGTACTCCAGTGATTAGACCACGTTGCCTCAGTTAATTTGTCAGGGTGCATCAAAGTCAAATTTTTTTATTGTTTTTTTCTTTTAGGGAACGATTAAAAAGGAAATTGGCCGTAGAAATGTTATATTCGATTATTGCAAATATTAGTGATTATCTTTACTGCGTAAGTAAAGCGAACTTTGAAGAGTAAAGAAACAAATGTAAATATTATTATTTATGATTTGATGAATTATTTACTTAATACTTTAATAATTTATTTTGAATGTCCTTTTAAATAATTATACACAAGGAAAAGTCGGATATGATAGAGTAAACAAATTTACATAAAATCTTTCTTTCAAATGTTTTTCAAATTAAGTTTTGTCATTACAGAACAATACTTATTTTTTTTTTTTTAATAAATCATCTTTCCAGATGACTATGCATGTAATTAAAAAGTAACTAAACTTGTATTTAATTTTTTCGCGAACCACATTTAAAACTAGTTAAGAATAATGACAAACAAATTCCTACGCGCAAAATAACGATCACAACAATTTGCTGAAATTTAACAGAAAAACCTCTGTTGAATCTTTTCATCTAATTAAAAATAACGAAAAGCATAAATTTGATAATCAATAACTAATCCTTCTCAAATTCAACAATCGCTCAAAAAAACTCGCGATTCCCTTCTCTAATACAACCTCCTTCTAAACCCTCACGAACAGGGGCATTTTAATCTGCGTCTTTCTACGACCCTGGTGAAAAAAATTTTTGTTTAAAATTGTTCATAAGTGTGTAAAAATGTTTAAAAATATTTAAAAGTGTTTAGAAGTGTTTAAAAATCATCCATTTCGACACACACTTTTAAATATTTTTGAACAAAAATAAACAATTGTATTTTCAGTGAGCATATTATGATCACACTTCATATACGCATAAAAGCGTTCATAAGTGTTTATAAATATTCATAAATGTTTATAAGTGTTCAAAAATGTTCGTAAGAGTTTATAAGTGTTTATAAGTGTTTATAACTACTCAAAAGTGTTCAAAATTGTTTATAAATGTTCAAAAATGTTCCTATTTCATCAAAAACTTAAAAAAAAATAAAATTGTTCATTTTTGTTTAAAAACGTTTAATTCTGTTTAAAAATGAATGACGAAATGGATGGTTTTTAAACACTTCTACACACTTTTAAACATTTTTGAACAACAATTATTTCCACCAGGGGAATTTTACGCGATTTTACGAGATCTTACGAGTGATTTTGAAAACAGGGTTGGAACCGCAGCCGAAAAACCCGCTGGCACCAGAGGGATCAGGGCACCCGCGATCTCCCGCACACACTCATGAGAATAGTCCGTGCGGCGGTCTGGGCGGCCCGCGCGCCTACATGGACAAAGAGCGCCGGAGTGGGGCGGCCCCCGCGGTCAGCGCGTATAAAATAAAGGAGGGCGCGAGCGCGCGCGACAAAGGCACCCGCGCCGCCTTCGCGAGAGTGACGCGCGCGCGAGATCCACGAGAAAGAGGGAGACAAAAGAGAAAGAGTGAGTGAGGGGAGTCAGCGCGAGCCGCCGGTCGTGCTGTAATACACGCGCCAGTCGCCGCCGAGCGCGCACCGCGGGGAAAGCCGAGGAGAGGAAAATCGCGCCGAGCTTTTTCCGCCGGGAGAGGAGAGCAAGGAGCTTCGACGGTGAGTCCGCAGGGGTTTTCTTTTAAGGAGTGCGCATTTTTTTTTTCTTGAAAGCACGGGTTTACAGATGATTGTAGGTGGTGTGTGCAACAAGTGGCTGTTGTTTAATATTTCTTTTATCTTCTTTTTACGTATTTTTATTAGTGGAAAGTATAATATTTTTTAAGCGCGATCATACAAAAGTCTTTTGTCGTTACAATTAGTCATTAGTGAGTAAAGTATCGGAGCTTATGCATACTTATTAATAAAACGTCTTAAAGTATGACTCGAGAACGAAGAAAGCGCGAGTGTCAAGAAGGGAAAACATCGAAACCTTCACCCCACAGCGAATTGGCTATAAAAAAATAAAAGTAGGCACGAACCGATCGCCTGCAGAAAAACGATAAACTTAGTATCGGCGTGCCTGCGGATGTCAATGCACCGCTCTCGCGTGGCCCGATAAAAAACGGCGTTTTACTATCCCTCCGCGGACGCGCATCAATCAACCGCCGGCGCTCGCATAGTTTCTTCTCCAGCGGGTATATACGTTGTGTTTTAACGCGGCTCCTTTTATCGCGGAAGCGCGAGCTGCGGAAATTTCTCGCGCTCGGTACGAGCTTTTTGCTGCACGTGGAGAGTTTCCGGATCGATTGGTTTGTTATAGAGAAAAGTGGACTTACGGAAAAGGGTAGGGTGGAATAGACGGATTAATTGAAATTCTTGAGATGAAAAAATAAAGAAAGAAACTATACAAAATCCAGTGGTATTTAATTTTATTGATTAAAAATAGAAATTTTTATTATTTTTTGCAACAAATCTTTTCGCGAACATGCGGATAATTAAAGTAGAGCGTGTAACGTATTGAAATCAGTTGAGTTATTTTAATTCTTCTTTTAACAAATAAAGAGAGAACTGATTCGGATGATCTAGAATTTTGATAACAACGGAATTCGACTCTAAATTTCAAAAACATGTTAAAGTAACAAAAAAAATTATTTAGATTGATAAGTCATTTAAAACTATTACAGCGAGCATCGTAAGAATGCGATTTTACATTCTGGGAGAAGAATCCGCGAGCGTCGGTGGGAACAGCTTGCATCATTGTTCCAAGAGCGCACAATGTGCATCGATGCAATCGCTTAGTTTGTGAATGGAAAAGTGTGTCAGTGGAATTAGGGAAGTGGACGACTGAAAATTTACGAGCTCTTTAGCATTATCGAAAGTGTCGGCTTCATGCAAATAGTTTGACGCTGCTGTCGTTAAGCTGATTATATGCCTTTGAATGAATGCAAAGTCCACTTGAAGCCTTCTAATGAGTAAATATTTTGAATCGATGTTGTTACATCCACTTTGGATAGTGTAAGTGTGATTGATTTAAAGTGAATATTGCTTTGAAGTTTTTCATTTCGAAAGAACGAAGAAAAAAAGCTTACACGAGATAATGCGAATTTTGTAGAAAGCAATGAAACTACTCTTTTGATAAATTCCTTTCTCATGCTCAATTATCACTTCTCTCTCGTGAAAGATAGCGACTAAAACGTGAGTGCGATTTTAGTAGTACACATCGAAAAACACCGCTGCACCGTAAACGCGTCACCAAGACGTTAAAAAAAACAGGCATTTCGCGGCATTAAAAGCGACTACTAAAAAGACTACTCATACTCGATAAACGCGTTTATGAATGTTCCGAGTTCATCGCCGCGCGGGGCGCTCGGACAAAAAAAAGGCCGGCCGCGCTATCTCGACAGGCTCGCGCGTGAAAACTGAAATTTCTGGCAGATAAAGCGCGCGAGCAGCGGCGTTCGAAAGCAAACACGTGGCGGAAAAGTCCGGGAGAGATGCGATCGAGTTTTGCCGGCACGTGCGCGCACCTCGGCGATTAGCGCGCGCGGATTACGAGGCGGGTTTACGTCACCGATGCGGGAGAAAGCAAGAGGACCCTCCTCGGCGCGGCTTTGTTATCGCCTCCGCTCTTGCTCTCCGCGCGAGGAGACACCGATTGTTTTTTATTCCGATTGTTTTTATTGAAGAAGCCGGACTGCAGGCGTCTACCCTCTAAAGTTGAATTAGTGAAAAACCACTAAAATTAGTGAAACTTGCTCCACTAATCGCTAAATAGTGGAGCTCTTTTCACTATTTTTTAGTGAAATTCCATTAATTTTAGTGGTTTTTCACTAATTCAACTTTAGATAGTACGATGTGCGAAGGAAAAAATTTCCGCGCTTCGACTTCTCTTCCCGCTTTCTAAAATTATCGGCACTCGCGCTTTCCGATACGAATCGGTGCTAACTTTTTCGAATCGTCTTCGTTTCGTCGATCGCAAGTTTTCGCGCTCGATCGAGCGGAGATGGAGCTTGCAGGCGTCGCAGAGTTGGAGGTGCCTTATCGGAAATCTTATCGGTAATCCATGGGATGTACGCGCCTGTGCGGCTTATTGTCGCGATCGAGCGAAACGAAAGAAAACGCGCGGTTTTTTTTTTCGAGCAGCCGCGGGAAAGCCTCGCGGGATCCGATGGTTCCCGATCGACCGGTGCGACGCGATTTCAGTGCCGCGACGGGAAGCGTATAACGCGCCGGCGGTGCGCATTAGGAAAAAGGCGTAATTGCCGGTGTGCGAGCGGTATGCGCGCGTGGACCAAGCAGGAAACGAAGTGGGTATAATTTTCTTGCGACGCGTACGGGCGCGACTTCGGTCGAATGTGCACAGCTTGAAAATATTAAGAATTTTTATGAAACGAATTAAGAATTTTTATGAAACGAATTTTTCTTTTTCTGTACCGATGTATAACTGTTGTGGACGTTTTTGTATCGAAAACGAATGTTTTGTAATTTCCAATTTTTTTTTTTTTGTAGACAAAGAAACGTAGCACAGTTGACATATGGAAATAACTGGCTCAATATTTGTTTTAGTTAGTTCATTAGCTTTGATAGTTTCAAGATCACAGTAGATCAAGGCCTTTAAAAAAAATCTTCCGCTATTTGACTACAGCCTATGTGCACTTCTACGCGTGCAGCACAATTTACATTCCTAATCGGCATTTCCATATTAAACACGTTTCAAAGCCGCGCCTTTTAGAACCGCGTTAATTAAATGCAACGCTCAACTGCACACTGCACAGTTCAACTGATAGTCGTATAAAAACATCAAAGCAAATTTTTTATTTATCGTTTTTTCAACTATTCTCCAAAAGTAAATTAGTGAATTTTCAATGCAACAAACATAAAGCGCACACCTAGAAGTCAATTGAGCGCAAAAAAAAAAATAAGATCTCTGATAAGCCGAAGAGGCTCTCGATAGTACATCCTCGGAGAGAAGAGCGTCACGCTCGAACAATGAAACATGAAATGCGCGTTAGAGATTTACGAGAAAAATTGGACTGGCGCATACGGCCTCGGCGAGGCTTACGCGGCCACCTCCTCTCCGCCGTTCTCGCTTTATCGCGGACCGAGAAGGAGGCGATTTTGTTCCACGCCCGCGCAGCGAAAGGGGAACGCGATCGAGTGCTCGATTTTCCGTTTGCTCTACTCGTTGCAATGTTTTGTGATTGTTTGATTCGACGATCGCTCAGTTTTTTAGGTGGCCTTTTGTATTGCACACTGGAGAAATGGTAATTTTAGAGAGTCTCGGCGAGGAATTAGCGACTTGAAGGAGTGCATCGAAGTTTGTCACTTTTAAAGAAAAGAAGTAAAGATTTGTCTACTTTTTTTTGTACCACATTTGGAATCGAAATTATAGTTCTAAGAAAGTGACTTATGCGCAGAAGATTACTCAAAATCTTTTGTGATTATACTATCTCAAACTAAATTTTCTTAAGTAAACTACAGTTTGTTAATGCAAGTGATTCAGAGAAAATAGCTGTATTTACTGTGAATGATTAGAGAGCAAAGTCGATTGAAGCCAAATCCATTTATTTGTCGGTTACAATCTTCTCCCAATCAATTACGAGTATCCAATCAGTCTGTATATCGATCGGAGCATTGAGATCGATAAAAAATCACTTAATGAATTTGTGTCGAAAAACACAGCGAAAGATCGGATAAAAAGTCCAACGTCAACCTTTTTACACGTGTAATTACGTACCGCGGAAACTTTATACACGTGCTTATTTACAGCCTCAAGGCAACAAAGTACAAATCAGTTCCGTTTTTTTTCACTAAAAATCGTCGAGTCATCCCGCATCGCAATTCAAATCACCTCCCACACTCCACCGAGCGATTAAAGTAAAAAAAAAAGGGTAAATTACTCCAGGGAAAAAATCCAACTTTCATTATTGCTATCCTCGTGTTTCACTGACCCACATAACGCGCGATACGCCGGCTTCCGAGTCCCCGGTCCATCGGAGATAAGAATAAATTAGCCCGCGAGTCGAAAGTGAAAATAATAGAATATAACGCTTGTATAATCGGGGAGCGATTTCGCAACGCGACTCAGCTGCCTTTGTCTTTTTTCGGCTTATCGCCTCGGCTCGATTAGATTCCCCGAGCGGCGCTATTATCGGGCCGGCTCATCTCGCGGTGATTTCGTCGCGGGAGAAAAATGCGAGCGGACACGAGTGCACTGTTCGTCGAATTGGGTTTATCTTGCTGGAATGCTCGGATTCGATTGATTTCTTTCGACGAGTTATTTTGATTAACCCATCGATGTTAAATGTTTTAAACGAAAGTCTACCGTCGATTGTAATTTTTGGTATTCTCTAAATATAAGTAAGAGATAATGAATTTAAATAAGTGATAGATATTATTCCACAGTACAGTAAGCGGACGTTCGCATAGAATAGAATAGAATAGAATAGTTTATTATTGTAAAACGTATTTACAAATGGTTTAAATTACAATCTTAAAATAC
>JAXIUT010000001.1:21524652-21535712 GCA_035586675.1 Eurytoma californica | reverse complement strand
GTGATTAGATAAACAGAAGAACGCGTAAACATATATATATAATTAGTTTAACAGATGAATTTAATTATATTCTAACAAATACAATTCACTCATTTCCTAAATAAAATAATAGTAAGCAGCATAATTAATCTGAAAAAATTGCTCCGCAGGTCCGATGATCGAAAGCATGACGGTGATAAGCCCGAGTCGCGAGGAGCGCCAGCACTGGATGGAGCTGCTGAATCAGGACGAGATAAGCAGCCGCAGCTCGGAGCTGAGCCGCTCGCCGGCGACGAATCTCTCCCATGTGAGTTGTTGCACCCACCCCCCGTACACGCGGCTGTCGCGCTTCTTCGCCCGCCAGGTCCGCAAGCGGCTGATCCACGCGGAGCTGCTGAAGCGGCTCCTCTACTTCCAGTACATATTCCGGCCGGACCTCTCGTCCGTGCGTATGCGCAAGTGCTGCCTGGTGACGTACGCCCTCGTACCGAGCAGTTCTCGCGCCCACGGCGAGGCGGCCGCCGTCCCCGCGCCCCAAACCCGACCCCCCCGCAAGTCCTCGACGCTGAGGCTCGACGTGAGGTACGCCCTCGACGAGCTGGCGGCGCCGCTCGAGGCCCAGTGCCTGCAGCTGCCGCCGGCCTCGGGCTCGACGTCCCTCGCCGTCTACGGCAGCGAGCCGCCGGCCACGGTGCCCGAGCCCACCAGCCACAGCCTGCCGCCGCAGAGCGGTCGCGCTGGCGGCTCCTGCATCGTGCCGAACTTCGACTCGGTGCCGTACCGGGTGTCCCGCGAGCACCCGGACCACCAGCACCAGCACCACCACCACCTCGTCGACCTGTCGAGCCTCGACGAGGCAGACTCGAAGAACTGGCGCTCGCTGGGTCAGCAGGCGGGCGGCGCCGCCTCCGGCCTCGCGCCTAGCCCCAGGTCCTCGGACTCCGGCATGGCCGACAGCTTCCAGTACCACTCGGCGGAGCTCGGCTCCGGCTACGCCAAGTTCTGCCGGAGCGCCGCGATGCACAGCGAGAGCGAGAACGACGAGAACAAGTTCGAGAACCAGTGCATCTGCAGCTCGCCGTTCGGCTCGACGCCGCGTCAGAGCAGCTCCTCCGAGTCCTCGCCCAGCGGCTGCAAGAGCCTCCTCACCTCCAGAACGAACGACGACGACGCGCCCCGCATCGCCTTCCAGGCGCTCGTCGTCAGCAGCGACGAGGAGGACCTCGAGAACTGCACCTGCAAGTTGTCCGAGGAGGAGGATGACGAGGACGAAGAGGAGGAGAGGGAAAAAGAGGCGGTGGAAGGGGAGGTGACGGAGGCGAGGTTCGCCGAGCTCTCGGTGCTGAGGCAAAAGCACTTGACGCAGCCGCTGCCGCGCGACGGTCAGCCTAAGCCCAGGCGCCCGGGCCGGAGGCCGCTCGCGCGTAAAACGCACAAGGAGGAGGTCCAGGCGGCTGGTAACGGCCAGGTCTTTACCTCGGGGCTGTACGCGCACTGGTGGTTGAAGAGGCCCATCCCGATGACCGACCAAGGCAAGCTCTTCCATGGCATGGCTGCGTTTTTTAATCATTCAAATAATCTCTCGTTCGACTGCACACTCACTTTGTCTCTCTTTTTTTTTCATTATCATCCATCAGATCGCGTCGAAAGTTCGTCGTGTCCTTTTTTTTATGATTTGTTTTAATTTGATTTACACTTTTTTTTCGTTGTTTTGTAACTACGAAGCAGATTTTGAGTTTGACGCGGTGAACGAAGAAGAATGCAAATGAATTTGTATCGAAGCGATTGTTAATTGACGATTTTCACTGTTCGAGGATCGACCTATTAGCAATTGATTAATTTAGCATTATACATTTTTAGTTTTGTACCTTCTTTTTTTTAAGTCGAAAATGTTTTAAACTTTTTAATCGAATATCTCAATTATCTGCGTTTTTGCTTTGATTATATATACAAGATTGTATAATATAAGCGAATGAATATAATTGTTAAAATCTGTAGTGTCACATTCTACGTTAAACATTTATTTGCGTTCGAAAAAATGACCATATTTAAGTTGTCATAATTTTCTTTTTTCAAAGCACTATTTTGTAATGAGTAATGCGTATTAGTTGGACCTAGAAATTCGTACTGCACGTCAATATTATAATTTTTTATATTAATCATTGTTCCATCGTTTTGTCGTGTTAATTTTTGCTCTTTTACGTCACTTCGATTCTTATTTTACTTTCCAAAGGATCAAAAATTTAGAAATTCAGTTAAGTTCTTTTTCGTTTACCGAGCTATTACTAATTTTTGTTATCGAAAATCATCACATCACCAAAGAACCAAGATTTTATGCCGCTTCTGAAATTTTTTCTTTCACACAGCCATGTTGTGAGAAGTATGCTTTTGCTTTGTATTTACGTTTTTATTTTTGTTGGTACTAACCGAACGACGGAGATGCCGGAGAACGGAATAAAATAAATAGAACGAATGCATTTGATTTGCCGCAAGAAGTTTGGATGATATGTGCTCTTAGCAAGAGAGTCCACTGGAGCAGAAATGAACATACCATAGCAATGCAGCATATGTCACGAAAGCTGAATTAGTGAATCTCGCCATTTTATCGCAGGATTGATTGCTCGAGCTGATGATTTTTACATACTGTTACATACTGTGATCTTTTATACTTTTATTAGTCCTATGCGCAAACGAGTTTAGAAAGCCTTGCTGTAGTCATTTTTTTATAACTAAAAGGCATGGTCACCGCACTAAAAAATATTCCAAGTACTTGTCCCTATTATTGACCATAGTTTTTTTTATAAGTTTAATGTTTAAATTTAACAAATTTAAAGTTATTTTGCATTTTAGTTTTACATAATATGTATATTTTTATAAGTGCACTTCCTTGTGTTTCAAACTTTAATAGATTTTTACTTATACTTCAAAATATTTGTATATAATCAAATCATTTATTATTCACAATTCATTATGCACACTAATCTTGTTATATAAAATTGTACATAATATGTGACATTTGTAAAGTAAGCCATGCAAAAAAATTGGAATTTACACCTGTACATAATTTAGTTCACAGGAAAAACAAAAATGGTCGAGTGGTCAATAATCGGGACGACCACTGAAACGTATGTTATGTTTTTTGTATATGTTCTCAAGTGTTATGAGACGGCCACTGAAGCATAATATTCATGACTCCCTTATGCATAAGGTGACGAGCATTTTATGATTGCGATTGCAAAACTCTTGGCGATGCTCTCTGTCACTGACTTGAAATTATCTATATAAATACGTCGTACTCCCCTTCAATATTTCCAAAAAACTTACGGGATCTTAATGAATATTATTTTGTGATGCAGTCAAGCAGCCAGAATTCGAAGCTTCAGACAGTAGCAGCGGAACACTCATCGACCCCAGGGATTAAGACACCTTGGAGCCTCGCTTCACTTAGACCAGCACCACCGATTTACGCGCTAAAGACTTTTGGAAAGCCAGACGCCGTCGACAATGGTCGCTCGACGAAAACGTGCAGTAAGCGTTTACTATTATTATACTTTTTCTCAACAATCACACTGTCAGTAATTAAGCAGCGCAGATAATGAAGTCAATAAATTCAATATTTGTAATATTTGTACATTCACTTTGTTGTAGATGAACGACAGTTTGAGGAGGATGCATCGATTTTGAGAGTAATCGAAGGATATTGTTTGTCAGCCAACGCAAGGTTCACACTGCACTCTGGTAAGTTACGCACCAGATATGGCTTTAATGTAAATTATGCTTGGTTTTTCAGTATAAGAATTTTTATTTTGTTGCTTTACTTTACTATTAACACAGAGCTACTAATAGATCAGTGAAATTGTGGTTTTGTTAAATATTTTAAAATAATCATTTGTGTTGTGAATATCACTGGTTGCAAATTGCTCAAATGTGCATTTGAAAATTTCACTGACGTAAACTGAACTGACGTGTGTGTGTGTGCGTTTGCTTTTTTTGTCTTAATAGGCCAATAATTAGATTGCTTGACTCGACGACACTAATTTGATGTGGTGTTTACAGTAGTGATAGAATATAATCGATTCGATAGAGTTAGTTGGAGGCAAAATCTTTTCAGTGTTCAACAAAATAACCGAATATTGACGGAAAAAGCAACGTAAAACGAGGAAATAAACGTAAAAAAAAGAAACCTTGAAAACATTCCCATCTGAAAACATCTGTGATGACTGCTAAATTTCGCAATTTACTATAATCATAATGATTATATGAAATTTCAGCTATGTTGGATTTCGACCCCCTTCATAAGGTAAACGATAGATCATCGTTTATGAATAGTAGAGTCGCAAATTGGGATGCATATGAAAACAGGTACGTATCATTTCTGACCAGAGATCTCGAATCATTTTTTAATAAATCGTTTGCTGTTGTGGAATGTTTAAATTTGAGTCTGAGATGATTGCATTTGCATTGTTTGCCTACTGATTTTTTTAGTCAACTTTTTTAGTTTATGGCTGATTTTAATTTTCGCTTGTAAATAGAAAGTTCGTCGTTTTCGTTAAAATATTTCTTTATAAGTTAATTTAACCAAACATGTGTTTAATAATAGGTTTACATGTATATTTAAAGAAAGCTAATTAAAAAGCATGTAAAAACTATTTAATCTTTTTTAAAAATATGTTAAAATAAAATATAACTCTTTGTAACACAATAACAGATTTATATATTTTAATGGGAACAATATTATAAATAATTTGTAATAAATAATTTAAACTAACATTAAAAAAGAAGTTTACATGGTATTTTTAATAAATAAACTTTTATTAAACAGTAGAGAATTACAAATTACAGAATTCATTTTCAGGAAAACATTTCACATTTAATATTTCAGTGTATCTTAAATTTATCTTAAATTCACTTTAACAAAATTTGCACCCTCAAAAGTTGTTTCTTATTTTATAAAAAAAAACGCAAACACCTTCATAGAAAAATAATAACGCAATCGATAGATTAGCCGATATTATATTACAAATTGAATTATTGTGAAATCAGAAAAAATTGCTGATACAAGTACAGAACAATAATAATTGCAGGGAAATATTTTACAAAAAAGAAATTGAGTCTATTACATATAGTTAAGTATCTTACAAAATTATTTGGTAATTAATATACATTTAAAAAAAATATGTTTTCCAATAGTTTTACATTAATTATCTGGAAATAAATACAATCAATAAACAAATTTCTTAAAATTAAAATTACATTAATTATTCACTTTCTTCGGTTTTAATTCTCCTTTGTACAAACTATATTGCAACCCCACAAAAGTTTACAACAATGCTTACAAAATATCAATAGCAACTTCACATTCCTATTTATGTTATCAGGTGCCTGTCGGAAGCTGTTAAAGCCCTGAAGTACCAAATGATGGATCTTCAGTCGCAAGTCACTCTATTAGGCAAACAGCTGGAAGAGGAAAGAATGTCTCGTCTATCACTAGCTGCAACTGTCAAACGTAGCATGACTGTCATCGACGGCACCGTGCCTTAATCATTTGTGATGACGACAAGATTTTTATAAAGCAGTCTTATGACTTATTTTCTCCCCAGTCAAGAGAAAATAAATAAAGAGCGCGGATATTTTTTGTAAAATGCATTCAATGAATGCCTTCTTTTGTTACGATTCCTTATAAGAATTTTAACCACTGGCTTTTTAAAAAGATAACTGAAAACCTAAGCATTGCATTAAATTTATGTTTAGTAAAGAATTGTTCTTTTTTTTATAGTTTTATAGAAATACGAGAGATTCATTTAGTATAATGTAAGATTGATCTTAAAAATTTTACAAAAGAATGCGTTAACATAACATTTTTATTTGGTATAGAATGTAAGTTGAAGATTTTTAAGATCCATAAAAAAAATGAATCTACTAACCTGCAGTTTTCATAAGATTAAAAAAATTAATTCTAAGAGAATTTTTGCTAAAAAAAATTGTATAGTTCAGTCTGCATTCCAAAATTACGGTCTTACATGCACAAACTATGAAGTAGTAGAGCTAGTCTGGGGCTGTTGTACAGAGGCATTGTTAGAAGTCATCTGCTGTTGTTGCTGTTGTTGTTGCTGTTGCTGTTGCTGCTGTTGCTGCTGGGGCTGCTGCGGTCGCCCCAGAGCTGTGAGACTGCGCGAGTGCAGATGCTTGTTCTTAAGGCGTTCCAACTCGTCAACTCTACTTCTTACGTGCTGCAATCTGTGCCAAGCCATTTGTAATACCTTTTGACTTTCATAGCCTGAACCTTCATGGGGTTGACCTAAATCAAATTTTTTTATTTTCAATATAATGCAATTAATTCTTGTTGATTTTTAAGCTGATTAGAATAAATACGTGCTCTTGTAACTTTTTGAAACCCTGCACATGTAATTTTTCTGTTTATTGCATAAATTATAAAGAGAACTTTGTGTATTTTCAGTTCAATTTTGTGAATATATTTTTAAATTTATAAATTAAATATTAAAAGACAAAAATGCAAGGTATAAAACTAAGAAAGAATAATTTAATTATCCTCTTTTATGGATTGTTAAAATATAACCATTACAATTTAATATTTTTATTTTGAAAAAAGATGTTAATTAAAAAAATTTCATTATCCATTTAGAAAAAATGTGACAAAATAATTTTATGAAATAAGCAAATAGCAACCTTATACTCCTCTACCAAATAATTAAAATTTCTTTTTTAAATATTTTTAAAGAGTGATTTAAAACATTGGAAAGATATTGGATGTTTATTCGTATTATTTTAAGCTTATCTATTATTATACTGCATTTGAATTAATACTATTAATTATATAAAAAATCAAATTTATTACACAATCCATAAAATTATTATTAATCATTAAAAATTTATTTATTTTTGTTTCAAGTTTTACTTATAATTAATTTTATAATTAACAGATTTTGTATGTAAAGTAATTTTTTACTTAAATGTTAAATAAAAGTTAAATATATTTTATAATATTTACCTGTTGAAACCTGAGTTAAATAATTTATTTGATCACTTAATTTCGATTCAACAAGTCCCAAAGTTTTTATAAACTGATGAGTTTGGACTTCTGCCTGTTTTGAATTAGATTTGTCTTTGCTCAGTTCCATAAAAGCTTGACCTGTTGATTAGTAGAATAGTTATTATTAACTTTTCATACTCTTTAAAATGTTCATTCTATAAATTTGCAAGAAATATTATTTAAAGTCATTTAAATCTTTTAACTTAATTCAAGACTTCGAAATAGGTGCTTGTAATCTATTAGTTTTTCGAATAAGTATTTTTGTAAATACATTTGTTTATATTAAATGACAAGTTTGTATACAATTTTTAGTCATAGGAAAAGATTATATTACATTTCAAAAATGATAAAAATTGATTGAAAAACATAATTTAAATTAAACTATTTAAGTAGATTTTATCAGACTATTTGACTTTTTTACTACAATTTCATTAATTTTTATTTTATCTAAATATTACCTGCACTTTGCAGACAAAGAATAATATCTTTTTCAATTGCTTCCAAAATTTGGATTCTTTCCATCGGTGGTGACATATTTACTGTTTATATCGTGATGAACTCTGAAAAATACCCAATATTTTTTTTAAGACATTTTTGTACAAGATATACTATTACACTGAAATAGTTGAAACTGAACTTGTACGCAAAATTGGAGTTATATTTGTTTACAGCAAGTGTTTACGCAAGTGTGGAGTTATATTTGTTTACAGCAAATTGAAAGTATAATAGATACTCTGATAAAAACAATGTAGATAAAAAAATATTTTTAAACATTTATGCTACATGAAGAGTATGTTATAATTATTATAGTTAAAAAAATTGAGCAGCAAACAAGAATAAATACATATGCATCAAAAACAATACAGTGTTTGTGTTTGCTTCCTTTTGTCATTTTTGTAGAATTTACACATAAAGCAACAATTTTGTAAATAAACCAGTTTATAATAAATTGTATATATTATAATTACCTGTTTTAATTGTAACAAAATATTAGGTAAACACGTTATCAATAAAATTTTTTAAGAAACTAGTCAATATGAAAGGTTATGTTCGTTGTCACACTACACAGGCTCAAGGCTGCAGGCACTATCGCAGTATATATTGAAATGCACTAACTACACGCACCGGACCCTAGCCGGCCTAGTCCGGACCGGAAGGTCGTCTTTATTTGCTAATTTAAAGCTTTTTGTTTTGTAGTAGTAGTAAATTTTTATTGGCTAAATTTATACAGCCACATACCAAGCGCTTTTTGTTTTTGTGAAATCCTAACGTATGTATGTAGGGTATACGTCAGAATTACGGTTTAGTTATTCTTAGTTCACTTTTAGTGTATTCCACTTATATTTATTCTTATGTTATAATGCAGTTACGATTTGAGTTTTGTAACATCCATAACCATCATATATACATATATGACCATCATAATATTATAATATAATATAATATCGTAATGATTTAAGAGCGCGAAATTTGAATTAAGATGTTTTTAATTATGTAAAATCAACATGTATGTAACAAATATTAATTTAAAATTCCTCTTTAATTTAAATAAAATTTTATTTAGATCCCCAATCTTTTTTACATTGAACTATAAGCAAAAATCTAGTATAGAAACTTCATTTTGAGGAATGTAAATGTAATCTCATTGCTATTATACAATTTAAATAACATGCATCCATTAAAATTTTTAAATTTTACAAAAAATGTTTGCAATAACTTCAATTATTTAATAATTATTAACTATTCTTACATTACTTTTTTTTATAGATTACTTTTGAGCTTACTTAATCTAAACAAAGATACAAATTATTATTTTAAGTTATCTTAAATTTTAAATTCATAAGCAATTAAGACCAAGATCAAGATGGTGTTATAAAAGCCAATTTTTTTTAGTTTTAAGTTCTAGTTTTTAAATTGTTATGTACCAGACCAGTGAATAGGAAGTGAATTACTCTGCTGGGTTACTTTTGTTAATCACTCTAGTTAATGTAAATTAGTGTAATGTATTTTTAATGTATTATTATAATTTTCTCTGAATAAATAAATAATAATAATAAATACTACATAACAATGAATCTTCATAATTAAGTAATAAATAAATGGATATAAATCAGAACACATTTCTTATATTTATGCAAATTTATTTCATAAATATTATTTTTATAAAGTTATCATAATTTCAATAAAATCTTAATTTAAAAAGAAGAAATAATACAATTATTTTCTATTTACAGGTATCATGCATACGTGTACGTTGTAATTTTCTGGAAATTACTCTAACTTTGAGGCAGATGAGTCTGATTCTTCATAAATTGCCAAATCATATAAGAGATGATTTACAGTATGTCGTGATAGTTCCTTTATATTTCTAAGGCCTTTAGTTATCATGACTTTCTTACGGTTCTTTAAAAAAAAATCCTTAGCTTTTTTCTTAAGATCACAAATGCTATATATATGAGAAAATTCAATAAGATCTAAAACATTATCAATTATTATATTTTCACACAGATAATCCATGCATATTTCTTTTAAATCATTCAATTCATATTTATCCGCTACAATGAACAATTTTTTGGCATTATCTTGTATATTTTCAACTTCTCCAGTGTATACAAAAAGTAACATTGCTTCTAAGGTCTCATTATCTATATCTTCAATTTTAATTACATTTTCTCTTCTTTCCTTCATATCATGTTGAAACATAGCTGAAAACACTTTACTTCTGCACATTAATATTATCTTGTGAGCTTTATGCTCTTTTCCATCCTTAGATATAAGAATTATATCATAATTTTCTTCTATTTCTAATAATGACCTCAGATTTTGTATTAGGTTACATTGAGGATTATTTGTTTTTTTTAAGAAACACATTTTTATGTTTATTGTTAATATATCATTCCCTTTTTTCAGATAATTCAAAAGAGTATCTTTTAAAATAAGGCGTTTGAAACCCCAAGTCAAACTAATTGGCTTTTCAAATATAGTTATACATTCTCTCTTAGTTTTATGAATCCAAGTATTGCATGATGCAGTTAATTCCCAAATTACTGATACTTCAAAATCGTTTATAGAGGTAAGATAAATAGAAACATATTCTTTGTCAATTTCAGAATCATCATCAAGAAACAATTCTATGTGCCATTTCAAGTGACTACTTTCAAAACCAGACACACAGTTTGAAAATGAATGTGAGATTATTTTATCATTGTAAGCTGATAAATTGTGGAGTGTCCACTTATATTCACTAACAGTTTCCGTCCACTTTTGATAAAAAACTTCTTCAGTCGATGTCATCGTATAATTTTTTTGAGAAGCAGTACTACGACATCTAATTCTTTATTCTGAAATTTAAAAATTGATTAAGGTTATACCTATGTGCTTATAAATTGTCCCTTTTAAGAGTGCTCCGCACCTTTCAAAAGGAAATAGGGAATAACCAATCAGAGCTCGCGAATTTTTCTGTTCGGATTTCTCCTCGAATTTTTACTGAATCGACATAAAACTAGTAGCATATAATGTTCTTTGAACATTAATACACACGGGAAAACTGCAACATATATATGTGAACAATTTTTTAAACGCGCAAAAAAAATAAAGAAAATTTGGGATGGCTTGTCGTCTGCTCAATTATACTTGTACTATAAGATTTTTTTTGTCTATAAGTTTAAACTTCTTAGCTATAATTATGAGTTGTTATTAGTAGTTTTTAATGAATTATAAGCATTAGTAGCATTAGTTTAAAATAATAACAGTTTTAAACTAATGCTACCCCCCGGGTCGCCTGCGTGCAAAATGTGCCCGCGAGTATATATAATTGGGATATTTGACACATTTCGGTACATTTTGGCTCATTTCGGCACATTTTGGCACAGAAATAAATTTCAGAAAAAAATAACAATTCTTTGCGTTTTAACACATTTTGGCACATTTTGGCACATTCTGGCACAATTTGACACATTTAGGAAATTTAAAAAATGTCATTTTAAGTCCACTTGAATTTTTCGTGTTTTTGGCACATTTGAGCACACTT
>JAXIUT010000001.1:21506262-21520567 GCA_035586675.1 Eurytoma californica | reverse complement strand
TTTTACGGCTTTACGTGATTGAATACCTTACGAAAATACCCTACAATTTACGGATCCTATAATTTACAGATAATTATCAATTATGCAAACGTATAACGATGTAACTTTGTCTCAATAGATTCTGTAATACGTGTTTTATTTTATGAATTAAAGGACCAAATCAATATCGAGTTTTTCCACCATTTGGTAATATTAAAGAAGCATCGTCTGTTTTAGCAAAAGTTTGTTATTTACGGCTGTTACTTTTTTATGCCTTCTGAAAATAGATTTTACGTGGACAATGCAGCATGCATGAAATTCCAGAAAACTTTCAATGCTGAATGCGCGTCAAGTCAGTCTCGACGTATAAACCTGTTATGAATGGGTCAGTCATAAGTAGCATTCTTCACAATTGAATTTAAAAAAAAGAGATAAATTAAATGACATGAAACTCGTGTGTGTCAAAGAGAAAATATTTATGTTGCATTTTTACTGTCCTTATTTATTTTACAAAAAAAGAGATATTTTAAATAACATGAAGTTTACAGCGAGATTCTGTACAGTATGAACAACTATACTCTCATATTTTGTGAAATAGAGTGAACAATTAAAACTCACTCTATTTTGAAAATAATTAAGCCACTTTTAAACTCCACCGGGTATTCGGAATGTATACTATTCTATTTCCATCTTGAAATAAATAACGTTGTATTGTTTTAAAAAATTTTACGTAAAATATTCATGGAGTTTATACGTAAAACAATGCATTATTATTTTTTTAATTATACATATCGAAAGTACATAACACATACTTAAAATCAGACAATTACGTGACGCAATTCGCGAATTAGCATGAAATAAATCTGTCTCGTAGTCTGGGAAAAAAAGCATTATGCAAATCTTCCAGAAACTAGCTAAAATGAATGCAACCTCATTAAAACATCTTGAAGTTTGCACATTGCTAATTGGGTTACACTTATCATACAGTGAAGTTCTGCGCTCATTTGTAACGCATGTAGAATCAAAGTCTAGTTTTCACGTGCACAAAATACACTCATATTCTCATTTAATATTCTTACTTACGTCATTCTTATCAGTGAATCGTTGACCTCACACTTTTTTTAAAATATGCCTCATTATCGCCTACTTTATTATCTAAAGTAGGTATTCAACCAGTTCAACGCGCGCTATTTATGTATTATTTAAATAGGTTTATGTATAAACTAAAAATGAAAATACTTTGTTGTCTAACAAAATGTTTTACCTTTAAGAAAAATAAACACGACAAATTTTCCTTTTATGTGCGCATGGGAAGTTTATCGGATTGCCATTGACAATAGCAAAGCGACCATTAACAAATGATTGCCCGTAAAGAATTATACGCGCCAAGTATACGGCGAAAGAAAGTTTAATTCAGGAACCTTGATCAATTGAGCTAGCAATTCAAATTTATAATTTATCGCTACTCCATCGATAGCTACTTCCTTTGATTGTTGCACGATATAGGCTGCCATTGCTGGGACTAGAAAGCGCGACTCGGACTTACGCGCGATGCTTAATTTGCGAAAAACGAATGTTTCCTTGCAATTTGTCACACTCTTTTGAGTTCCTCCTTTTCCTTGTTCCCGCTCGATCCCCGAATGAGTTATATCGTGCGAACGAATTAATGGAGTCGAACGAAACACTGGCGGATGTCGTTTTCATTTCTGTTTTTCCGATGGCAATCTATTGTTACGGGTGGAATCGATTTGCTTGTTTACGCTGGATTGGCGAATGCTCCACACGAAAGGGACACGGCATACGTCGATGCGTCGCGTGTGGCTCTAATTACTTTTCTTTAATCTCGAAATTACAATGTTTACGGGGATGTCCTTCCGATCATTTTTAGATGACCCACATTTTAATATCGCGCTTTATTTTTAGCCAATGTAGTAATGGAAATGTAATTACGCTACTTCATCGTATTATCGCTGTAGAGACGCCTTCTTTTTGCAAATCGAATTTTGTGTAATTAGTTTTTAATAAAAGTAATTGATTTTGAAAATTACTTCATACGAGCGAAAAATCGATAAAACAAAACTCAATCTAAACTCGATTGGTTCAGTTAAATAAGAATAAAAATTTAAGGATTGAATAGATGACTTTATAAATGTTGGAAATTATTAGCGTATCAGCAGAGGGTGCTTGAAATTCATGATTCTAACCTACTTATACTTTGATATTTTACGAGGTCCATATTGTAGTGGAATTTTTTCCGGATTTGACACGTGACAGATTTAAGACTACGAAAATTTCGTGATTAAATTTCTCTGGCCTTAATAACACACCGAAGGTATTTAAGTAAATGGAAGTAAGGCTTAAAAAACTGAAATAATTCTTCTAAATTCACCTGCACCCTGCGTACACGTTGTTACTATAACATCAACCTGCTAATTTTATGCAGCAAGTGCACAGTCTGAAATATATAGTTTGAATTCGGTGATGCAAGACTGCAGAAATAACGCACCAGCGGAAAATATTCAAGATCCTTATTAGTTATCGACGGAAAAATAGTAGTGAAAGTTAAGGCACAAAGTACATCGATCGTTGCATAAAAAAGACAACGATCCATTCGTGATTTATCACCAGGCGACGACGAAAGCAATGCAATTTAACTTAAGGCAGAAGAAGGCGGAATAATGCGCGATTCAAACTACTTTCGACGTGGAACAACCCGACAGCAGAGGGAAAGAATCTATGCCATTCCGAGTCACTGTCCTGGATAACAATTTAATAAAGCGCTGATCCCGCTTCATCAGCGGATTTATTTCTGCGGCTCAAAGAGCGGGTTGCAATTTTTTTTCGTCTAGCTGTACATTTTTTTTCTCCATTCTCATTGAATCGTCATTGCTTGTTCATCAATAAGAATTTAGGTCGGTTACTTTCAGTTCATTACTCTTTTTTTTTTAATATTATTTGAAAAGTAGATATCGGAAATTTTTAGAAAGCTTATGTAATAAATTCACTTGATAAATTAAATATTTCAGCAAAATGTGCTATTTTAGAAATTGGTGCTATTTTAAAGCATGTAATGCAAGAGTCGTGATTATGAAAAAGTTATATCTTATATTTTCGGAAAGTCCCGGCGTGTGTTACAGTTTCGCTATAAATTACTGGCTTCAGAGGAATGCTGCAAAGTGCATCTAATCCTATCTTAACGAACTGTCCACGGCTACAGCAGGATATGAGCAGACATATGTCGCGCGCGCCTTTAATTATTCTCAATTGCTGTTCTTTACTACCGCATTTTTTTTAGTTTTATTCCAACAAATTCACAAATGCTTGCATATCTCTTCACTCTACCCAGTCTCTTCAAATTCCATCCCCGACGCCAAACAAGAAGAAAAAGTTTGCTAAAAAGACACCTTCGCTAATCAAATTGTAGGATAACTCAAAACAAAAATTCTCGCCGCTCATTCATAATTTCAGCGCCGCGGCAGGAATGTGTGTGAGCAAGAAAGTGCGTCTCGCACATAGCCTGTACCGTTAATTCGAGAAAAAGATCTCGGCAGCTGATCGCGTGGTATTCTCCCGCTTTCTTCCTCTTCGAGTTCTAAATTTCTTCTTTTTTTTTCTTTCATAACGAGGTTCACCGACTCCAGGTTATGGAGTACAATTTTCAGCAGAGAAATTAAAAAAAATTTCCTAGGGAAGATGTACTCGCTATTCTTCGATTTCTTTCATTCATTTTGTATTAACTAAAATCGAAAATAGCATTACGAAAGTTATAGTTTGATCTTCGGGCTCGATCCTCGATATGACGTAGGTTAAAAATAAAAGTGATTTATTGGCGGTTTAAACGCTACATCGCTACCGTTTTATTAGCAGCGTATATACGTGTTCGTGCGAAAGGGAGAAAAATTGCTCGTGACATTGGACAATAAAACTTGGATGAATCATTCGCGATACAATCGGTTGGATTGCACGTAAATAACCAACCATAACGTCGGTTTAAGTTGTTTGCCAATTGCGGATCGAAATGTTAGGTTCGATTAACAAATCCAGCGTCAGCTTCCGCGAAGTAGTTGCCGCTAATAAAATTTTTGCTTACTGTCCACAAGCGACAATGTTCCGGTGGCTGAAAAAACGACACCCGACGCTTCTTTTTGCTGATACACAAAGAGAAAACGCGGCTCTCGATTATAACGTTTGACGTGGATTCTTGATGCCATAAATTATCCTGGCTAATGAATTAAAAACTCACTTTCTAACGTCCAATAAGGTGGAGTCAATGCCGCACACATCGAATGGTTAACGTATCAATTGAATCGAAACATCCGCTGGACTTTCTCCGTCGAAGTGTCATTTTTTTTAATACCGATTTCAAATTTTGCGACCTAATGATCCTGTTCTGTAAATCGCGTGCTTAGCTCAATCATTTCTAGAAAGCGGACTACACTTTGAATGTAGAGTATTAATACTTTACCCACCAATTCTTACAATCGCTGATATAATTTACTGCCTAACGTTGGATTAGTAAAAAAACTATAATAATTATAAAAACTTCACTAATAAGCAGTAAAAAGAGCTCCATTATTTTGCGATCAGACAAAGCAATTCTAAATTTGAGTAGTTTTTGACCGACTCGACCTTAAAGGGTACGAAACTCACGATTCCGCCTCAAATGCTCTTCACAAAATAGTAAATCACCATTCAAATGAAATTTGCATTTCGACTTTTCACGAGTGACTGCTGCGCCGTGCTCGAGCGCACAATGGCCTCTGCAGAAAGTTTTTCCGCTCCCCGCCTTCAAACTCAAGAAAGAGAGAAGCAACAAAAAAATTCCTCTAAACTATACAATCTGATGGTCGATAAAAAAAAAAAAAAAAAATCATACAAAAGCAGAGGCGCGAGGAGCGTACACATGTACGTATACCCACGCCGATGCGAATCGCCGCGGCGGAGAGACCGGGGATCGATCGGCTTGACCCAGACCTTGGACACGCCGCGGTGGTGGCCATGCCCGCGCGCGTGCGTCCCCCGTGCAGAATCCGCCGCCGCGCCGTTACGACCGCGAGACTCGCGACGTTTTAATTTCGACCGATCGCCGCGATTTTACGCGAGGGGAGGGATCGATCGCGCTTCGCCGAGAGTAGGGTATGTATACAGGTAGTGCTGCGACGTACCCGCCGGCGATTGCGTCAGCGAGGGCTGTACGTGCTTTTTTTTCGAGTTTTTTAAGCGGCGATCCGCGACTTCCTTTCTTTTTGTCGAGGCTGGCGTGGACATTAAATATATAATTGCGATCGGGCGACTTCACTTTTTGTGTTCACTTCCTTATTTATTTTTTTTTTTAAATGATTGTAAGGTTACGCGCGCGGTAATTGCAAGTGTTTTATTTTTTTTTTTACGCTTTGTTGACACTGTTAGTCATGAATTGTGTGCATTTTAAAGCGCGCTGTTTTTAGAGCGCTTTTGAGATATTTTTATAAGATCGCGTTAAATGAAAGCTCGTATAAATTTTTTTGTAGGCTTGCGAGGCGGGTATAAATTATAATTTTCGCGAACTTTATACTATGTTTGTGAATGCTGAGAAGTCCTCGTGCTCGTGAAAGTGTCACGTTGGGCTTAAAATTTCGCTCGCTTTTCAAGATTGAGGTTGAAATATGAAATGTGAGCACTTATCTTGATCACGAGACTGCAGAGGAATGCGTCAATTGTAACATCGTAAGAATGTACTTTTCTTTGACTTAGGTATAGTACGCCTTTGTAAATCGCATAATTATTTAGGTACGAAGACTTTTTTTATTATTATTAAAACATTGCCCTAAACATTGTAAAAAAAATTACCACATATTTGCGTAAATTTTACGATGCTGCTTGGTAATTCTTATCACTTCCACCATTATGTAAGTTCATGCTTATTAACTACATATAGCAATTTTTTCTTATAGTTTGCAGTCTGACGAGTGTCTATTAATTAAAATGTAAAACGGTAATTTCTTGAATATTTTCTTACATATTGCAGTCTGACAAGTGACTATTAATCGAAATGTAAAACGGTACTTCCTAGAATAGTTCGTTTATTATTGCGAGTATTAGATGAAGATTAAGTGAAGTACCTTAATAAAGTACGCTTGATTGACTTCAGGAAATTTATTCATAGGCCCCTGTAAAATCATTTAAACATAAGGTTTCTACAAATGTGGTACACAGCAACGACGCGCCCGCCCCAAGAACATTTTCATCGATCCTCGCCCTTAAAAAAAAAAAAAGCATCAGCTCACACTCTCTGATAAAATCTATGTAACAACCGTACGATGAAAACCAGGTTAAATTGACCTCGATAAAACTGTTTCCAGATACAAGCCAACGAGATTATGGGGATTCAGCGGACACGTGCAGACAATTGTTCACAGTATAATTGGCAGAGTCCGGTGCCCGTGGCCCATCGGCGAGCGGGTTTACATCGGGCTTCCCGACGACACGACGCTCACCTACGACTTGTACCAGCCCTTAAGCAGCGGACACGAAGGTACACACTTGTGCTTCTCGCACTCGAATAAAACGTGCGCATGTATACACGGAAGGAGCCGTTCGATAAAAACTACTCTCATTTTTTCCAATAATTACTATCAATAAGTATATGTGTTTAGAAATCGTTAACTCAAATGACCCGTTTACAAAATATTACTCACAAACTTGGTATATAAACCCAAAATTGCTACAAACATTTTACAGTAACGTTTACTAATCAGATAAGCTGTTTCCACGATTACAAACAACTTAGTGATTTTTGTAAAACAATTATTTCCGCGTATGATAATTTAGTATCGAGTGCATTTCGCATTGTATGTTAAATCGCTTCAACTCAATCGCCGCCGCTGCGGACAAATTTACCATTGCGACATTAACGAATTGCGCGCTCTGAATTGCAGATGACGTGACGATAGCCATTTGCCCCGGAATAGGAAACAGCTCGGAGAGCGTCTACATAAGGACGTTCGTGCACTTTGTCCAATGTCACGGCTACCGGTGCGCCGTACTCAATCACGTAGGGGCCCTGTCTAGCGTCAAAGTTACCTCGCCAAGGATCTTCACCTATGGTACGTACTTTTACCCTTTCTTTTTTAGCGCGGGTATGCCTTCCTTCTTCAGGCGCCAATTTCTTTATGAAAGAACTTTGTGTATATAAAAATATAGAATTTTCTGTATAAAATGTTGTTTTTTCTTATACAAAAAAAGTTTTCTCTATGCCTTCTCTAAATGTAATTTTTGTTAATTGCAGGCCACACTGACGATTATCACACTATGCTTAAAAATTTACTGGAGAAACATCCAAGCACAAAAATAGTTTGCATTGGATTCAGTCTTGGTGGTAACTTGGTGACGAAATACTTGGGTGAGCAGGGAAATAGCAAGCTTTCGAACATTATTGGAGGAATTTCCATCTGTCAGGGCTACAACGCGATTGAGTAAGATTTTTTATTTCCTTTTTGCTTAAATCAAAACGATCTGTCTTATTTAAAATATTTACTAATTTTTTGTTGTTATTATAGAGGCACAAAGTTCTTACTGAATTGGACTAACTTCAGACGATTTTACCTTTACGTTATGACGGAGTCAGTGAGGACCATTATTTTGAGGCACAAAAACATGTTACTGTCCGAGGAGGTGAAACAGAGACATAATCTGAACGAGAAGGAGATCGTATCTGCAGGTACATTACCCGAATTAGACGAAGCGTACACGAGAAAAGTAAGCAATCATTCTAGATATAAAGCGATTGTTTGAATGATAATAGGAGAGGGAATTAATATATCAATTTTAATTATTCGCAGGTACACAATTTCAGATCGGTTGAAGATCTTTACAAATGGAGCAGTTCTGCATTTTACTTGGAAAATATATCCACTCCCATGGTGTTTGTCAACGCACTAGATGATCCTATTGTTCCAGAATCACTGCTTACGCCAATCAAAGAATTTTCCGGTATTGAAATATTGATTCATTGCAACCAAAGAATAATTTATTCGAATTTTCGTAAAAAAAGCTGTATTTATTTATGTCAACAATTGCTTATTGTATTTTTTGTTTCAGCATCGAAACCGCAGACCTTGTATATCGAGTTGGCGCACGGCGGTCACCTAGGCTTCTACGAGGGCGGCCTTCTGTATCCGAATCCCATAACCTGGCTGGACCGGACACTAGTGTCTCTAGTTGGCTCCTTGACGCTGGCCAACTCTGATCGCGCCCTCAAATCCTTCTGAACGCCACCGACTGCGAGAAGTCAGCTTTTTTGCTTGTATTAAATGCGGTTCGTGTTTCGTACGCACGAGTTGTGGCACAAAAAAACTCCGTAAAAATCTCGTTTTCGACGCTGAAGCTAGTAGCTACCAGCGTAAGGCCTTCGAGACTCGAAAGATGAGACTTTTGCGCCGACGTTTTTGTACATTTTTTTGCGATATGAGATTTTCGAGCACTTTTTCGAGTGATTCGCGAGGCTCCACGGTATATTATATTATCAAAATGATTGCGCGGGCGGAACTTCCGTGCTCGCGTTTTAGTGTAAATTGAGTGTGTTCTTTCTCGATGTTGATGAATCAACTGAGGCAAAGGATGACCAATGAACCGAGATGCGGCGGTTTCGTGTTCAAATCACAGAGTTGCGTTAAAAGTTTGTCAATTAATTTTGTGAACGATTTTCTATAGAGGCAGTTGTACTTGAACACGATTGTTTTTATAGATTGCTGCGGATTTTTAGCGTGATCGGGAGAAGCGTTCAGGCATAGACAATTTCATTGACGAATGAGGTGATGTAAGGCCCAGGAAAAAAATTTAATCTAATTATACATCACAAAAAATCGAAAATTATTAACATGAATGACAAAAATATATAAATAAGCCATTAAAAATGTCTAAAAGTATCATAACTTGCTTATTATGTAACCCTGCATACTACTGATGTATAATTACAAATATTTTCGACCTGGGAAAGTAGATATCGCAAAATTTCGATTATACTGCTGTGATTGCAATAGCGTTCGCGCACTCAAGAGCACAGGATATCGATTTCAACGCAATATTGAAATACCGGTTGCATGTATACACTTGCAGTTTTCCTCGATGTTGAATTTTAGTCAAGTAAGTCGATGGATTACTAACCGTCTATTTTGCGTGGTGCTTTTATCAACCATAGATTAAAAGAGTAACGAAGTAATACATCGTTTAACAGTAATTTAAGGCGGATCGAAAAAAGATCTACGTATTATAATGTCCGTCGTCATCGTTATCTCGAAATTGGATTAACAAAACAACTTCAATTTAAAAGAAAAATTTGTTTATCGCAAGTTTTTTTAAGCTAAGATTCGTGAGGAAATAGATACTAGCTTTATTTAAAAATATTCAATAAATTAAAAAATTTTTATTTAAAGATTAATAATGTGTACGCTATAAATTATTTTATAAAAAAATGGATAAATTATTTCTTTAATTATAAAGTTATTGTCGAAATTTGTAAAATTTGGATAATTCATTGCGTTAAAATAATTTCATATTATGATGATTTTATTCTATTCATGTTTTGGAAGAAAAAAGTTATCCTGAAGATCTTTGATCGTTCCGTCAAGAGACAAAAAAGGGTAACTCAGGGTACTTTTCAAACGAATGTTTACATTATTTGTTAACTAGAAATATATATTTTTCCACACTGCGATACGTTAGATTAAGGAGCCACGAATACATACACAATAAATCCACGTATGAAGTAGATATAAAAAAGCATTTTCCGATCTTTTTTCCGAAGAAACTATTAGTCTAGTTTAAAACCAATACAAAAAATGTCGTTTTTTATAATAAAATATTTTACTGGTCTCTTCAGAAAAAGAAGGAAAGTGCGTTTTGTTATTTTTTTTTCTTTTTACCATACCAATGGATGTTTATAATGATGCCGTCGTGGAGCCTTAACAAGTGAGTCTGTGTCTCATGTGAATTTTAATGTATTTACTTGATGTTATGAGTTCACGAAAGACAATATTAAGAAAGCAGAGTCCTAGTTAAGAAAAATTTTATGAACGTATTTATTAATAAATAACTATTTATATCGAGTTGATAATAATTTAATCAACTATTGATAGTATCTCAAATTTTATTTATAAAAAAAATTTATTTAATAATTTATTGATTTGACTCTGTTTTCTTAAGCATTGGTATTTTAGAGCAAGATTCAAACAAGCGTAAAATTTAGTTCTTGCTATAATCTATTCTCCTTAGTTCTACTCAGTGTTGGTAACGCAGTTTTATGCGTGCGAGAGATATAAACAACTCATTGTTAATTGTTTGGACTTGCTTGCACTGAGTTACACAGTGTATTCGTGTTCATATTATTTTGTTCGTTTAATGCAAATTACAAATTGCTCGACTGTACTTGCATTTCTTTTTTTTTTTGTTAATACAAAACTTTTCTTACCAAAGGTTTGTAACGAAAACCTTTTAGCTTAGGGTTGATACGTAACTTCAATTTTCCCCTTCTTTTGTGACGTCGTTACGAGAAAATTGTAGTACGACCAAAGAATTTATCAAAAATTTAGCGTTTAAAAACTTCTTATAAAAAAGAAAATTCTTAAAAATTTTTAATTGACTATTTGGCTATATTTTTTATGATACTGGCGTTTTCGTAATAGCAACGTCACGAAAGGATACCGAGTTGCTCGTCGTTTGGCTATCAACTAAATTTTAAACATGCATTTTATATATTATAAAATTGGTTGACGCGAAGGGAAAGAAACGAAATTTTCAAAGCGAGCGAGTTCACAAAAGCAAACTTGTCTTTAAATCTCTAAGGAGAAAATAAGTTTAGTTAATCAATTCTTACGTTCTTTTTTATAAGACATAAAAAAATGCGACTTTTTGTAGCTAAATTTTTTAAATGTTTAAAGACAAAGTGTTTTTGTGTTTGCTTGCAATATCGTTGCCTTTGTACATCGTTTACAACGTTTGGAGGAAATTGTAGGTAATCGCAAGGAGAAATTTCTATTTCTATTTATTTAAAAAAAAAAAAAAAAAACGACAGCAACGAGTAAGTGACGGAGTACGAATGTGTATGCGTGTGAGTACTCCAACGATCGACTGTGCTACACCATGTTACAAAAAAGAAAATTTGAGTGGAAAAAAAGAAGAACGAAACTTTCTTCGACGCATTAACATAAGTGTCAATTACGTTCATCTACCCCTCGCAATATTTGGAGTTTCAGTTTAATTACGACTCACAGTTCGATTCGTTATGTGCGTTTCGAGTCCCGTGTGTAGTAACAATTGTTGTTTGTATTTATCAGTCATTCACGAATATTTTTACGCGAAAGGAATAAAAAAAAAAGAAAGCGATGGCGAAGAAAAATTGAATCATCGTGTTTTGTTTTTTCTTTATATGACCCAGAATTATTATTTGTTTTATTCGAATTGTGATATGGAGTAATCTGTGTTATGTTTCTGTGAAAATTCCATGGCTCGTAAAATGTTAACGAGTAGTCATTAATTTCATGATACTTTAGTTTCATTAATTTATTATTTTATAAGTTGTTATTTAAAAAGTTTACAATTTTATTTAATAATTCTTGCGTTTTGAGTTATTGTTCATTGAATAAGTATGTTGTTCAGTTGAACAAATTATGAAATTAATTAAATTCTTATTTAGTAATAATCTAATTAAGTATTATTTGAGAAGGAGATCGACTCATCAATTCTACGAAATAAAATGACTGGATATCAAATGAAAAGGGCGTAAAATATCTAATTAATTTTAGTAATACAGATGAATCATTAAAATAACAAGCCTATAAATGTGACCATTAAGCAATCAATTTTCACACAGTTAATTTTACAATTTTTCTATTTATAACTCCGTAAAGATCTGAAATTCGTAATTTACATTCGTTCGTGCGAATTCAGGTTCAGTGTTTTTGTATTTTATCGGAGTTAACGAGGAAAAATGAAAAGATTACGAAATAAATGGAAAAGAGACAGCTGCATTATTGATGAATCACATTATATGTCTAATGAAAACCGTCAAATCTCTTTTTTGATGTGTTAACTTTCCGTTTAAAGACTCTTATCTAACATACCAAACGCTTTATTTCTAACTTCACATGTTTACTTACACCCATTCCATGGTTACCACACTTTGTTCGATTCACTGGTGTTGTTTGAGAAAAACAATCTAAGTTGTTTTATAGGCAGCTCAATAAAGTTGTAATTTGTTAGTATTGTTAATTTTGAAATATCGTCATCCTTATCAAAATAATTTTTTCCGTGTGCAGTTGCTCATGAATAACTTTAGCCATTAAATTGTGTTTAATCAGTTTTCAAATTAATTTGTAATGGATCTGAGTGGAAACGGTGCGGCTTCTTTAAGAACTGATCTTGATTTGGATTGACATCGTACAAATTGTATTATAAATTAAAATTTAATATTGATATAGGTGTGTCCAAGTAATACCGAGTAGCGTTCAGTTTTTATCACATGCCATTTTTAATTTATGATTTCGTTATTAAGTGATTAAGAGGGAAATGAATAGCTTTCGCGAAATTAGGGTTTCATTTTAGAAAAAAGATTTAAAAATTATGGAATATAGTTTTTTTATACTATATTTTCAGAAGAATGAAGGGATAATGTACACGTTAAAGCAAAGTTAAAAAAAGGAAATAGTTCTTTCATTAAAATTTTTTTTTCTAATTTAAGTGAAAGACCTTCGAATAGATGAATATCATCGAAACATGCGTAAATTTTTCTCTATTTTTATCTATTATATACAATTAAAAGAATTAAGCTTCCGATAAAAATGTTTTTTCCCATTTTTAGGAAGTCCCAGGTTCCGCCTGTGAAAATAAGCTAAAAAAACACATTCGCTATCCACTCTAATGGTGAAAGAAATCTCACCACAATTATCATAGTATTTATAATTTCATGCAAATTGAATATATGATATTTTTTTAATTACTTACTTATAAGGAAGTATAAGAAAAAAATGTAAGATATACTATGATATGTGAAAATTTTTCTTTTTTACAATTTATGTAGAAAGCATTATTTACTTTTAATTTTTAGTAGTATTCAATTAAAAATGTTTAAGATTAACTATCTTCATTAAACATCAAGTTCGGTTTTTTACGAAATTCCACGTACTTTTCTGCTACAACTTATACTTTACATAAATTTTCATAATCGAATTTTCGTCAAATCAAATTAACTCCTTCCGTGGTTTATAAGATCACTTAATTTGAATTTAGATAAAAGTTTGAAACGTCAAGTGGATAATTTTGGAGGTATTAACGATTTGACGTTTACTCTAATAGATAAGATTTGATGCATTTCAATGACAATTTCCACTCGTCTTGGAGCGCGCACTGATTTTTCTCTCGCCATCGGCAGTTTCGCATGTAGGTACGTAATCGTTTCTCCTTGTTACGGATCGCGACGAAAGACCCGGTACTTCGATTTTTCTATTCTCGGTCTGCCAGAAAATACGCGACATAATTGCGAAAAAACCCATCTGTTTGCCCTCTCGTAATTGATGTCCCGAAAATGCGCAGCCGACCGTCGGCGATCAACAGCCATAAGGGACAGCCGGGCGAGCGCTAATCCCACCCGCAATAAAAAATCGACGCGCACGGGGCCCCAAAAGAAGCGGAAGCACGGAGGCGGGACGCTGCAGCTCGGCGGCCGAAAAGGACGGGCGGGCGCGCGCTAATCCCACCCGCCATAAAAGCTGACGCGCGCAGGGCCCGAAAGAGGCTGAAACTCGGGGACCCATTGTTCTCGACCGGCACGCGTGCAAAAAACCGACCGGTACAAACGCGCAACATATGAATGTTCTGTCCACTCGAAAATAAGCCCAGCAAATATATTTTATTGTAGGCTAATGAGCACGCGCGACGAAAATTATTGTATCTGTTATGTATTGTCCTTGATGTGTAATGTGGGTGGTGCGTGTGGATTCATGCATCGGGAACTAGGATGAGGTAAAGCAGCAGACACCGTCGCTCTTAGTCTTAACCTTTATTGTCCGTACGTTCTTGGCTGCGTGGCTTATAGTCCAGTCAAATTAGCCTTAAAAATAGCTGTTTTAAAAAAAAAAATTAAAGTAGAAATTTTATTGCGGGAAATTGTTCGGAAGCATGCCAGGAATAAGGTAAAAATATCTCCCACAGCAAAATTGTTGGGAAAAATTGTTTAAACAATGAAAGAAAACATGAAATAACAGTTTTTAAGTAACAGTTAAAATTTGGTTAGTGTTGGTAAAAATAAAAAAATATGAGCTTGTAGAGTTTAAAAAAAGCTGCAAAATAAGCC
>JAXIUT010000001.1:21485094-21499480 GCA_035586675.1 Eurytoma californica | reverse complement strand
GCGTTTTAAGTAAAATTAACCTGACTTTGCTACAGTTGTATTTACTCAATAGATGTAAAGTATAGCGTGCGGAGCGCTACCAAGTGGAAACTGCTTTTATAGTATACTTAACTTTATAGTTAACTTAACTGCACATGTTCAGTAGAATCTACTGAACATTTTAGAAAGGTGTTTTAAGAGTTTTATACCAAACAAGCCGCTGCAATTTGAATAACTAAACAATTATATCGTAAGAAAATTTTTTACGCAATACTTAAATTTAATATATTTCAATTTTATTAAATTGCTAAGCAAAGTTAACTTATAATAATTACTTTAAGTTATTGAAGTACAGATTTTAATTAACTTCTTAAACTCACTTTAAATTATTAAATAATAAATTCAGAGCCTTCTCATTAAATTTAAAATATTGAGATTAAATGAACATCAAAATATTTAATAAATTAAAATATGTATTAAGTTAACACTAAAAAAACATACATAAATGCTCTCTTAAACGACATCAATTTTTAGGTTATATTACTAAAAATACACCTTCTTACTAAATGCAATATACTTACTTTTAAATTTATCCACAAATTGGCTCAGCTTCCATTCCTTTAACACATTTTTAATGAAATCATCCATGTCTTGAATAATAATTAATAAGGACTAAATAATTCTGTATGTCTAAGCTGTGAACACGCGGTCAATCTGCTTCATACAAATTTTCTCAGTTACAATGACGAACCGTCACCGTTCACGTAACTTTTCTATTCGTCAGTAAAAACGACAGCACTTTACGTTATAGTACACGCAAAAGTTAAGTAGAATTTACTGAACAACCGATTAGTGAAAGTTACAGATCACATTTACGTTAGGTTAGCAGTTAACTTTTTTCTCCGTGTACGAGGCCGCAACGCGCGCCTCTATATACGTTGATTTGCGAGTTTTAGGTTACGGGATTTTTTATGACAATAATGTGCACGAAAATAATGTGCACAACCTAGTACGTGCACGATTCTACCGTGCATTAGACATTCTTAGCCTTTTTAGAATTCTTTTTTAAGCTCATTACTCTCTCGGTTCTAGCTGTAGTAGTAAACGCCCGACGCGGCAGTTGATTCCTAGCTGCCGTACCTTCCACACCTGTCGCTCGTTGTTCCTCAGGATAAAGTGACAGCTATGGGTACTGCAGATTCAGTTGTATTAGTATCAGTTCTTTTGATAGTACACGTATGGGGATTCGTCCCTCAGGTACCCGGTGATGACTACTGGGACAGAAGAGCCTCGATACTGAGCAGGGAAAATAATCGTAGAATGGGCGGAGATTTGGAGCTGGAATCAGCGGAGCAGCTTGCTAATCAGATTCTCATGAGCGCTAAATTCAAGGAGCTCGATGACGGTATGTTCGGAAAGATTTTTCTTATAAAAATCTAAATTTTTTTAAATATAAATGCTTGATCAGAAAATATGTCCGTTTCTTCAAAATCGTTGCATAAAAAGAAAAATTAAAAATTGGGAAATTTCTTAACACCACAGGTTTTCGAACGCCCAGTACTTTCCTACCAGCCTGGAATTTCATGCAGGTGTCGAACAATATAAGTAATTCGCCGGTCTTCAAAATCATCCAAAAAATGCCGAAAGGTGGGGTACTTCATACTCATGAAGCTACAATTACCTCTTTGGATTACGTTTTGCGCAATATCACGTATAGACCAAACCTATACGTGTGCGACGTTAATGGTACTCTTAAATTAATGTTCTTTGAAAAGCCGAGCAGTGACTGTCAATGGCAGTTGTTGAGCGAGGTCAGAAAGAACGATAAAAATGGAACGATCGACGAGAGGATAATGAGTCAGATGACATTGTTGACTAAGGATCCGGCGAAGGCATATCCGGATATCGATGCTGTCTGGGTGCAGTTCGAGTTGATCTTTAGAACTACTTATCCTCTGTTATTGTATAGGTATTTACAAAAGGGAAACAAAATTCATTTAAAAGACACTTAAAAGACACGTTATGATAAAAATTATTTCTGTAATTAGCATAATATTAAACCTGGTCAGATGTAATAAAATTTATTAAATGATGCTGTTTTATTAATTGTAGACCAGTTCTAGAGGATTATTTTTACCAAGGGCTCCTAGAATTATACAATGACAATGTTTTTTATATGGAACTGCGCTCGTACATTCAGCCTCTCTATGATCTGGATGGAAAAACATATGATACTTTGCAAGTAGCTCGAATCTACAAGGAAGTAGCAGACAGGTAATCACATATATTTTCTATTCAACTCTGTTGCGTAATGCATAGTAGGGCAGATTGCTACAATCAATAAATAGAATGCAGACTACCGTGTGACCTCAACTTGACCAAGTATCTATGAGATTGCAGTAATTTAAGGTCACTGATTGATCATTATTCCCCGATGTTTAATTGTGCTATTTGCCTACAATGTACTACGCTTTTTAGGGCAATAAAAAGAATTAATTTAAAAAAGATTGAATGCGCATATATAACAGATTCGTCAAGGAATATCCAGATTTTGTTGGTGTAAAGTTGATCTACGATGGTTCTCGACAGATGAATGATAGTCAGATGGACGAACATTTAAAACTAGCACGTCAGCACGTGGAAAATCTGCCAGGATTCATAGTGGGCTGCGACATATCAAATCAAGAAGATAAGGGCAGACCACTGGTTGATTTTGCCGATAAATTTCGAGCCATTGCCAAAGAGGTCCCATTTTTCTTCCACGCTGCAGAAACTATATGGAACGGCCAGGAGTCTGCCGAGAATCTGATCGACGCAGTGCTGCTCGGTACCAAGAGAATTGGACATGGGTAACGTTGATGAAAGAAATTATTTTATTTCTTTAATTATCGACTGAATCGCGAGACGATCAGCTTGAGTTTGGATTCGCTTAGGGTAGTACTTTATTTTCAGATATGGTTTGACGAAGCATCCGGAGGTTTTGGAACTGGCCCGTCAAAAGGGAATACCACTTGAGCTTCAACCGATTTCCAATCAGGTTTTGACTCTCGTAAAAGATCTACGTAATCACCCAGCGCATATTCTTTTCGCTGAAAACTACCCAGTGGTTGTGTCCAACGACAATCCATCTGCGTGGGGTATCAAGGGTCAGAGCTACGACTTTTACGAGGCGTTCATGGGCATAATGTCCCGACATGCTGACCTCAGGGCTCTTAAGAAACTCGCTATTAATTCTATTGAATACTCCAGTATGAACGAGACTGAAAAAAAGCAGGCTATGGAGATTTGGCAGCAAAAGTGGAATCAGTTTATTAATGAAATTGCCGGAATGTAAACTAAAGAGGTTAAATGGTTTTAACTATATGACTTGTTTTATTTTGTTTTCTATGCTGAATACAATATGATTGGGGGATGATCATTATTTTAATGTTCTTCTATTTTAAAACTTATTAAGTGGCTTTTCCCAACGATTTCGATTTTGCAACTTGAAAGTTTAAATAACTTTAACTTGAAAATGTTTCATTACTATGAGCAATTATTTCAAAAGGTTCTTTTAGTCCAACCTTTTAATCACTGGAATAATAAAAAATGAGACATTACTATGTAAATCTGAAAAATGAAATTTCATTTAGAAAATGTAAATAGTGACATATTGCATGTGAAAAGTCGTTCACATATTGAATAAGTGGACAACTTTTCACATACAATATGTCACTATTCACATTTTTTAAATAAATTCCACACTTTCTTATTTAGAGAGTATCAAACGAACTCGAAGACCTCCATACAGCATTAGGAAATCTGCAGTTTTGCGAATTTGCGATAAGTCATTATTTTCATGGTTTTAGTATTCTTTTATTTTAAGTCACGCAACGCGTTGTCGAGCACTTAGAGGAAAATACGAAATATCCGCTGCGATAGTTAAGAGCAAGCTAACGTTCTTTTAACATCTATTGTTGATTTTAAAGGAATATTTGTAGGGTGAATAGGACAGCGAAGCAAATTGAAGGTTTGTCTTTTTTGATGACGCTGCTTTCGGCGACTGAAACGTGGGGATTCGTCCCTCAGGTACCTGGTGATGGTTATTGGGACCGCAGAACTGGAATACTCAGCAGCGAAAAGAGTCGGAGAATGGGTGGAGATTTGAAGCTGGAAATTAAGCAGGAGGAACTCGCTAATCAGAATCTCATGCATGTAAAATTTGTACAATTTGCGAAGTTTTATTAAGTTATCTTGAGGATTAAAATGATATAATTGCAAATCATGTTAAATTATGTATAAATACATCCCCTTCTTAAATAAATGTACATACACACAAGCTGACACTGCATAACACTGAGAGGAAATAAATTAATACTTTTAAATTACCTTCAAATATTGTTAATTTAATTAATGTTTGCGAATTAATTTTTTAAATATCATTTATGTTATGTTATGGTTACTTAAAAAATCTTCGATCATTAACACACGCATGGTTTTAATTTTTGTGGAGTAACTAAAATATTGTTATTCCAGACAATAAGGATAATTAACTTACCGATATCAGTGTAATTTTAATGGGTTTGTTATCTGGAAAGTTCAAAAGAAAATTTTTGCCTGGTGCAAGCCTTAAGTCATTTCAAGAGGCACGTTTAGTAAATTTTTTGTTCGGCAAAATAATAAAACGCGTCATACTGTAAAGACGATAGTACAGCTGCATAGAAATTAGTTTTGCAGAATCTACTATAAGTCATTATTTGCATACTCTTTATGAAAAATAAAAAATAAAAAATGGCAGTTACGACCAAGACACTGATGTGCTTGTTACACCTGTCGTTTGATTTCAAGGGAACAGTAGAAGAGTGAATAGGTAATGATGCAAGTTAAAGGTTTACCTCTGCTGATGATGCTGCTTTTGACAGCGGAAAAAAGAGGATGCGCCTCCCAAGTGAATGGCGATGATTATTGGGACCGTAGAACTGGAATACTCAGCAGCGAAAATAGTCGGAGAATGGGTGGAGATTTGAAACTGGAATCCGAGCAAGAGCTACTCGCTAATCAAACTCTCATGAATGCAAAGTTAAAAGAGCTGGATGAAGGTAGATTTGATTTTAAATTTATATATCTCGTTAATTATTAAAAAAATATATATGTACTTAGGCGTCAGGAAAATTTATGAAATTATAGGTTTTCAAGCACCCAGTACCTTCTTGCCTGCCCGGAATTTCATGCAGGTGACGAGCAATATCAGTAATTCGTCGGTTTTCAAGATCATTAAACTAATGCCGAAGGGTTCAGTTTTACACACTAACGACTACAAAATTACGTCGTTTGATTATGTTTTCCACAACATCACCTTCCGGCCGGACCTCTACATTTGCGACTCCAACGGCACTTTAAACTTTAAATTCTTTGACAAGCCGAACAATGACTGTCAGTGGCAGTTATTGAGCGATGCGAGGAAGGACGACAAAGACGGAACGATCGACGAGAGGATAGTTCATCATCTGACGATGCTCAGTGACGATCCTGCTGAAACATATCCAGATGACGATTCTGTCTGGAAGCGCTTACAGCTTGTTATACCTTCTCTTCAATCTTTGATTTCCTATAGGTAATTCGTTTATAACTGAAATTTACAAAGTTTTATTCTTAAAAATATTTTTAAATACTTTCTTAAATAAATGTTTAGCTATTATTACGAGTTTCGAAATTGAATTTCTTCCTGATTCCAGGCCGGTTTTCGAAGATCACTTTTATCAGGGACTCTTGGAATTACACGAAGACAATGTGTTTTATATGGAATTGCGCACAGTTATTCAGCCTCTCTACGACCTGGATGGAAAGGAATACGGGATTTTAGAATCAGCCCGCATTTATAAAGAAGTAACAGACCGGTATTTATAATTGTTTATTTAAATTTGTTACATATACCATTATAAAGCGATTGCTCTTCACTTTAAGATTCATCAAGGACTATCCGGACTTTCTTGGTGTAAAGTTGATTTACAATGTTCCTCTAGAGTCGACTACGGATCAGATGGCCGAATATTTATCGACCGCGCGTATGCTTCTGAAAAACCTGCCTGGCTTCGTCGTAGGCTTGGACACTTACCGTCAAAAGGACAACAAAAGGACAACAAAAGGACAAGCCGATACGGACAGCTGCCCAGGATGTACCATTTATCTTTCACGCGGGCGAAACCAAATGGAACGGCCAGAAGTCCGACGAGGACGTCATCGACGCTGTGTTACTCGGCACTAAGAGACTCGGACATGGGTATACTCTTTTTTCTTCATTGTCGTCTCGATCTATGAATTGATCAGACCGACTAGCACGAGTTCTAATTAATGTGCTACTGAAAAACTCAGGAAATTTATTCGTTCACAGGTTTGCCTTGACGAAACATCCGGAAGTATTGGAACTGGCTCGTCAAAAGCGAATTGCAATAGAGCTTCAACCGATTTTTATTCAGATGTTCAATCTCGTGAAAGATTTACGAAATCACCCGGCCAGCGTACTCTTCGCTAACGACTATCCTATAGTAGTAGGCAACAACGATCCAGGCTTGTGGGGTGCGAAAGGCCTGAGCTACGACTTTTACGAGGCCTTCATGGGTATAATGTCGCGACATGCTGATCTTAGGGCTCTTAAGAAACTCGCCATTAATTCTATCGAGTACTCCTGCATGAACGAGTCTGAGAAAAAGAAGGCTATGGAGATTTGGCAGCAGAAATGGAATAAGTTTGTCGATTACCTGACTGTCTAATTTTACTTCACGTATTATTAATAAAATTCATATTCTGGATATATATTTTTTTTACAAAGGCCTCTACGAAAACCTTGATGTTGAGTATTTTGTTAGGCTTTATTTTTTAAATCAGTAGCGATTCAAATTATTTTTTAAAATAGAATCTTTAAAATATTAAGAAAGATAATTATCTTAATTCTACAATAAACGTATGCTCTCTTACCAAGTTTCAATTCTCGCATGATAAAACTGAATATTTCCAGCGTGAACAGAAATCACCTCTTTAAACTTTAAATGAAGATTAAATAACAGGAAAAGGATAGAAAACACACGAGATCCGCGTAAATATTAATACATTTTTTTTATTCCTTTTTATCTTCTCATACGCGCTACCTTGGATCACCGATATTAATTACCCGCCGAGGCAGTTAATACCAAGGTGCGGCACGGTCAGCATCTTGCACTCGCTCTAGTGCGGAGTGTACCGGTCGCGATGAGGGCTGAATGTTTTATCGTGTTCGTCTCACTACTGCTGGCAGCGAGTGCGCGGAACTACGAGTCGCCAGGGTCCGACGACGATTACTGGACACGCAGGGCCCGGATACTCCGCGACGAGGATGAACGGAGAATCGGCGGTCACGTCGAGCTGGACTCCAGGGAGCGGCTCGCAAATCGGACGCTCATGAATGCCAAGCTCAAAGAACTCGACGATGGTGCGTGAGACATAAAAGTTATATACGCTTCTCAGATGGAGAAGATGGTCGAATAAAAATTGCCACTCTCATTTTTATGCAAAAATTTATACTGTGTAGCTAGTAATCTTGAAATCAAGTGACCCGTTTGATGTTAGAATTTACGACTATCTTGAGAATTTTTTACAACATGGATGAACCAGATCACTTGATTCTAAAATTACTAACCACTCAGTAATTTGTATCGAAACATACTCTTCGCGCTAGAATCGCGTAAAAATAAATAATTAATGACCGGGGGCATTCTCGAAATGGCAGGTTTCCGCGCGCCGAGCACCTTCCTGCCTGCCCGGAATTTCATGCAGGCGAAGGACAAGATCGGCCAGTCGCCGGTCTTCAAGATGATCGAAAAAATGCCGAAGGGAGGGGTTCTGCACTGTCACGACATCACAATTACCTCCTTTGATTACGTCCTTCGGAACATCACCTTCCGACCGAACCTCTACGTGTGCGACGTAGACGGCCTTCTGAGGTTCCGATTCTACGACAAGCCGAGCGACGAATGCCAGTGGCAATTGTTGAGCGATGCAAGGAAGGACGACAAAAATGGAACGATCGGCGACAGGATAATTCGACAGATGACGATGCTTACCGACGATCCCGCGAAGGCATATCCGGATATCGACGCTGCCTTTGGGAAGCTTCAAACGATCTTCGATAGTCTTACGCCTCTGCTGACATACAGGTTTCTTTTATTTTGAAATAGTGCAGTTCATTACCGTAAATAATTTGCAATTAATTTTATATAAAAAAACTTTCATATTTTTTTAAGCGGCTAATTAATGTCCTCAAAACATACGAAATATTCGTTGCATTGGTCTGAGATCAATGATTTATATTAAGCTCCAAAATTATGTCTGTGATTTCAATCCAGAATAGTACCATCGTCGAAAACAACACCTTACGGTATTAAATTTATTAAAGTTAAATTGAAATCTTCATAATTGCAGACCGGTTTTTGAGGACCACTATTATCAAGGACTCCTGGAATTGTACAATGACAATGTTTTTTACATGGAGTTACGCACAACCTTACCGACTCTCTACGATCTGAATGGAAAACAGTACGGACCCATGGAAGTGGCTCGCATCTACAAGAATGTGACAGATAGGTGTTCGCGCATTTTTTCTGATAACCCACTCGTACACGCAAGCAAAAGTGTTTCATTAAAAAAACGATAAAATTGACGTTTAGATTTGTCAAGGACCACCCGGACTTCTTTGGTGCCAAGATAATCTACAGTGCCCATCGATCCTCGAACGATAGTCGGATGGATGAGTATTTAAAGACGGCACGACTGCTTCTGGAAGATCTGCCTGGATTCGTCGCGGGCTTCGACATATCCAATCACGAAGATAAGGGCAGACCACTGATTGATTTCGCCAATAAATTACGGGCAGTTGCCCGGGACATACCATTTTTCTTTCACGCTGCTGAGACTCTGTGGAACGGCCAGCAAACTGACGAGAACCTCATTGATGCAGTGCTACTCGGTACCAAGAGGATCGGACATGGGTAATTTTTTTATTTTGGGTGCAATATAAAGCTAAACGTGCGAAATCCTCGAGCATATAAATTCATAATACATTGTTATTTTGTTCAAATTATCGTTTAAAATATTAAAGGAGGGAGCGCGCGTCAAGCGGGGGTTGCGCAGGGAGAAAGGGGATTCCCCGTTTCCACGACCCGCAGCGGACGCACACTAACCCCATTTATTTCATTACTTACAGCTTTTTGTGAAACTTCAACTCACAAGTAATTTATTTTCAGTTTTGGTTTGACGAAGCATCCGGAGATACTGGAGCTGGCCAATGAAAAGGAGATCGCGCTCGAGCTCCAGCCGATCTCCAATCAGGTACTGGCGCTCGTGAAGGATCTGCGCAATCACCCGGCGCATGTTCTTTTCGCTGAAAACTACCCCGTGGTTGTGTCCTACGACAATCCGGGTATGTGGGGTGTCAAGGGTCTGAGCTACGACTTCTACGAGGCCTTCATGGGTATGATGTCCCGACACGCTGACCTCAGAGCTCTCAAGGAACTCGCTATTAATTCCATCGAGTACTCCAGTATGGACGAAAGGGAAAAGGATAGAGCCATGAATATTTGGACGAAAAAATGGGACGAATTTGTTGAAAAATTGATCACTGATTTTTAAGAGGCAGAGTAAGTTCTTTGGTATTAGAGTTACCGCTGACATTAGTTTATTTTTACCAGTGTATAGAAAGAATTGTTAGTATAGTTATTAAATAATGTGATAGTATAAGTGCTGTGAAATTTCCTTGACACATAGTTTAAATATAGAGCAATAAATTGGTAGATATCTTCCTTAAACTTTATTTTATACTTTGCTTCTTAATTGATATGATTATCTTTTTCTACTTTTAATAAAAGCGTCTTTATTCGCTTATAAATTCATTAAACGGTTTAAAAATAAACTGCTGTTAGAAAATCTATTAAAACCTGTTTGATGCATTAAATTTACGAGATTTTATATTAATATCGATTCTACAAAAATGTCATTACCACAGTCTAGACCCAAGTAATAAACAAATGCAATATTCAAAAATTTTTTTTCAAAATTGTTAGTACATACGACGTAAATAAAGGTAATGAATAAAATACGTCATGTACGAGTGATTTAATTTATTCCGACTCACTAAATAGGTAAGTTACATGCGGCAGTGCGACACCGAGCGTTTTTATATGCATAGGTGCAGCTCGACAAGTACGTATATATTCTACCAAGATCGCGATTTGAATCTTACATAGGCTAGACGAAATTTTTCACGTATAGTTAGTGACTCGAAAGGCATCTAATTTATTGCTCATTTTTCCAATACAGGTTTTGTACTATAAAATTACGATCGGCAGATCAAGTAAGCAGATCGGTAATATTGTTCTATTTTTAAATTTAAAAGAATCTACGTTAATTACTCTTTGAATGTGTACTTATCGCCTCTAGCCTGGTTTTTTTTTTAAGCAGAGGAAAGAATCTCGTACAGGAATAAATAAGGCAGCGCCTGTTAAGTGCACTTAATATAAAACTGAAAGCACAGTTATCTTTTGAACAGATTTAATGAAGTCATTATGATAAGTGATTAATTAAAATTTCAATTAAAAAATATCATTTATTTAAATTTTAAATTAAATTCCTCTTAAATGTGGAATCACTGTACTGCACTTCAAGCGTCACTAAAGATTTCATTTGTAATATTCATTTATGCAAGTGAACCGATTTTATTCGACAAGACCAAGGAGCCGGGAGGATAGGAACCTGGTAGGGTACCTGGATGGGTTTGGACGATCGAAGGATAAATAAAACGAAACGGCTTTTGTTATTGTTATGACACAGAAAAATTTTATTCCACTTTTTGTTACCAGCCGAAGTCCAAAGGTCAGTCCGAAACGTGTGATCACAGATGAGGGTGAGGAGTCGTGCGGTTGTCCTCGTTGCGTGCTAATTTAGTATCAAAGCTGTCGAGATCGTAGCAAGTATTCTTTTATTCCCAGTCTTGAGAGCCTGCAACACCAAATCCAGTCAATAAATCAACCTGCACACTATCTTCACAATTTTTTGAATTTTCAACACAAAACTTAAATTAAAAAAATTTTTCTTTTCACGTTTACTAATGTTTAATAAATTTTGAAATTTTCATTTTCATTCATTCATTGACATAAAATTTTATATTTCAAAATGACCAAGTACAAAAGCTTCTTTTTAAATCTCTATTAGTTCATGCAGACGAATAAAGTCTTTCGACAGACGAACTTTACATTTTTAGATTTGCTGAGAGACACTAATCAGCATTTCCGGGTACAAAAGCGATCACTTTCTGCAGAGAAAAAGAAGCGGATACTGACCTCCGACTAGCCGCTTCGGCGGCCCACCTTTTCTTCCTCTCCGGTGTTACGCTGCTCCCATCGCTCAATACCAGCTTCGATGCGAGAGCTGTTGATTTTCCGGGCGGACTGGTCGTTCCTGACGGCACGTTCGTCAACAATTGCTTGCCCTGGCGATTTTCTTTTGATTTCCGCCGGATGCTTAGATCTGACGACACCACGATTTCGTCGAAAGCCTGACCGATGAATTCTTAAAGCACAAAGCACACCGATTAGACGTCTTAAAAAGAAAAAATAAATTGATGACTCCAATTAAAAAAACACGTATCTCCTGTGCTTATTGGTAGTAGAGATGTGTTTTTTTATTTGGAGATATCGAAACAAAGAAAACTACATAGGTATACAGTGTATTAATCGGACTATAGGTACATTGCCCGTAGAGTGCAGTATGCTCCAAAATTTGAGAAAAAAAAAAAAAAAAAAAAAAAATAATACTACTGAAGCAATAATCGCATTCTGATGCCATAGATATATGATATACAGAACGAAATGCTTTAACGAAACGAAAGTTACGTGCGTAAATTCTACTTTCTCTATAAGAACAAAGAGAAGCGTTGTATTCTACACAGAAAGGTAATGGCGCTGGGTACTTACGGTTACGATTTGTAGCTTGACTTTGGGCATTAACGGTTACTGAAGCCAAAACGAGAACACAGAAAGCTAAAAGTTTCGTCATTTTTGCGTGGCCTAATCGGAATTTGGGCGATAAGCTTTCTTGATCCAAACGACAATTTCTGCAAAGGATAAAAAGAAGAGAAGGAAAGTCAATGAGTCCGCACGAACTGTAAGAACACCACTCGGGTACGAGCTGCGCGCAAAGGCGAGCCGTGAAAGTGCGCGCAATTATCGCGAGGCCGGCGAGAGTGCGACTCGCCGGGAGAGATCGCGAGGAGAGAGGCGAGCGCGCCTGCGAGATAATCGCCTCGAATTTCCCATTGCGCAATTTTCCCCCCGGCGGCGAGACGCGCGGAAAGTGTAAGCGAACGCTCGAGCGCGAGAATCGCGGCTATCGCGCGCGGAGGCCGAGCGGACAAAGGAGGCGTTTGCTCGAACAACCTTTTTTTTGTTTCGGTAGAGTCTATATTATTTTACTTCGTTTTTTTATTTATATTTTTGAGGATGATATATTATTTTACTTCTTTTTTTTATTTTATATTTTTGAGGATGAGAGTTCACGATTTTTTGCGGTGTTTTAGATGTGGCAATTTTAAAGAGTTATGGAATAGAGAAGAAAAGAAAGATATATTTTAAATTTTAGATAATTTAGAAAAAAAACTTGTTATCTTGTAGATAGTATAAGAAAGTGCACTTTTATTATTCGATGTTTTGGTCTTCAGAAGTTACATAGTACGAAAACAGCAGTGAGGTCATCAACTCGTAAAATTGTTTACAAGTTAGAGTTGTTTTTACATTGACAAGTTTAAATTAGGATTCTTTTAGCCTTCTTCACAAATATTTAATCGAACTGTGATAAAAAAGAAATACACACTTTAATGAAAAACAATTTCAAAAGCACGAGTTTACTTAATACAACTTAGAACGAAAAAAAAAAATGTTACCAAACAACTTTACTGCTAAACGACTTAAATAAAAATAGTTTAAAACTTATTCTCTCGCGAATTCGTGCTAAAAACAAGTACGAATAACCGAAGACCAGAAAAAAAAAGAAAGAGGCAGAGTGAAAATGAGCAACTTAGCGATCCGGCGGTCGATGACTGGTCGCGCGTCGACAAAGGACCTCGCCGCGGCAGCACAAAGGATCCGCGCGTCTGTTACTACTTACGGCGCGCGTAGTTCGAGCTTTTTTTTGTCAAAGTGTCTATCGCCCTCCTCGGCGGAGACCCGCGGGGCGCGCCGGGGCCTCTCTCTCTCTCCTCGCGCGCGCGAACTCCCGGAGCGTCGCCGGCGCACTGGACGGGCGCCACTTACCGACAGAATATCCTGGGGGATACTTTCCGAGCCGACAACCGCACGAGAAATGCGAGCACAATGGCCGGGCGTCGCTCGGCCGAGCCTCCGCGGCTCCTACCACTCGGCCCGGCGGGCCGCCAGCGGCGGGGGCCCCGGGACCGCGCGCGATAGGCCCCGGCGAATTGGGGGCCTGGGGTATGCTCTCCCGGGGTGGGGGGGGGGGGATTCTGCGCGATCGACTCGACTGGGAAAAGAGAGAGGGGGAGGGAGGGAGGGAGAGACGGTGTTCGCGTCTTCTTCTCGCTCGCGGATGTTGCCCGGAGTCGGGGGGTTATTGGTCGGAGGGTAAACGCGAGCTTGAGGAGATGAGCTTGAACGGATATTTTTAACCCCGCTGCCGATTTCGCTTGATTGGCGAGCGGAGATTCCGAGAGAATATTTTATTTTAATGAGATAAGAGAGCAGTTTTTTTTTTGTCCGCGGTAATTTTTTTAGGTGTTGTAAAATCAATTTTCCGACACGCCGTGCACAAAGATACGACTTTGCGCGCGCTTTCTCAAAAACAGCTGCTTAAAATCGTACCTTGCACACGTTGTATCGAAAATTATAGTTCAATACATGAGTGAGGAGGTGATTTTAGCCTCGTATGACGATTGCGCACGAGCGAAGCGAAAAATCACTTTCTCGCACTTGTATCGAAATGTACTATAGTTTCTACTTTGAATTAGTTGTAAATTTTCTTAACTAAAAGAAAGATGTTTTAACATTAAACTTTAGGTAATTTATGAAATCTTTGAAGTATGTTTTGATTGTTGACGTGAATTTATTTTCAATTTTTTGAGTCCGAGTTAAATTTTTTAAATACGGTACGTTATTGATGATTTCTTTCACCATGTAATACTAACATTTTGTAATACACAGAGAAAAATGTTAAAAATCTGTAAAGGCTTTACTAATGAAACGTTCAAAATATTATTAAACTTAGAGTCGAGACAAATTGTATTTTATATAAAAAATTATTGTTTATTTATTTATTTTATTTATTTATTACCAGAGTTACATAATAATAACATTTGTCGAGCAATACAGAGTATAATTACATACATAATAAG
>JAXIUT010000001.1:21438625-21462262 GCA_035586675.1 Eurytoma californica | reverse complement strand
AAAAAAAAGCAAAATATAAATAAAAATCCGCAAAAACTCACCAGAATTCCTATCGCGATCCCAATGTCCCGATATCCTGTCGTAGTTGAGGGTCGCCTGTGACAGCGAGGTGACGTTCTGATTGGTGAGTCCGCCGATGGCCGGCGCGTTGGCGTAGAGGCTCTCCTGGTGCTCCATAATCCTGTTCACCGGGTTCTTCCGCCGCGACTGCCGTACGGAGCTGCGCCGGCTGGAGCGCCGGGTGCCGTCGCGCGATATCACCGAGCGCCTCTTCACGCGGCGCGGCGTCATCGGCTTCGGCGACACGTTGTCGTGCTCCTGGCCGGGGGCGCCGCCGGCCCCGGCCGCCGACGCCGGCTCCGGCTGCGTGTACTCCACGCTGTACAGCGGCCGCGGCTGCTTCTTCTTCTTCTTCCGCCTAAGTTGAGCTGATCGCGCATTTAAAGACACCAAGGATTAATTCGAGATGCGTATACATGGGTGAAGTTTTTTTTGGGTTTTCAGGCATGCTGAGATGGTCGTGTTCGGAGTGGATTAATGATCGGTGAATCGAGGTGTCGTTATGTAGGTAGAATGATTTTTTTTTATAGTTTTCGTGTAAAAAGTTAATTACTATGAATCATTTATTTTTGGTGTTTTATAGTGAAGTAATCGAGACAAATTTTTATAATGTACAATTATAATTAAAAAATTTTATTGTCACTATATTCATTAAAAGGTCTTTTAAAAATACTAATTTATTTTAAGCTGCACTTGATCCCATCTATTAAATTTACTTTTCTGAATATAAGTTAATAAGAATAATTATGACTATATGTTAAGTTTCAAAATAGTGTACTTATTGTTAAATTAATACATTAATTTATATTAATGATATATTTTGCCTCTACTTAAAAAAGGTGCAATAGAAAAATTGAATTAACCCAACAGTAACCCAAAGAATAAGTGTTTGCCATGAAACCAGTGTTAAAAGATATAGGAAGAAAGAAAAGTGAGGGATTAATAAATAAAAAAGCAAGCGTAACGTGTTTTTTTATATTGCACTTTTATTATGTTTTTTCATGAAGCAAATCCTTTTTCAGATTATTTATAAAGGTGCGTATCGTTACAGAAACATTGCGAAGAAATGGAATAAACTGATTGATGAATCGAACGTAACTAACGAGGAAGGTACTCAATATACGTCTCTTCAATTATGAAATTTAAAAATAAAGATAATACCTTTAAAAGTTAGGAATAATTTTATATCGAAAACTACAAAATCGATATATAATCAAATTACTATTTTTAAGTACAATCCAAAAGACATAAGTAATTAAACTTTTACAAAATTCTATACTCGTTTCTTTTTTTTAAATCCAAATATAATTAAGTAGACATACACCCGGGGTACCTTCCTATAAGAACTAAAGAACACATGTAACAATAAGAAATAAGTTAAATCAATATATAAAAAAGCTAGGGGGATGAACATTAAAAAGAAAGTACGCGAACATTAACTACGATAGTCCTCCGCTCAAGGATACTTAAAAAATAATGATCGACAAATTCTCGACTGACAAGAATGAATCTCGTTCCTTCTTTTGGCGTGGAACGTATTTTATCTGTGCCTATTAAGTTCGTTGTATAAATTTTAAAACAATCCATAGCACCTCTATACTGAAGAGAAACGTTTTAAATTACAAAACGCAACGGATTCCACGAGAAAAAAAGGAAGCGTCTCATAATATGTAAAACGCAAAATGCAATCAGCGACAGTCTGAATAAAGTGATGTCTTTAGGCAAGAAACACACATGACTGCACTGACATTAATCTCCGCAAAAAAAAAAATCTTTTACTCTTTCTTGTCTACAAATCATTTGGTACGAATTCTTGCTTAATCACAAAAAATTACGTCTACTTTATCATGTAATCTAAGCTTCGCAATCTTTAAACTCGAAGATAAGAAAATTTGTTTTGCTTAATTTCGCAAAGTCAAAATAATAGTCAACTTTTTTATCTTCAATCAGTAAAAATTATACTACGGCTTAACAGCTAACAATTGGTGAAGAAAAATGATGGTATACTGAAGATTGAAGATTAACGATGTCGTTTATTTTATGTAAATTAAAAAAAAAAAAAAAAGATATGGTTAAACTTAAATCTTTAGACAACGGTCTATTTTCTTCAATCAACAATAAGTATGCATTACTCGACTTTTACCCAGACTACACCCAATATATACTCAAACTACTGCATAAATAAGAACTAATTTCACTGCAGTTCCTTCAAGACTGAAACTCTACGACAGGGGACAAAAAAGTACATAAACACTTTTTTAGCGCGTCAACTCGACAGGCAGTACACAGTGATCTACCAACATTGATGTTTGCGATGGAAATACGTTTTTTCATTAAAAAAAAATGCTGATGTATAAAGTACAAAATATATTTCCATCGATGAAGGAAACTACACTACGGTAAGTCGCTAGTTTTGTCTATAAAAAAAAGAAAAGGCGTCAAATAGAAATTTCGTTTGCAGCGCGCAAACGAAACGCATTCGTCGCGACTCCCGCCGTAGCTTATCTACGTATCACAGTCTATCAGTACGTTATCGCGTTTTTTTTTAAGTCTATTCGTGCAACGGATGCCTCTGAAACGCTATTTTATAGAAAAATCTTTTCGATGTAGATTGTCGTTGTGTTTTATATTTTTTTTATTTGCTTAAGTCCTAAATGTTTCATAAACGGTTGTTATTTTTATAAACTTTATGAACGATCATAATTTTTTATCCGACATTTATTGTCCGAAATATAAATTTTCTTTATAAATGTTTAAAATCTCTAAAAATATATATGTGTATATATTTTTTTTTGTACGAAAGTGTAAAATTTTGATACATCAAATTGTTTGAAAAATCCTTTCTAAAGGCACTTTTTCCGAAATATGAAGTAGAAAATTTGTGGATAATTCTTTACGATTTGTGCACGCGCGACTCCTGTGTATATTTGGCAAGTTCAGGAATATGCTGTTTGATTTGACACTACTTTCAACTACGAATCTAGTTTTTCTTTTCTACTTTGACATTTACAAATTGCCATTTTGACACCGGTTAAATCAATACTGTTAAAAAAAAAGTAACTTAATTGACGCGTATTCCTGCGCAAGTGATCGCGTGCACTGAATTCTTCTACCTTTTTATAAATAAATCTAAATAATTTATTTTTCTACTATCTGCAAGCAGATATATTAAATTAATCTATCATTGAACATGTAAAACAAAGATTTTCCGTCTAACTTAAAAACATTTAACAAAACTTGGAACCTACATTTAATTGTAATTTAAATTGTAACATTGAAATTTTTTTTTACTTTGAAGTAAAGAATATTTACATCAAATCTCTTGCGAAAATGAAGTCCAACAAAGTCAATACATAAAACTAGTAAAAAATTAAAATAACACTTCGTTCCATCGCGAGAAGATCGAACATGGCAATTCCCTAAAAGATCCGATCGCCCTCGAATCAGTGCACGAGATCGTCAAAAGTAAAAGTCCATCACAAAATACACCTCGTCGCGTGAAAGTGTGCGGATAAAAGTCTCAAACCCGAATAAAAAGAAAAAAATCTCAACCGCGTCTCTCGTCCCGACGCGAGGACCTCCAGGCTCCGCTGAATCAATAGTTATTAACGAACATGGAAATGGGACGGTTGTCGCGGCGTCTGGACGCGTCGGGCGGCGCGCGCTCCCTCGGCGGCGAGCTCAGCGTCTGCTCCTCGGCGGCGAGCCGCGGGTCCGAGTGGAAGGAGCGGAGCCTGGAGGGCGGTGGCAGCGGGGGCGGCGTCGGCGACTGCTGCTCCCTGATGTGATCCGCGTGGACGCGCGTCGGCCTGTACGAGTTGCGATTCGAGTGCCCGGGGCCGCGGGCGGCGGCGCCGTTGCGCGCGAACTGCCGCGAGCGCATCAGCGGGCTGTAGGCCTGCAGGTGGGGGGCCGCCGGCTGGCTGTACCTGCCGCGGCCGAGGCTCGGGCTGGGGCTGTGCGCCTCGAGGGAGGCGTAGTCGGGCCGCTGCACGGGCAGCTGGTCGATCGGGCTCGAGTAGTCGGCGTACTCGAGGGCGCGCAGCCGGCAGCTCGCGACGTCGGCGCTGCTCAGCGAGCCGGCCGTCGTCGTCAGGGTCGCAGTGTCCGGCGGCGGCGGCGGCTGCTGCGGCCTGCCGACGCGCGCCGGTGGTGGCATCGCGGACGGCGGCGGCGCCGCGGCCGCAGGCTTCGGGGCGAGGAAGCGGGGGTTGCGTGCGTCGCTGCTGGCGGGCGGCGGCATTAGCGTGCCGTGAGAGGAGCGGTGCGAGCCGGAGGTCGTGGTGGCCGTGTTGCTGGGATAGTAGTAGCTATCGCCGTTGCCCGAGTGGGCCTTGCTATGAGTGTAGCCCGGCGCCGGGAGCGCCGAGTAGCTAACGTACATCGGGTGCAGCGGCGTGTGGCCCGCCATCCCGAAGTCGCCACCGCCAACAAAGTCAACTGCAAAAGGTTTAGGGCTGCTTTTAGTTCCCTGCTCTGTCTCCTGAGGCTCCTGCGTCTTCGCGGTTGCTCTAGTTTTTTTCGTGGCTTTCGCTAATTTTTTTTTTCTACTTTCGTACGTTCCTTTTTCAAGTTCATGGAAAAGCTCGAGGATTCTGTTTTTACTTTGTTCTCGTCGATTTCGTTGTTCCGACACGGCTGCGGCTGAAGTTTCACGCCAGAGCGCATCCAAGTCGGTCATATTTTGCAGCGCTGATTTAAAGCCTGCACTTGCGATCACAGTGCAGCGCAATTTTTTAAAATTTGTATCTAACACATTTCATTTTGAAGATATAAATTTTTTTTTTAAATTTACACTTCTTACTTTGAAGCGAAAATTATGTAGCGATTACACATTACATTAGTCACTTTTCATCGATGCGAGATTGTCGACGCAAATGCGTATAAGTTACACATTGAGTTGCAAATGCGATAGAGAAGTTCAGTCTAAGCAAATTTTAATCCGATTATCATGCTTCAAAATATGATCGCTTACAGGCGTGAAATAGTTGATAAATTTTTTTAGCCTTTTCAAGTAGCCATACAACTCTATAAAAGCAGCTCAAAGAGAAGAGAGAGAATTACTACAAGTGCTACCAAACTATATACGTACGCATGCTCAGCGTTATTGAGTCCTTAAAATTTTCCATGAATGTATTTGTAATCTTTTAAATTTACTGCTAAAAGCTTATACAAAAAGCACATTTAAAGATAAACCACGAAAAATCGTCTAAATTTTGCGCTAAATTTGCAACATCGATATATAATTAAAATCTTATGCCAAAAAATGTAATAAGCTTACGAATTTCAATGAATATTTATAATTTTTTAATTTTTACTTTACGAATTGTATACCACGCAAAAGCAAACATTCACACCGATGCAAATTCACCATGCAGACGATTTTTTTTCAAGTGTTAGCACTTACCAAAACGGAGGGTCAAATCCACCAATGAAATCAACTGTAAACCGACAACCCTCTTTTCAAGTGACTTTACCATTACCATAGGTTAATAAAATGTTAGTCACCGCGATCACCGCAGATACGAGTCACAAGCATATCGTTAATAAAGTGTGTGGTTCACTCATAAGCATCATTCACTCATTAGTTATGAATATGTGAATTTTCTAGCGTTAAGGTGAATTTTATGTGGTATGCAGCTCAATCAGTTGATAAAATGACACTCGTGTTCGAAATAATTGTAATTTGTTACTTACAGCTGTCATCTTCTTCTAGGAAAACCCGGCTCAAACAAATCCCACCGATGACCGCCATGACCTGCAAATTTATTAATCTTTAACACATGTAGATATAATTAAATTAGCAATTTTTTTGAAATTTATTAAGAATTAAATGTAAAAGCAATTTAATTGCAGATAAATAAGAAACGTGTTGTGCCCGAAATTAGATTACAAAAATTTAGATTAAAAAAAGCTTTCTCTTTGAGAAAACATAACAGTTGCACTAAAAATAAATATTTTGGCAACAAACAATCAACTAACCGCCAGCAGACATTGGGTCGATGAATGTAAAATTTCAATGACTTCATAATCTAAGACGCATCCTGTTACTTCATCTGGTCGGACAGGCCTGTACACGTCGGGTCGATCCGGTACGGTGTTGTTGTAGTGCGGTTTGCATCCTGGTCCATTGATTTGCCACCAGGAAAAACTGCCGGTTCCCAAATTCAATAAATCGCTATCCTGGAATTCAAAACAAGAGAAAATATAGTAACACTTCAAATACCTGTTTTAAAATATTGACGTCAAAATGTAATTTACACCATTTTTTAAAAGTTTCTCATCATTTACGAACTTTCATTAATTTAAAAAGCATCAATTTTCTTTCTCTTTGACGTCGGCCACGATAAAAAGAAATCTTTAAAAATACTTTTCCCCGAGAGAAACATCAAACATATCGTAGTTCAAAAAGAAATCTCGGGATCAAAGCAGGCATCTCGCCTCCGCCTCTCATCCAACAAGGCCGTTACAAAACGCTCGCTTATGCAATTCGATCGATCCTCGTCGAGCGGGAGAAAAACAAAATAAAGAGAACTAAAAACTGGAGCAGCGGCCAATTCAACAAACGACTCGCAGCTGACTCCAATAAAGCAGGATCGCCGCGCAACACCCCCAATGGGTCAAGTGTAGACCGGCACGAGGCAGCGAAGGGAGAGGGATGACTCACCTTGTCCAAGATCCCGGCGTTGAGGTAGAAGCACGTCACGAAGATGTTCCATCCCAGCCAGAGACCGTTCCACACGCAGTACTGGAAAAAAAAGCGAGAAAAGAATTGCGTGAGACTCGGCTCAATTGATCGGGTCCACCGGTATAATTGGAGCGCGAGGGCCGGCGTCGACCCCCCCGCCGGCGCGCGGGAGAGACGACCAGGCCAGACTCGCGAGCGTCCGCTTCCTTAAGTGAAATGTGACTAACTCTCTAAGAATGCCCCCCGGCAGAAGCGGGTCAACGGACTGCAACGGGAGCCCCGAATGAAACTTGTTGCTTCGCAAGCGTTTTCACGCGATTTCTCACGCTCCTTATCGTACCCCGGCTCTTCCACCGTGAAAATACACCGAACGACCGATGAGATTAGCACTAGTATTGCTTTTTTTGTTTACAGGTGGTTTGCATTCATTACTGCGCAGTTAATTGTTTAATAAGTTCAGTTAACTTTTGGACAAAGAATTTTTAGCAGTGAACGGAATGAATGAATGAATGAATGAATGAATGAATGGTTGCATAAGAATACTGCAAAAATCTGAATTTGAAATTTGCACCTACTAAGAAAGTCTAGTCGGATTTATGTAATTCGCAATGAATTTTAATTTTCTCATCTGATAGTGTAGCAAACGAATCTTTGCAATCAGGATCATCACACTTGCAAATTAGGTGAAGTGGATTTGCTTGGCTACTTGGTATTTAAGTGAGAGAAAGTCGCATCACTTAGTATCTTTTTACTGCAGTTTTCACTTAGATAGGATTGGATAGTAAACAGCGCTGTTCTCCTTAACTTGTGTAATACTTACTGATATGATGTATTTAGGTCGATATTGGAAAGCTCCAAAAAATCCAAGAATAACAAAAATTATGTTGAAGAAGTTGACCAGTATCGGAACCCACATAAAACCCAGGAAATCGAATACTTGGCGCTCGATGGTTGTCACCTGAAATGAATATATACAATATAAAATACTGATTTACAATATCTGAAAAAAAGAGAAATAAAAGTAACATCTATCTATTGAGAATAAAACAAAATCCTTGAAAAAAAATAAAAAAATATTTCTCTAATGATTCAATACTAAATGGTCTCAATTTGTGGCAATTATTCTGCAACTCGGTCATTCTTACAATTGTCTTGAAAATAAAGACACTTTATTTAGTGATAAAGAAAAATAGAATTCTAGTCTAGAATAACGTGTTTAAAATGTTTAGCTTATATCAAACAGAAATTTAAACATTTTGTTTTTAATTTAAAAAAAAAAAAGTACAATGAAACAAAACAAATTCTTTATTGCTTTGAAATAGTTAACGTTATATAAACCATTGAAAGTTCAACTCAAACCAAAGGAAGTATTTTTAAATACTGCAGTGTTGAAAGATCTTACTAATTTATTTTGGTTCTGTTGGTAATTATATTTATAGAAATGTACTACTATCAGACTTAATAGTTCTCAAAAAGCACTTTCATGAAAAACAGGCAATATTTTAAACTTTGTAGTTGTTTTCCAATAATTTATTGAAAATTATTTAAAAAACAATAATGTGATAATCAAATTTAAAAATTGAATTATCAACATTTTTTTAAATCGATTTAATATCAATCACATACCGTTTTATTCTTATATTGAGATAATATTTTATTTATTCACATGATTTACTTTTCTCAAAGATAAAAGTGACATCTATCTTTATATTAACTTGAAAATAAATATTACCATTTATTAGTCTATACTTATTAATCATATTTGTTTGTGTAATATTATAAAAATAATCAATGCGAAATCAGAAAATAGTGAAACACAATACTAACAATTTTTATAAATATGAATTTACATCAATAATTTATTTACAAAACAATCAATGTATAATGAGTTAAGAAAAAGTATATTTGTTTATTAATGCTGCATAGAATTAATAGAGAATTAAGAAATCACAGGAAATCTAAGTCATCCACTTGGACTCATCAGATACCGTAATAAAAACACCTGCAAGTCTAGCAATAAATAAGCAACCTGTTTCCAGTTGATTACGTTTTTCTTAGATTGCATGACTCAGAATGAATCAGACAATAAATTTTAATATGAAAAACCGCAAATTGCACTCTGAATAAAAATTGAACACCTTGCACCTTGAAAAAGAAACAAGCGAAAACATGCTCTTCTAAATTCTGTGCAAGCACCTAATTATCACAACCTCAAGTCTTCTTCGTCACTAATAACACAGAACTCCGAGCGTAAGTAATTTCACAACCGTGAAAATGCAAAACAGCCACGACTCCACGTATTCCTCCTGACGAAGCAGGAAGTAAGCCAGTACATCTCGCGCTGTATAAACAAACGAGGCAAAAAGAAGGAACAGGTGCCTCGCGCAACCCTCCTTATACGCCTCGGCTCCAAAAAAAAAGCAAACAAAGGAACAACGAGACAAAACCAAGGCGAATCTAAGCAGAGTACGGATAAATGATGACTCACGAGCTGTAGGGTGCATATCGTGAGGAGAAAGTGCCTATTGCTGCAGAGTCCCATGTCATCGGCACGACGCCGCGGGCCCCTGCGTCGCGACTTGCTGGTCTAAGCTGGTGCACTGGGCGATCACTACTCGGGCCAGCGGCGCCTCGGCGAGTGCCTAGCGCACGGCATATCACCATCGGCGGCCGCAGCGACGACGACAACGCGGCGCGGTCTCCTTTATCCGCTTCCGCCGCGACGACGACGTTGCACTCGCGGCTCTCACGCTCCCTTTTCGATTATCGGCCCTCACGAGCACCAGCGCCGAGGACGATGCGCCGTCGCCATTTTCTCGAGCGCTGGCTCGTGGACGTCTGAGCAGCCGTGAGCAACGGCCACAACCGTACACCCCGTCACGTAGTGTGCCGTGAGAAGCGCTAGGGAGATTCTTTTGGGGGAATCCGAGGTTCTAGGGAATTTCGCGGCGGCAGCTGGAGCGCAAGCGGGAAATTTGAATGTTAAATTTTGTTCATATTAACGTTTTGAATAAAATTACTTTAGAAATATTATACAAGTTTTATTTAGCATTAGTTTTAAAAAATATAAATTAAATGAACTGTATTTTTTATTAATAAAAAGTATAAATTGTATGTTAAACATCGAAATAAAAAATAATTATTATTAAAGATTTAATAAAATTAATGATGATGTACACTTAACTACAATTGGTTTAATGGTTATAAATGATTTTAAAATAGACGTTATAGGAACATTAAGACTTCGCCGTATTTTATTTACATTATTTGATAAGCCATTAAAGAACAATTACGATACATATCAGGCTATTTTTAAAGCAGTTTTACGTGTGTTCATTCAAGTGTACCAGCGCAAAAGGTTGCGAAACGATTTGTCACAATTGAAACTGACTACGCGTAATATCACTTTTATGACTCGCCAAAGACATTAAAAGTCGCGCCTGGCGACACGTTTCATTAGTACGCCAGTGGCTCTCAGCTGGATTCCACGATCACCAGCAAAATGTTTTTCAAACTCGCTATTTTCTTTACGCTTCTGCTGCTGTGCCTCGCAGCTGTCGCGACGCCCGTCAACAAAGGTACCGATCGCCATAAATACCGTGCCAATTGTGCTTCTAATCAATCGCAAAACTACAAAACAATTGATTTTTCGAAAATAATTTCTTTCCAGAACTAGCGGCAAAGTGTCATTCCCACTGCGACCGTGAGTAGAGCAAAGTTTATTATAATCACAATATGCTGAGCGTTATATCGATTTAATGAACCGTGCGATGTGTGCAGGTCGATTCGTGAAGCACCTGACCGATCGGAAAGGAAAGCAAAGATGCTATGAGCGCTGTAATGGTATTTATAACATTAGGCATTATAGCTTTACAGCACGGTAATTAGTCGATAATTCAAGTTAATTTTCAAGACGTCCCCTTTAATTTTAGATGACCCGAGCTTCTTCGAAAAAGTGAATCAATAGTGGCGCTTGAATGTCGATGCTGTTAGCATTCGAATCGAGATATATATAGATGAGGCTTGAATACCAATGCCAATTTGTGTTAATTCAATTGTTTACTGTAAATTTGAAAGGTTATGGGTAAATAAACACTAGCACGGTTACTAAAATTTTATGTTAATTAAATTTTTTATGTTTACTTTTTGCGCGACGACAAAATTTGTTATCTTTTAGATTTCGCGCAAAAAAAGATAGTAATTCATAAATTCCCGTTTCTTTCTTTGCAATCGCAAAACTCGTAAATGTTTTTCATCAGATTAGACAGATAAACTTACTCGACAAAGGTTAATTAGTCATTTAAGTATACATTAGAGTTTCGTACAAATTTTCGGTTTTATCATGTTTACGGTACTGCGATTTCTTCGGCGATACTTTGGATTTTAAGGGTAAGTTACTTGCTTTTTATAGATACTAATTAAAATTAAGTCATTATCCTTTTTGTTAATTCCGTTATCTTACCATATTGTACTAAATATTACCTATGGAGTAAACGTTTAAATTCAAATATTTATACATCTACTTAAACAAGGCCGATAATGAGAATTTTGAAAATATTTATTTAAAAATCTAAAAATAAATTTTTACACAATTTAAAAAATGCTCTTGGTTAATCTATCTATGAGAATACAACAATTTCTCATAAATTATAAATAAATAACAAAACGTAATAACGAGCATTCTTTACAAAGAAAATTACTAATAACTTCGTTCCTTTTTATTCTTCGATGAAATAAAAATAAAAAACACTTAATTTTATAATGATTACCCTGGTAGAAAAAAAGTAAAAAAAAACGTGTACACGCATCATTGCTCGCTCGAGCATAAAAAAACCTCTTTAAGAAGCAAAGAAAAATTGCTATTACCTTCGCTCCTTTTTATTATTCATTTAATCGAAATAAAACATTTAATTTCACAACCCACATACACCAATAGAAAAAAAATTTTCAAAAAACATACATCCGCGTAACCGCAAAAAAGTCCATTCAACATCAAAATAAATCATCAATTAAAAAACATTCAATTTCACAACCAATAAGCTTGTATAAAAAAAAAAACGCGCACGCTCAAAAATAAGCAGCCTCTTTAAAAAAAACCCTCCAACACCGGTTGGACATCCGCCTATCGGTGCCGGCGTCGCATCTCAATTAGCCGGCAATGTATAAGATGTAACGGCCGGAAAAATCCACGTCCCTTCGAAACGCAGATCCGCCGCCTTCGTCGGGTACGCAGCGGAGGCAGCGGCAGCAGCGGCGGCGCCGGCGGAACAGGTGCTACGATGGCCCGGCGCGTAGGCGTGGATGCGCGCTGAGGGGCGAGGGGCCGCCGGCGGGCCCAGCCTGCGGCAGCAGCCCCCGGACCGGCCGAGGACGCGCCCGGAATCCGAAAGGTGCGGGAACTCGATTAGCCGCGCGGTTACACCGCGCCGGACTTTTGTTTCACGGTGCATAATCGCCCTTTCGGCCGACAATGCCAGGCGTTCGGTTCTTTTAGAGGGGAGTGATGTTTTATTTTCTCGGCGCTTTGTTCGCCCTTTTTTCAGAGGGAGGGGGAGTCGTGGATCGGTAGCTTTAGTTTGAGGATACAGCAGTTTTTGAGTATTTAGACGGATAACGCGTGGTATAGTATTTAAATGGGATTGTAGAACGCGTTTACTTGTTTGTACACTTTGATTAAATTTGTTTTTTTGTTTGACTTTAATTACATTCGAGACATTCGGTCGATAGATTACAAGAGTTAATTAAAGTCTTAAAACACTTTGATGAAATTTTATGTGCTGTAATTTGTTTCCTGTTTTCAATTTGTGTTTTATAGCGTGATATTTTAATGTTTACAACGTTACTTAAATTATGTATAACAAGATCTATTAATTTTTTGTAGTTTATATTTTAGTTTTTTAAAAAATCTTAGAAATAAATTATGTAAAAAATGAAATATTATATAATTTGATGGATTATTACATGCAAATTTTAATATGCAGTTTCGTTTCGAAAGGGCCGGCGAGGATCTATCAAGCTGCAGATGAAAAATTTCGTTTGCGCGAAATCTACGGCGATGGAAATTGCATGTTCCGCGCCATCAGTTACATCCTCTGGGGAACTGAAAGTAGACACAGATATTTACGCTCTTTGGTTAGCCTCATTCCACTTTAAATTCATTAGCTATTAAATACGTCAGTAATTGGTTAAGAATCATAAAAATTTTTTTTCGATTCCATTGTATCCGTTTGATACAATGAGTATTGAAAATTAATCGACACGCGTTTTTTCTTTCTTTGAATTCAATGTTTATTAACAAAAGATATTGCAATTTTAAATTGCGCGTGAAGTCACGATTCTACACTATATAGATATATACTAACTTAGAATGAAATCGCAGTAATAAAATTGTAATAAAATTTAACTCGCATTATTTTCGTTAAAAAACATTGAATTAAATAAACCTGACGTGGTATATAAGTGAAAAAATATATAATTTTATTTTTAATTTAAATTAATTATCAATCGGAATAATTTTCTAATTCGCGTACTAAATTTAATCACGGTATAATTACTCGATTACCAGTACATCTATTTTGAAAAATTTTATTTTCAATTTGCCAGTATTTTCTACATTTCAAACTGTCAATCCTATATTATATAATAATTATCAATTTTTGCCACACATCATAACGTCGCTCCTAACGCACATTTCAATTTACCTTACAATTTACATTACAATTTTTAAAACCGTTTGATAAACGTCCTCTTGAAAATTTCAAAATTTCAAAATCTGCTTTTCTTCGCAGCAAAATTCCAAAAAGAGCTTTTCTTCGTAGGAAAAAATTGAAACGTGCTTTTCTTCGTCGGGATGAAATGAAATGTGCAACGCTAAAAGAAAACCACACTATCAGGACACTACCACACTATACCACCTCAAAAATGCATCTATTTATGTATTTATTTATTTTTATTTTCTTCACAACTACATCTCGCCAAGAGACCACAACTAAAAGACGCTCTATCCATCCCCGTTTTATTTCCTGCGCCGGAGAAGGTGGTGAGCCACGTGGAGGACTCGTGGCGCGAGCTGCAGCCGCTGGTGGCGGCCGAGTGGAGCATGTCGAGCCTGGGCGAGTACGTGAGCTTCATGGGGGCGGACGGGACGTTCGCCAGCGAGCTCGAGTGCGTGGTGGCCGCCCGGCTGAACCGGCTGAACCTGGGCATCTACCGGCGGGCCGACGCCTGCGGCAACCTGCGGCGCATCCTCTACAGCCACTTCAACCGGCGGGCCCGCACCGCCAACCTGCTGTTCAGCGGCTGCAACGAGTTCGGCCACTACGACGTGCTGCTGACGCAGGACTCGCGGCTGCTGCAGACCCGGTGACGATGGAAAAAAATTCGACGTGTCGTCCGGTGTCGAATCAGTGGAGCGTATCGTTCTCGCGATTCTTCGTCGAAGTGAGATAGCGGATTGCGTGAAAAAATTTTGCTCCGCTTGAAATTTCTTCTTTTTTTTGTGTGTGATTTTTTTTATATTTGTGATGTCTTATCTACACGTTATTTGATAGGTATTTCGAAATGCAATATTTATTATTGTTGTGTCGCGTTGTTTTTGTAGTCGTATATAAATCGAATGTTTTTAAAAGTTAATTGACTTGATTGTTTATTTTAGTGTTTTAGGATTAGTTATAATGAATGCCTTAATCCAATCAATGATGTACAAAGTAATTTTTAATTCATTTTTGATATAAAAATTTACATTTTTTTTCATTTTATTGCAATATTTACAATCGTCCCTAATTAACTACCAGTCGAACTACTTAAAAACCTTAAAAGTACAACAGTGCGATTCACAGTTCCAGTACAAAATATTATACAAAATAATTCATTAAACCTATTCGATGTGAATGAATGTATTATACACGATTTGATGATGCTTCTTTAAACGATTTCACGTATCAATCCATCTCGTTAACGTCGTTATGTAATTGTACAGTCTACAGCTGGAAAAATAAATTTGAAATTAAAATCTGTTACAACCGCCTACTAGGGTAAATATGTTGCTTTATTAAAATTGAAATTACCTGACTTGGTATATAACTTTCGACCTTAAACTCATATTGAGACAAGGCAAATCCCTCTGAACAGCCTCCACCACCTCTTTGGCAATTTGCTGCTCGCTTTGCCTCAGTAAGCTGTAAACAAGATAATTACTTTTCCTCTAAGTATTCACCTCTCTCAACTAACTCCCACATTTTGACCAAAGCAGCTGAAAGTCATACCTCGGCTCGGCTTTGGGAGCGACAGTCATAAACGTCAGTCTATTGTTTCGGCCACTAAATTGTTGTCCCAGGCTGTCCATCAAACCTGGTTACAACACAAATCGCATGTTAATGGCAACTTTATCAATGGAGCACACTACTAGTTTGACCAACAAATGGTATATTAATAACCTGCAACGGCAGCTTTCGAGCCCATGTACGCATCCTCCGTGGAGACGGTTGGCGTAATTCCGATGACGTGCGCTCTTTCCCGATGCAGCATCGACGGCAGGAAAGCCAGCACCGTCTGCAAGTGTGAGACAAACTTTTTCATTCCTGCACTCTTCATACAATTTATTGTCTAAGCTTATTTATGACTTTCTTCGTTTCACACTTCAAACAAAATTATTCAATTTAAATTTATTTCAACTTTTATATAGTGCTTTATCTGAATGATTGATGATGTCTTTACACACGGGAGGAATTTAAATTTATCAGAGGTCACTGTTTATAATTTAATAGCTTTAATTCAATATTTTTTAATTCTTACTATTTTTGCTAAAATATTGAGTTTATTAATTATTTGCTTTAATTTATTAACGTCCTCTTTATCATAGTGATGTTTTATTTATTATTAATGTTATTAACAAGTTTTAATGTATGAACGGAACAGACAAATGATTAATGTAATATGGTTATTGAATACTTGCAAAATCCTTTGTTCCAAAATAATAATGAATGGTGTTTTTTCAGTTTTCTTTTTAATGACATTTATGTAAATAAAATGAAAATTGTCCATATCAACTATGTAAAATGTTAAAATATTTCACGATATATTAATCGTACAAAAATAAAATTTCTAAAGCATCTTGAAACTAAAAATAATATATAAATTTATAAGAGAAATAATCATATTATTACTGAAACGTTGCAGAATATTGCTATAGAAACAACATGCGCCCATTATTCATCGAAATTTATCGTAATTTCATATAAATAAACCGCAGATAAAACGATCAGATAAAATTGAATCTACAATCAACTCATTATATCTTTATTATTATAAATCACATTTTATCATTAATAAAATGATTCATCCTCAACAACAAATGTACCTCTTCTCCATACTTATTCAAATCAGAAGAAAGACCGCCTATCACCCTCCCGATCTCCTCCGCAGCGTCCAACCGCAGATCGCCCGAAAGAGATCCCAATCTCGTCGAAGGGAAAAAAGGAAGGAAGTGCTCTCACCCAGTAGTGGCTCATGAGGGTGCGACTGACGGTGTCGAAGAGGGCCTGGCCGGGGCTGCCGGAGCAGGTGACCAGCACGTCGACGCGGCCGACCTCGTCCTTGACCCGCTTGGCCAGCGCCTTGATGTCCTCGCGGTCCCGCAGGTTGCAGCGGTAGGCGAGCCCGGAGGCCCGGGCGGCCGCGCGGCCCTCGTCCGCCTGCTTCCGGTGGTTGGGCCCGATGCGCGCCACCCCCGGGTACTGGCCGCGCAGCCGCGCCGCCGTCCGCTCCACCGCCCCCGCGTCCTCGTCCACGCAGATCACCGAGCAGCCCCCGCGGGCGAACTCCTCCGCCAGCAGGCCGCCCAGGCTCGTCGTCACGCCCGTTACCTGAGGACGGAAGGATGTTGTAGGGAAATATTTTTTTTTTCACTTAATTTTATAGTACTATTTTTTGTTTCAATTTTGTAGTACCTTATGCTATTGTTTTTTTTTATTTTAATTTTATAGTATATCAGCTGTATATAAAGTTAAATAAGTGAAATGTCGCTTGAGTGAGTGAGCGTTCACTACGATTCATTATTTATTTAAATGAAATTTTACTTGTTGAACTTTAAAGGGCACGGTTAATAAAATAATTACTGATTGAATTTTTTTTATTATACTTTGTTGACTGCTTTAATTAGTAGGTGCAGTTTACGATATTGATTTATAGATTGTAAAATAATGTTCTATTCTTTTTTTTAAATTTTAATTTTATAGTATACCAGCTGTATATAAAGTTAAATAAGTGAAATGTCGCTTGAGTGAGTGAACGTTCACTTGACGATATACCTAAATGTTTGCTAATTAACGCAATAATTTTTTATTTAAAATAAATTACGATTCATTATTTATTTAAATGAAATTTTACTTGTTGAACTTTAAAGGGCACGGTTAATAAAATAATTACTGATTGAATTTTTTTTATTATACTTTGTTGACTGCTGTAATTAGTACGTATAATTTACGATATTGATTTATAGATTGTAAAATAATGTTCTATGAAAATTCAGTGATATTTATAACTTGTATATTTTTACTATACTATATACAATTCAGCTTATAACGACATTCAAAAATTTTGTTGAATATAATGTACGTACCTACGTGATTTCTATTATCAACGCAAAATTTTTTATTTGAAAAGAAACATATACTTCACAAAGATCGAAAAAAGTCTTAAAATTAAATTAATTTATAAAATTATTAAATGAAGAGTAAATTATGTCTTAAAAAAATCCCCATAATCAATTTTAATTAAATTTTATTAAATAATAATCGTAATTCGAAAGTTACATTAAAAAAAAATATCGTGCAGCTCATAATCAACTTACATAATGGTATTATTATTTCGCGTACATTCAAAACAGAAATATAATCCGCGGATAAAACCAGTCGGTCGCGAGTTTCTCGCCGGAATTTAGAAATTTGATCAATAGAGCACGTAAATTCCTTCGAATTTAATTAAGCTCGTATTGGGCTTTTGCCGACAAAAAAAAAAGATTCAACTCGTTGAGGGTAGAAAGAGAGAAAAAAATAAAAGAGAAAAAAAAAATCTAATTTACCAGAACGACGTCGCCGGTGAGGTCCCGCGGTGGCTTCGGCAGAAAGGACTTGACGAGGCTGAGTAAGAGGAGGAATCCGGAAATCGCCAGGCCTATGAGAAACTCGACGCTGAGGTAGAACCAAGTCACCGAGGACGGGCTGCCGCTCGCCGGTGTCGATATCACCGACTCGTCCCTTACGGTTAGCATCGTTTTCTGCGACAGCCGGGGAAATCTGCTTATCTTATCGATTTCGCCACTGGAAAGGAAGAAGATTTCAGTTTTATTAAATTGCAAATATGAAGTTTCCTTTTTTACGCGTTATACTCTATATGTTATGCAGATGAATTTAAAAGATAAATAAATAATAATTTTGCGCGTAGCACGATAAAAATTATGATTTTCTCCAAAACTTTACCGCACCTATTAATTCATTGATTTATTTCTGCTAAAATCGACCGACGCCTATGTACAAAGAATTATACGATATTTCATGTATATTACGTAAAATTTAAATATTTTTATAAATTTGCCATTTAATCTAAAATATATTTTATGCACTTGTTTCTTTCATACGTTATACTAAATTTTGTCTCTATTTGCCGTCTAAATGAATTCGTACTTGTACTAACGAGCTCGAATTTTCAAGAAACTGCATGTTCCTTACGTTTGTCAATTTAATAGCGTGATTAGATCACTAGCCTGTAAATAAACTGCGGAATAGAAAATTTAACAATCCATTGTATTTAAAAAAAAGGAAATCATTTAAATTTCGTAATTTAAATGACGCCTCATCAATTTGCATGCAACGCACAATTTTGCATCGATGAAATATTGTGATTAAACGGGTACGCCTACCTCGTAAGTGCCCCAGGATTTAATGGCGAATTACAAAACTTCAATTACATTAGATACCTTGCGCTTATGCGACAAATTCGTCGCTTTACGAACAAGATGTGTAATTTATTAGGAAATGAGTTCCGAAGAAAAAAAACTATTTTTAATGGAAGCTTATTTCCTTTTCCTTTGATACTAAGATCCCAGATTAGTAATGATCGACGATGATTAATTATTGATATTGTGGAATATTGAGGATGTTGCGTGTAAAGTGACGCGAGACTTTTAATTTTGAAATTTATTAAGAATATCGTGTTTTTTTCAAGCAATTATCTACGATAATGATGCTAAGGAATTGGAAAAAAAATATATAAAAAGATAAATGAAAATTTAATATATCAATTGAAGTTATTCAAGCGAAGGTATAGGATTGATTGTGATGTATATTTTTTATTAAGTATGATTCACTTATAAAATAGAAGCCAGAAACCCCAAACGCGTTTTTATGGGCGTCGTAATTAAAACCGTGCTCTAGGCTTGCGCGAGTAGCGTTTTGATAATATAGAATAACATTACCAAAAAGAAAAGCAAAACAACTTATAGTTTTTTCAAAATCATCGTCGGAAGAGAAAAAAAATAGCGCGCGCTGGGCCGCCGTGGAGGGGATACGCGCGACTCTGTCTCTCTCGCCCGGCGGTGTCCGTCTCTCTCACTCTCACGGCTACTGTTTGCGCGCGACTTTCGAAAATAATATTAATTTATTAACTGCCTTTTTACTCTAACATTGGACTTTTGGCAACGATTTTTTTTTAATCTACGTGTCGCGACGAGATCTACCAAATTCTGTAAATGACATTAATAAAAAAAGAGTTAATTACAATTTTTTTTAATTAAAATTTAATATTTCGACTTTTCTTATGTATTTGCAAAAGGAATTTTTTAGTAATTAATTTAGCTCGCACATAACTTTCGGGTCCTCGCACATAACACCTAAGTCGAGTCCCGAGTTCCCGACTAAATGACTACTGAACAACTTCAGTAAACCATTTAAGTATTTTGTAGTCCTGAAATGTGTTATTTTTTTAATAGTTTGTGTGGGCCGATCCTTGCGGTTCTGCAATGCAAGGCCGACCCGTGGCGGAGTCGGAGCAAGCCCCAGACACTCCGCCTCATTCCAAAAAGCAGTTCGATATACTGGCTCCCCAATGGGGAGCGTACCAGATATCAAGCTGATAAGAACAGATACTACACTTTGATCTTAGCCAAAAGGCCGAGAAGCGATGCCTTTCGAAAAGTTTCTGCTGCTTATATGCACTAGAAAACGTTTTATCTCTTTAAGATACGCGACAATTGGTCGTGCGACGCCTAGCGGTAAAAATCGAAACTATCGACGGGCGCATGTGCGGTAATGGCGCGAAATTCAAATGCAAATGTAAATGTATTTCTTTATTAATTGCATTTAAATAATAAACATTTATTTATTAAAAAAAAAAATTAGAAATCCTCATAAAATTTATGGAAATCCTCGAAATTTTTTTGGAAATCTACAGATATTTTTGGAAATCGTTAACAGTCTTTGGGATTGTTTACAATGAAGAAACTATATTAGAAAAACGATTTGGAAATCAGGGATTTGTTTAGAAATCATTAAAAAATTGTATTTTTTGGAAATCATCAATATTTTTGGGAAATCTATTGGAAGTCTGGAAATTTCTGTAGTGTATTGTGGACGTTTTGGAAGTCTGAATAACATTAGGAAATCATAAGGATATTTAATATATCTTTAAATATCTTTAGAAATCTAATGGTGATTTCTAGAATGCTTATCCCATCGTTAATCACTAACTGTATTTGTAACTATGTACCCTTAATATATTTATGCAACGCATATAAAAAGTCTTGTTTACTTCCATTTTTTTTCTACATTACTTTATTAATATGATTAGCGACGTAGGCAAAATATTTATTTCTAGAATTTATCTGATTTTTCGAAACTTGCAATAATTTGACCAATTATCAACTAAGTGTGAGGTATCATTTACGAACATCTTATTTGCAATAGATTAATTGCATTAAACCTTCTAATAGATAATGTGGAAAATTAAACAAGATAATTAATATGGGATTGTGAATGGGGGATTAATTTGTTATAAATTTTAATGAATATTTTAAATCAACGTATATAGAGGCGCGCGTTGCGGCCTCGTAGGCTCGTCGTTCGTTGATCAAAAACTCAGACTTGCCTCGAGGCGCTACCACGCCTCTTGATTTATGTTTTTCATATAAAATTAATATTGTTTATTCTCGTTATAAAATTTCAAAGGCCTTTTGCTTTTTATCCAGGGCTAATGGCGCTGACTCATCAATGAGGCACCAGCAACCTTCTCCGGACAAAACCGATTGATATATCTAGTTTTTTATTTAAATTTATTCCTAAGCATTAAAACTAGCGCCTTATAATATCTAATTAGGTGAGAAAAATTCATTTCGTAAGATTCAATTGTGCATCTAAATCTATCATTAAGAAGTCTTCGATTAGTAATAACGATTACTCATTAAGATTACAAAATTATCTTGATCGTTATTTTCAGCTTTAACTATAATATCACGCGGATGCTGTCGGTAAACTGAAGTGAGACAGTAATGAATTTTCAAATTTATTAACGGACAGTATTCTCTTCTTCTAACAAGCGATTATTACTCACGCTAATGATTCTAGAAAAAAAAAACATTTAAAAATTATAGCAATAGATGAAAATTTAAGACACCAATTAAAAATTTCCAAGCCACGGAGTGAAATGGTTCATTCCTGTCATTAAACTAAAGTTGAGCAATGTTCTTAGGAATATCGCATGGTAATGAAATATACGCTCGATCTAACCAGCCCGCTATGTGACCGAGCCGTGGCATTTGCGGCTTAACGAAGGCGCTTATTAGGTCAATTTGCATGATCGCCGCGGCGCTTTTTTGTCGCTCGCACGCGGAAGCGATCGGGTGCCACTCGCGATATAAATGTTATGTCAGATGAAGTAATTTCTCGCGTAACACCCGCGGATAAAAAAAAGATCGGGTATTGCACGGAAAGGACACATTGACACTGCAGCCCCCGGGTGGAGATATAGAACTCGTTCGATTTCTAATTTCGTTTTTTAAATATGTTTCTTTAATTCCCGATTCAAATTCAAACTACACGCATTTTGGCGCTTTGATTTATTAATGCTGATTCGCGGCGACAGCGATATAAATCCATGTTTACTCGTGGAATTTCAACAAAACTTTCACAATTTCCTTCATTTTTGCAAGTAATAAATAAAACGGACACAATTGAAACATTTTTTTAGTGTTAATCGTTGGTGCATAATTTGGTTATACCACTGATGTGAGCTGCGAAAATTTACTTCTTCATATTTTGATGGATGATTCGTGCCTGTATGGATAAATGATAAAATTTATATGCACAAGGCAGTAAATAAATTCAGAAAAAAAGTAGGAATCCGGATTTTGAAGTGCACGAGTTCCGTCGATAAAAACAATATTTTTAAAGTAGCTATACATCATTAGCTTGGCAAAGCGGTCACATTTACCTCGTCAATTTTTCCAGTATTCCGGCTAGCCCACATGACACTATCGCTAAATTATTGCGATCCATTATTATTTAATTAACTACGGTTGAGAATTCAATTTACCAGCTAAGCGCTGGAAGTATTTTACAATTATAACAAGTCGAAATACTTTGCGCGCGACAAGAATTTCATGTATCATAAATTATGAAAAATCCTCATTTCTATAAGCCGCGAGTTCGACCAATAAAAAAAAGGTTAGAAATGAAAAAATTATCGATTTTATGAAGTTGCATAATTGGAACCTGTATTATAAATAACTTGTAAATTTTGCACGTGTAAACTAATTAATTAACTCAGAAAATTACCATGTTAAATTCATGTAACGCCAGATGTGTATACAAAAATCAACATTAAAGCAAGAATCTCCTAGTTCAAATATCAACCTCATGCTTACAATATTTATTCCTTTAAAATGAAAGAAATTGAGAGCAAAAAGCAGCTACGTATAATATACGATTTAAAATAAGTCACGCGATACTCTCGTTAAAACATATACGTAAAATCGAAAGAACCCTTTGTGACAAGGCAGTCATTACACAGCATCTGAAAATTACCCCTCCCTAGCAATTTGTGCGATTTTATGCGATTGCGCAATGGCACGTCGATTGGATCAAGCGTTACGTACATAAAACATCATGCATAGTTGCACCTTCAAAAAGAAAATCTGAAGTGAATCCGCACGGTCGATCGATATTTTTCCATGCGCGAAGCCTAATAAACTCGTCGCATTTTATTGTCCAAGTGTGACGTATACACATCAAGGGGAGCAGGAAAACACGTGGACCATTGGGGTGAACAGTTTTCGCAGCGAGAAAAAATACATTATTCGATTGCGCGGATTATGTAAGCTGAACTTTTCCCCGCAAACTCGCTTTCAACGTGGAAAACACGATGTTTTTTAAGACTGGGCATTATTGGTTCAAAGTGTGCGATCTTATCGTAGCTTTATATACTCTTACTTCCGCGTATTTATGTGGGCGGGAGTAATCGAGGTTTCCTTTTTGATTAGCGATGAAATAAGTGTAAAGCAAGCTTTCAATGCCTGTGATCATGAATCTCGGTGAAACCAGTTGAAATTGAAATATTTGATTGGAGCAGATTACAGACCCGAGCTTTTAAACACTCATCTACTTAATTGGAAAAAGAAATACGATGTAAGTTTTTTTAATTTTCTTGGAAATTCTTCGTTTGATGCTTAATTACATACTCGCTACGGCGTGATTGAAGTGGATTAACCACAGAGCTTTCAAAGCAATCATCACTAATTGCAAAAAATGAATTGTAGTTTTTTTAAATTTTCTTGGAAATTCTCCACTTGACGCTGAATTATTCATTCGCTATCACAGTGGTTTATAGTTGGTTAACCACAA
>JAXIUT010000001.1:21383692-21437104 GCA_035586675.1 Eurytoma californica | reverse complement strand
CTACAAGAGGGTTTCACATCCCCTTAAAAGTTAACGCATGTTTAGGCGCAAAAGCGGATTTTTTTGAAAGCTTTTCGCCCTACTTTACAAATATTTCGGTTTTTTAGGTACATTAACTAGTCACGGATTGGCAACGGGTAAAAGAGACAAAAACAACTTTAAACTATCGGCCAAGCAAAGCCAGTGCAATAAACAAAAAATACAAGACAATTTTTCCATAAAAGCACTCCACAAAAGGTTTTAAATGATCAAAATTTAATAATGTTACGATACACAGTTCCTATGCAACACTTCTATATAATATTCCCTCGGATATTTACTGCCCGAGCTAAGCGAGTAGTAAACTTACTCGAAAGCTCGAAAAGCTCAATATTTCACTTTTTAAAAAAACGGAATTGAATTGAAAAAAAAATGTTTATGTATACGTAAAAGCATTTTTAAAAAGACTTTACAAGTTTGCGAGTACAATAAAAGTCAAGTTTAAATATCAAGTTTAAGTATCTAGTCTCAAGTTTAAATCTACAAATATTTTACTTCTGAAATAATCCATCAAATACGTTACTTTCATACTAACGGTTATTATATCCACGCATTTTCTTTCACCTATAACTTTACTCATCCCTAAAAAAATGACTCCCTGACGTAAGATCGACCCAGACTGAATCCCACAAAAAAAATCCATCTCAAATCTCTCTCCTCGCTCTCTTCCTCCAAAAGAAGATTCACCACCGCTCGTTACCAACCCGACACGTCCGAATTCCAGCTGCGTCACGCGCAATCCATACCGAGTCGCCCCGTTCGTCCACCTCTCCAAAAAAAAAAAAAAAAATTCCGCGTCCACCTGTGAGCCCCTTTCTTGGGCCGGCGATTGGCCGCCAAACGAGGCACCTTCGCGCGCAGGGCTGTGAGCGGCGCGCTGATATAGCCGCGGCGGCGACGACGACGACTATAGGCGGCAGCCGTGTCCCGACGGCCCAGTGAGTCTATACGCTCAGGCCGCGACGCTACTGCACCGTTGACCGCCGCCGGCACCGCAACCACCGCTCCGACAAGGTGACCACCGTCTCCGTACCGATTGGCCCACGCGACTCCCAGAGCGACCCGTCCACTTCTCTCGTTTTCTTTTTTTTTCTTGATAAGCAAGAGCTGCTCTCAGTGTCTGTGTGTGCCACCGCTTCCGAGGGCGCGAATTCCGAACTGTCGGCACGTCGGTGAGTTTCGGGGGTCGACGGCCACGCCACCCCCGCGGGGACGAACGCGAGAGGGATGTGGTGTTGATTGTAAGGAGGCTGTGGTTCGTCTGGGAGGTGGGGTGATGGTTACGTGGTACTGGGGTGTTTTTTTTTTATTGAGTTACCAGTGATCGTGTTTAAGGTCAAGCCAATGAATTTTAGGTAATTTTTAAAAAATTTTTGTTTCCTTCTTTTGTAAACAGTCGATAATATTTTTTGACTTATTATAGACTTTGAGAGTAGTGTAAATACTAGTGCCGGTTTTTACATTTTCAGAAAAAAGACATTGGAAATTGTACCGAAAAAAGGATTTGGATAGTTAGTTTGGGAGCTCTTGCTGTACCTATACTTAACGATAAGATATAGTATACAATCGTGATGGGATTGATTATAAAAATTAATTATTGAGTGTAAAACAATGGCTGATTGACATTGAGTTTTAAAGAAAGATTAAATTAAAGAACACCACATTCTTCTTGCAAATCGAAAAAGAAGTAGCAAGACAATTAAAAAGCAACTTCTAAAATATTTAAATTTATTTACAAGTAGAATAAAAGCAATATGATCAATTTTTTATACAATTTTATTACACATTTTATTCTTACAATTATTCACTACACTGCTTCTAAGGCATTAAGTATATTGCCTATGTAAGGTACCTCTTAGCAATATACTTCTTTACAATTTACACACATTACGATTAATTCTAATGCAAACAATTTTTTTTAATCCAGCACTTCGCATCATTAGCTTTATGCTCTCAATTAGAAATTGTTCACATTAATCCACCACTGAACACGCAAAATCAATAATAATTTACTACAATATTTTCTACCCTCAATACTTCATTGACTACACAAACTGTATTTTTTACAAATCGAAATCAATGCCCACTGGAAAAACCATAGTCATCAGAAAACAGCTTTCTCCTTTTTATGCCGTTCAAACGATTTCAAGTACATTTTTTATCACAAAGGGCATATTATTATAATTTCTATTTTTTATCTGCATTTTCGACTTTAAAGATATTCAAATGGAATAAAACTGATTTATATTAAATAATTCTTTATTATAATATAATTACATTAATCTGTATTGAATATGTTTTATTGTTTCTTTCATGGCGATTAAATTTTTACCTCGAGTCTAAAAAATATAGTTCCTTTAGAGTCAGCAAAACTAAACTCTTTTTTATAGATATCTACATAGTACGCGTAATTTGAAGAAAAAAAAAGTACAAATAGCAAAAGTAACAATATCTAGTTAAAGTAATAACTTAGGACTTCGCGATGCTTCGAGTGCTATAGTCGGGCGTTTGAAATTTGCGATATCACGCCGCCGACGTGGTACAATTAATTTTGGTATATTAAGCTCTAGCCCGTTTCGCATACGTCTTTCCTTAATCCCCCACTTACGTAAGTGTGCACTATTTACGTTTCAGCCGAGTGTACAGCCCACCGCCTCTGCGGGGCTAAAACTTCACGTTAAAAAGTTTGCCCACAACGAAACGATCAACCTACACGTGTACCGTTAAGAAATTCCATCGATCCCAAACGAACACGACACCCCACGCACTGGAAACACACTCGCCTCGGTACCACTGTATTTGCGAAGCCTTTGAGGCAACTTTTTTTTGATCGACTGCTCCGCTCAGATCTGCGAGAAAAGGAGCGCGTTTATGTCTTCCCTGACAGTCGGCTGAACGGTCGATTGGACTGGGGATGAATTTATTGAAAGAAAAAAAAAAAAAAAGACTCGGTTCGGAATTCCATTCCACTGCGGAACGAACTTTGAATTTTTCGCCGGGAATGACGCTGTCACTGCTTACGTAGATGTCGAGGATGTGGTTCTAGCCATACCTCTTTTTTTTCACCTGATGCTTGACGTTTGGCATTTGGACACACTCATGTATGCTAATTTTTTGTTCGGCTCTGGAGAAATTTATTGGCCTGGCGAATAGTTTGAGGCGTTGAAATTTTTGCTCATTCACGTTTTTATTGTGATTTATGTTTGCTTGGACTTTTATGGGACGGAGGTTCAGTTAAATAACCAAAAGCTGAATTCATTTATAAAAAATATTTCAATTTTCGAAACATTTAAATTGAAGATTGCTTTTAGTTGTTTTAATAATTTGACTTTTCAATATTTCCGTATTGGTAATAATATTTTACTTTATACAGAACAAATAATTATTTTTCCTTTTTTAAATTTGTATGCGTTGAAAAATATCTAATTTTCTATCTACAAAACTGTCTAATTCATTTAAAATCATTGTTAAACTTGCGATAGATTATATTTAACCTTTTTGCTGCTTTTTATGTCAAGGTAACTTATAATGTATTACAACCGTAAAATTACTTATTGATCTATAAAATATTTGCACAGTTTTTTTCTTCACTGTGCCCGCAATAAAAGAATTAACATACGCTTACTGAACTTCACTTCAATAAATAAACTGTATGCAATAATTCACTTTAATTTAATAAACTGCTTTTTTCACCGCACTCTTTCAACCTCAGCTGTTTTCATTTCCAGTACCTCTGATAAGTACTGAATTTTGCACTGCAGATATGTCGCACAAAGCTTTAAATTACGATGAAAAGTGGATTATTTTGAAGTTTCAATAGCTGGCAGGCTTCGAGGCGCGAATCAGTCCGGTAAGGATGTCCGTACCCCTGACGAATATGAATGGAAATGGTGCCACTATCCAAATAAACACGCGACCAGACGACATTAGAAATCGAATAATCAAAGGTTTGTGCTTCAAATTTTTATCAAAACTTTCACGTATCTTTCGTTTTGTAGGCGCACAAAAAGAATCCACCTTCCAGGCTAGAAAATTCTTTAATTCCATTTCCATCAATGCTGACTATATTTTGTTTTCTGTAGTTTACGCGTTTGTGGCTTTAAAAAATTCATGACTTATGCGACTGCCAGTTTTTACTTAAGCATTGACAACGCTGATTGCTACCTTGGACTGGAATTGAAAATTAACGCAGAATTGGATTTTGGATATTTGCTTTAAAAACGGGGAGGAAAAAATGTCAATTTTAATCAAATTATTGTTCTCTTGGATGCAACTTTTTTCTTTTCATTTAGTCGTAATTTCAATTAAGCAATTATTACGAATTTTTTTATACACGTTATTTTGTTAATTTTACTAATATTAATAATAAAAGACGATATTGACGTATGCAATACAAAGATAAACAGCGAATATAATTAATCGATTGATACAAGCAACATTGAAATAGTATTTGTCTATTTTTGGAGTGTACTAAAGAACTACATTATCAGTTCTTTTACTATGCAATAATTGGAGGAATATTTTTGTCCACGAAATTAATTGCGCCTTAATTAAATACACTAATATTAAACAAAGAATATAATTTGTGTCAAAGTTGACTTCTTTTTTTGAACAATTCTAATGCGCTCTAAAAGAAATCATATCAGTCGAGTATGCACTCGTATAGATAGTAAATAAAATAAAATTTGACGATGCAAAACTGAGCTATTTAAATTAGAATGAAGCTACAGTTCAGAATTATCGACGCAAATGAGACGGCAATAGGAAAATATTAGGAGCCGGTTCTTTAAGCGGTTGCGTTATTTATAACGTTACTAAGAGGAATAATTAAGTGCATTAATTCAGATTATCAAAAGGTCACTCGTCGTGCCTTTTACCTTTGCGCCATTAGCTATAGCATCTATGTACATGTACTGTACACATAAAATCATTGCATTAATTTTACATCGGAATGATTATGCAGTGCAATCGTGTAAATTTTCGTCATTAACTGAAATATTAGTAACTTTTACAAAAATCTTCCGAAACTCTTCGTACCATCAGAATACTTTTCCTCTCAAAACGTAAATAATAGCCGTGTCTCTGTAAAAATTATCCCTTACTCATGATAATTCAAACCAGGTCGTCAAAACATCTCTAACAAATTTTAACAATGCATCTCTCCGAAGCAGCGACCCCCATCAGTATCTCCCTTATCAATCCACCCAACGCACCCCTATAAATACCGCAAAAAAAAAAATAAACAAACGTTAAAATTACCCGTAAAATACACCCCTCTCTCTTTTTGCGTATCCCCGGGGCTAATTCCCCGGCGCGTGGCCGCGCAGAATTTGTATCGATTGACCACCTGTGGGCTCGCGGTGGCGGCGGCAGGTGGGGGAGGGGGAGGCGGACCGATCGAATCGAGCCCAGACGAGCGCTTAGCGCGCGGCGCATTTGCCCTGGCATGTCATCGGTGAATTATTTATTAAAGCGGCTCCCGGAAGGTCGACGCATGACGCACCAGCAGCGCCTCTTCCGCGCGAGCTTCGCCCCCCCGCCGTCGATCGATCCGCATACCCACCCCCGCCGAGCCTCCGCACAGATTTGCCCTCTTCAGGCGCACTCGCGTTGTCCTCTCGCCGGGAATGAGCTTTCGCTGGGGTGTATCGCGCAGAGAGGAGGATGGAGGAACGGTGGAATTTCAGGGGCTGAGAGAGGATGAGACTGGATGGGAATTTGTTTAATGAGAGGGCGAATTATACAGATAAATTATGTTAGAGGTGCGTTTCGTACAGCGAGAGAAAGGTTTAGTTTAATTTGTTATATTTTATAGTAACCGGACGTTCTCGATCTTCATAGAAAATTACTACAAAAAATAGTAATTTTTACTATAATTGCAATTATTCTAAAATGTTTTTCTCAGCGTATATAGTTGGACAAAAATACACGACAAATCTAACTGTTTCGCCCTAAGTAAAAATAGTATTGCCAAATCACTAAAATTAACATTTCTTACATTAAAAATAACAACCATAACGCCGATCTTACATTTCTAAAATAATTCTACATTTCTAAAAAATTAACTCGACACTTCTTTAAATCTGCAGACCATGATGAAAGTAATATGAACTTAACATTTTACAGCTAAAATGTTGCATCTACAGGTTTTTTTCGCGGATATCATTAAATTTGTTTTGGTTCAGTTATGTTAGATACGAAATTAAGATGTTGTGCAAGTTTGTATAATAAGCTGCCTTTCATTGATTTTTCAACTTGCCTAAGTGGCCGACTAAACAAGCGAACTAACGTAAACTTAACTGGCATTATTCCTAGAACGAATTTGAATGACAGATCTAAATGACAAAAGGGCAATGCTTACATAGGTTAATTTTCATTGCAATTGCAAAATGAATAAATGACTCGTACTACTATTCGTTTAATTAAACTACTGTACTAGTGTTTAATGTAAACAAGATTAATTTAAAAAAAATTATTTTAAACAAGAATCTTTTAATTTATATTGCACAGAAGAAATGAATGAGTATCGAGAAACACGGATTTTTAATCAAGCTTTATTTAAATATCCCCCCCCCCCCATAGGTCAATAAATACTTTTCGTGCTATGTATGAGCAGATATAAAATATTGTATATAAGTACATTTAATTTATACATTTATACTCGTGAACCTTGCACTATCTGTTAATATTTTGGAAATTTTTGAAATACATACCTGGGTTATTAGAAAGACCTTGTTTTATTATTACGCTTTCATAAAAATACTCGTAAAAGAAACTTTAATAAAATACACGACAAACTTTTAAAAAAAATTTTAATAGAAAATATGAAACGCAAAAACTGCCCTTCTTCTCTGCCTCTTTTCCGCAACAAAATTGAAAAGTTCCAATGAAATTGAACAAAAGCTCGCGAGCGCCAAATATAAAAATAAACATTTAAACGGAAAAATATCGTTCGAACAATAAATTGCACGGTTCGAACGAAAATACCTATAGAGCGCGCAAAAAAAAACATTTAACGAAAAATACAACGAACGTAGCAATCTCCCGGCGACAAATGGCCCATCTGGATCGAGCCCCCTATCTCCTCGACCGTCGGACCGCGGAGTTATTAAAAGTCGGAGTGTGGATCCGCCGTCGATGCCAGGCTGTCGCGTAGTTGAAGCGTCAAAGCACCCCCCTTGCCTCCCTCTCCAAATCCCGATCGGAGGAAAATCGAGGAAAATCGAGGACGGCGAAAAATGGCCGTGGGCGCTGCTCAAAGCCCGGCGCGCTCAAAGCGCCACTTAATCAACCGTCGACGAGTGCGAGCGGCGATCGAACTTGCGCGATTTTTTGCAATCCTCACACAGCGCGCATTCGGTGGTGCTCTCATATTTTTTTTCCCCCTCGATCGATTGTTACGGGGGGACTGCAGGTGCCCGATTAAAAGCTCTATCCGTATACAGTTCCTTTCAACGAGTTTAACAAAAAAAAGCTTCGATTTCTCGGCTCGTCGACGCGCTTCCGCGATGAAAAAGAGCGGCGTATGGAGAATATCGAGCGGGGTTGCCGGGGGCTCGGTTATAGGTCAAGCGCTGGCCGGTCGCGCTGTTATTTTTCAAGCTGTGTCAAATGCGCCGACTTAAAGCTCTGAATGCTGGAAAATCGCTGTCGAACGGTCACGCGAACTCTTTTATCGTCCGAGTTGCGCCGGCAATTTTCTCTATTTTCGAGCGCACTCGGGGATTTCCGTACGGTCGAGCTTTCGCCGAAGGTGATTTTACGAGGGAAATAAAGATACGCATTTTAAGAGCGAAGGGAAGACACGAGATCGTTTAGTTTTATTTATTGGATATCAGTTACGCGATAATTAGTGAGTGGCGATAAAATAATCTTAACGCGGTTATGCTCTTCGTGATGCATATGTGAGATTGAAGAACGATGAGCTTGCGATCTTGTCATAAACGATAAATGTAATGCAACCTCATCGTAGTATTTTCTGTTATTCATTCAAATAGTTCTGTGGAGATTATGAAAATCCATTTACGATTTCATTAAATAAGTATGAAGTACATTTAACATTGAGGAATAAACCATAGATGCCCGCTGTTACCTAAAATAAAATGTAGCCTGAAATCAAATGTATTAAAATCATAATTACTTAAGAATTATAATTTATTTGAAAAATAAATATACAACTTTCATATTTTGTCTATCTATCTTAATGCTCTACTTAGAGTAATATCTTAAAATTTATTTACTTTATATTGCAATTGTTTTTTAAATTAATTGTTAGAGTGACACTAACTAAAAGTATACGATGAAGTTTAAAAAATCCAACATGTACTAGATTCGTAATGATTTTTCACACAACTAATTTAGCGATTGTGGTTATTTCCAGTGACCTGTTTTTTTATTGCATTTAATCGTGGGGCTTCTAACGCAGTTAACAATAAAATAAAATGCGCAACTCAAGCTAAAAATAACTTCGTATGTTTGTTGATTTTAGAATTTTCAATTCAATGCATTTCTTAGTTGTATATTTTCAGGGTTTTCATGAAACTAATATAAGTGTTGTCTTTACTAAGAAATAAACTACTAGATAATATAATAAGAATAAGAAAGGTTACGAACCAGCGATCACACTATAAAAAGCTCAAACCATAGTAATTAGATAAACTATAATTTTTTAAAAAAATTTAATTTTCTTCGCGTCCGTCGATTGCATACGTGCAATCGTTACTTCTATCGAAGCTTCTAAATGTTTCCCTCTATCAATTAAAGCATTTATACACATTTCACCACAGCAAAAATATCAAGATAATCCCTCGAGCTAACAGCCTGGTCTGACATCTACCTCGCACTGAGAAATAACGCATTTGAATCCGCGAGGTAAAAGTTTCCAGGAGCTTGCACCCGTCAGGCGCAAAACAACCCAGGCGCACGAACATTTTACGAATGGGATTAGCCTGTCTGCGGTAGCCACTGCCGAGTAGTGCATAAACGCAGCCACTTGCATCCTCAAATGCAAATTTTTTTTTGTTAAGCTTCTTATGACCCACTAACTACAATGCAAAATTCTATGAAAGAAGGCCTCGATCTAACCCTGTGCCCTCGTGTGTAAATTTAAATACTGCATCGTTCAAAACATCATTTTTCTTGCCTTTTTACGATGAATATAGAAGTTAATATCGTTCTTGATCAAAATAGTTTCTCAACAATGTAATTTGTTAAAAAAAAATCCGATAGAGTATATTGATTAAATTTTATTGGAAGAGGATTTGCGAGGAATTATGGATTACCGGGAATCAACGGAATACCGATAATACTTTTGGCGATTACTAGGATTAGCATTGTTCTACACGAAGCTAAAGACAAAAAAAAAAAGATAGCTTCGGTAACGTTTCATTTCATATGAATGAAGATTATTTTAAGCGTTTCAGAGGTATATCTGGTAAATTTTTAATGGCTCACATTTCTACTTTAATTCGATTTTCTTCAAACTTTTGTTCTGAACTCTCGAAAGAATCCTCTTTGAAAAATTATGTCTTATTTTCTGGATCTTCAATGTTTATTTTTTGCTTAAAATGTGATAGAATCCTCTTAAATTGTTGTCGCTTTTATCTACAAAAATCCCTTTAACATAGAACGATGCAAAGACATATATTTTCCTAAAGTCCTAAGACTATTTATCTATTTTAAAAGTGTAAAAATATGTATTCTTGTGTAAGTAGATGAAATTACTATTATTCTACGAATGTTTCTAATCACATTTTTAAAAAAATTTGTTTTACCTAAATTTTCTTTCAAAAATGCTAAAACGATCATTTAAAATAACAAAAGAAATACATTTCTCACTTTACAGCATTCATCTTTCATTCAATAATCTTCACAATTGCATTGTGAAAAAATTAGGTTTTCCCAGATAAACAATAATCCCTCGAGTCAAACCAAACAAACACGGCCCATTCACGCCGACCAATTTCAATCCCACTCACAGCTTGCGAACAACGGCATCAACCTCCGCTCATCCGAATAATAAACAAGCCTCCGCGTTTTTCAAGCCCCGAGCCATTCTTCAAAATCAACCGCGTACCGTTCCGGGATCGTCGATGCCCGAACTCAGCCGCCCATTGAATCCGCGCCCCCTCGGGCGTGCCATTTCGCCATTTGCAAGTAGCGCGTCGATCCAATTAAGTCGAATTGCGGCTCATTGTGGCCCGCGGCAGCCGGCCGAAATTTCCGAGGCGCCGTTGTTTGCCTCCCCCCAGAGCAGTACTCCGCCGCACAGCTAAACTCACGCCCGGTTCGCGGAAATAATATATAGTACGTGGAGTAGCTTGCGTCAGACTCGATGTTTTCCGGCGAGTGACGCCCGGCTGTTTACGCGCCCGACCGAGTGGACTAGTTCGATGCTGAGAGACTGGGGGGCTGGTTGCGCGACGCAGAGATTCGCGTTTTGACGGGGGGTGCGCGATTGATTCTGGGAGAGGGGGTCGACAAGTGGTTTTCAGAGGGGTTTAGAGGGCTGGGAGCGAATCGAATTGGCTGGTGCTTTAAAGAGATGGAGCGCGACCTCGAAGGAGGCTGTCTACGACGAAAGAATGAGGCGGGGATTTCGCGGGGGCGATGTGGCTGCGAGGAAAGTTTTGTTTTGGAAGTTTGAGACACTCTCTTTTGAACTTTACTTGGGTTTCCTCAGTGGCTTATCTGATTGTATGAATTTAGTTTTAAGTCGGAAGTAAGCTCTGAACTTTGGAAAGCGTTTTGTAATTGTAAGATTGAATAAAATTAATTTTCCTATTTTAAATGAACAAATAATGATTTCTGAAAAATTGCAAAATGGGTTTTTATTAGTGGCGATGAAAAAATAATTGTACGTCAAAAGTGTTTTAATAGAGCTTTTATCGAAGCTTTTTTAAAGCCAGTAAAAGTTCAGCATTACCCGCATGTATGAAACTTTATTGGTTGAACGTAAATCAGAGAAAATATTTTTAACTTTCATGCTTTGCAGAATGCGCAATTTCAATTACGTAATAATTGTAGGTTCTTGCATAGCTTTACTCTCATCTCAATTTTTTTATACAATATATAAGCCGCATTTACGGAAAAGCTTTATACTGTTTTACATTTTAGGTCAGTGAAACTTTATTATTATTTCGACGAAATTATTACATTTCGTGTTAAATTCTAGAAATGCAATTTTTCCCACTCAAATAAACAGTTCTCATTTAAACAAATATTTAATTGCGTAAATGTTACTGCGTCATGAAGTTATTATTTTTTTCCATAAATAACGTTAAATAAAATAGTAGTTAAAAGAATCTACAGTATGTTAAATAAAAGCTAACGATATTTTACACGGAAAAAAAAGTATTATTAAAACTTGCAACAGTTTCGCGTAAAATTTTGCTATACATTTTTTATTTTTTCTATTTTTAACTTGTGCAAATATAAAATAGTACAGTTCCAGTAATAATTTTACACGCAACCATTTCGATTTTTATAAACACTAGAAGTCTAAATGTGCGCTTCGAGCGCGGTACATCTAGACTGCGCATATAAAATGATAAAATGATGTTTCAAAATCTCCCGCCAAATTTACGTCATAATACGTCATAATCTGTAAGCCAATCAAATTTCAAATCTCCATCTCAAACTGACCAATTACAATAAATAGAGATTTACGTCTGACCATATTTGGACCCATTCTACTTACTACCTCATAACTTACCGCCGCAAAGCTACAAATCAATTCTTAATAATTTATGGCGGCTGCTACAAACATAAAATCCGTATTATATCGTAAACCGGATGACAGAATGAAACTAGTCATAACAGATTTCCTCCATTAAAAACCTTCCCTCCCGCGTTACACCATCAGCGCACGCCGCCGTCGCCGGCATAATTCACGCGTCCCCCCGTAAAAAATTCAGCGCGTGCTAAAGATGACTCCGGCAATAACCTCGTGTTCGCGCCCGGTGCCGTCCACCCCGCATAAATTCCCATCCGCCGTCAATAAGCCCGGCTCCCCGCAGGAAAAAAAGAGACCAGCGAAGTCGAGCGCGAAAATAGCCGGGCTCTCGGTCGTAATAAAAAAAAAAAAAAAAGGCGCCGGCGACTCGTACACACATACCCACTCGGCTCCGCCGAAGGAGCGAGGGGGAAAGCGGAAAACAAAGGACTCGGAGTCAGTGAGACAAAGAGCGAGGGAATAGCTACTCTGCGCATGTCGACGGGGTAGAAGTACGCGCGAGGAGGGAGGGGAGTCGGATAAACACGCCGGGGTGGACGAACGAGGTCCTCTCCCCGGTCCGTTGGCTCCGACGCAAGTATACGAAGGGAGTACACCCTCGCGGTGGCAACGCTCGCGCACGTGCGCACAGTCCCCGTGAAAACACCTGCGAGAGAGCCGGTGTGCGTGCCGCGCACACCCCCGCGGTAGCTGGTGCGCCGGCGCACGCGCACCTCGCCCCGGCAGGACGAGCGCCGGGGGGTGGGATTCCCCGGCCTCCCTCTCCGGATCCGTTTCCCCGTCGACGGAGGGTGGAGGACGCGCCGTGCACAAGAGAGAGAGCGAGACAGAGGGTGGAAGAGAAAGAGAGCGAGAGAGAGGGACAGGGTGGGTGAGTCGGCGCGGAGAGGTGAACGCGCCTCGGCGTCGCGACGCGCGGCGGCACGAGTGCATTTCTTGGGGGACAGTGGCCCGGTCGGGACGAGCGAGACACACCCACGCGAGAGCGCGCGCCCAGGAGACGCGACTAGGTCCGCGCGACCACCCCCCAGTGACCCCCTGCCAGAGAGAGACGGTGACCCCGCCGCCGGCGAGAGGGTCAGGGTCGACCGGGACTGCTCAGACTGGCGTCTTCTAACATGTCCAAAGGTGAGCGCGCGAATTGTACTTAAGATCGGAGCGAATGAGTGATTTTCGATGGGTGATCGTAGCGATTGGGTACTGGCTGTCGGCGGTGGCCGCGGTGATGGTTGACCGGTTTAACGAGGTGATTAGAACCGCGAGGGTCGATGGGATGTAGTAATTAAAATTTTGCTCGTTGCGTACCGCAATTAATTTGGTAAGCGGTGCGAGGTGCAAGTAGATAAGGTCGGGATTGCGTCAGACGCTGCGTTTCAGATTCTTGTTGCGTTAATTAGTTAGGGTGGATTTACATATGTGGCTTTGTAAAGACAAAGGCATGTCTTTTTTTATTTTTATTATTTATTGCAATTTCTTTTTTATTTTAAAATTCAATAAATTAATATTGGCAGTATTTTAATTTATAAACAACGAGAAAAATTAAATGTACCAGATCTGTCTTAGACATGTCGTTTTTACGTGCTAAAATTTTAGTATATTTATATTACAATAGTCTACCACAAATGTGCAGTATATTATTTATACATTGTACAGTGTATTCATCGATTTTCTCAGTCAAATTACAGAAAATTATTCTTCGTATTTTTTTAACTTTGTTAGGAAGGTAATTTTTATGGCCAATTTCCGATATATTGAGTGTCAAATTCACTATAAACTCACTAAAGTAGAAAGCAAACATTTTAGTAATGACGTAGAAATAGTAAAAGAAAGATACAATTGTATACGTAATGCAGCTAGGAATAGCGTGCATTAAAAATGTCCATGAAATATTCATTGTTTCATATACTTTTCTATGCTATGCTCGGTAAACTAAACCTAGAATATTCATATACTATATACCAACAAAGAAAAATAAAACTTAGAAACTTCTACTAAAAGACAAAACTTAAAACTTTTTAGCTCTTAAATTCACTTATCCCAATCGCGGAGGCAAATTTAGTTGCTTTTTGCTCTTTACCCGGCAGAACGAGGGGATGATACAGCACTCCCAAAAAAACCAGAAGTCGCTTCTTACGAACTTTTTAAATGAACCGTTTCACGAAATAAATTTGAAAAAACACACAATTACCGTAATTTAATTATTGTAAATTTAATTCCATTTGTTAATTCAGAGAAAATTGTTTGTTCGCACATTACGCACTGCCGCATGACGTAACAGAGTTAAATTAAATTTCATGTCCAGCCAAAATTGTTTACTTTATTGTACAATCAACGAAAACATATTGGAGACCATTAATTTCCTCTTATCGAAATAATGCAGATGTTGTATACACGACTGTATTTAACTTTGCGCCGGTGCGCCGTGCTCGAATTTGATGCTAAATTCAAACTCGATACGCGCGTCCTTAAATTTTAATTTTCAGTAAATACAATATAGTTTATTTATAAAACGCCGATGGTCATTTAAAAGCCATTAGCTCACTGCGGTATACCCTTGGCGAAATTTCTCGCATTAGGCAGCAAAAGTTCCTTTAAGTACACGGAGAAGCAAACCGGTATCCGTTATAAATAGCCACTAGATATGTTTTATTGCGAGTATAATCATGTAAGGCATGCGAGGCCCCGCTGTGTATAAGAATATGTTCAATTATTTAAACTTTCGGTCGTTTGTGTTTGTTCGACTGTCGATGCCAATCTCATTAGCAACACTTGTTTACTAATTGTGCATTATTAATCGTGCAATTACTTTAACTGTTGAATAACTGGCTAAACAATTTAACTGTGGCGAAATTGCAATTTGAAGTTTTTAATTTTTTCTAGGACTTTTTGCCAGGTCCAAAGCCCATGAGTCTTCTTCCCGGGAATAAAACGAAAATGTATAAATTGATGGGTTAACGATTAACGAAATTTTGATTGAGATATTTTACCAAAACTGTTGAACGATAACCTGTATAAATAAGAGAAGTGATCCTATTTGCGGTTTAAACATTATTACATATGTATTAAAATTATCATTTACGTTTTGACAAAAGTGCAGTTATTCCCTTTTTCCGTGAAGCCAGAGATATAATTATAGAAAAGTCAATTTTGTTATTGCATGCTTAGATTTTTTCTGAATTACAAGTAGCAGATTCGGTTAATTGATTCGAATTAAAAGAATAGATCTCGAAATAAATAATTAATAAAAGTTATTTTATTGAAAATCTGCAATGCACCTTGGAAGATAAAAAAAAACATTAAAAATTAGCACCATATGCCTGACAATTACTTGATTGTCATTTTGGCGAAGTGCATTAATGTCATTCCACCTAATGAAATGTTGAATGAGCGATCTTTCCAATCGTAATTGGCAATATCACATGAATATTGACGTGGAAAAATAAGTATATTTGAGGATTCAATTTTTTAAGTTAATATTGTCTAAAATATTTTAAACCATTAAGAGGTCTGTACTTAATACAATGTTAATATCAATTATCCAAAATTTATTTATAAAATAATATAATGCAATTAAAAAGCAATCTAGTAGGGTAACACGTATTGTTTTATTTCGTTGTCTTACAAAATTACAATTTTACTTTAAATACGAATGCATATACAGTTCAATATTGAATATTCGTATCCATGCACGCTCGAATGTTTGTCCGGTTAATCGAATATCGATTGATCGGTTTCCACTTAAAACGCAACTCGTGAAATCTCCTACATAGAGATAATTTTTAAAAATTATATTCTTTGTTTACCCCAATTTATAATATAATGTAATGTGCTAATTTTGGAAATACCTGTCAAACTTGATAAATATGACCTTCAAATATTGTAAAAATTGCGAATACTATGAATTATTTTTACAGTGCTATACGGCATTTTTCCAAAAATCCAATATCTTGTATATTTCTGAAAAAATTGCCGTGTACGTACCAAAAATATTCTAATTTCCTACAAGGTATTTTTAAATGGCAGGGAGGTGCAAAATTACTGATCACCAGATGTCAGATAAAAAAAGTTTCGATTAAATAATGCAATAAAAATTAAATTAAAAGTAATTTGTTTCGGCTGTCTAACGAGCACATCCAGCAAAGATAACGTCCAAATAAATGATTGATTCTCCTATTTTCCAATTTCACTTTCCACTCATAATAAGCTTAGTCGCGAAGAAGCAATTAATATTTCGCAGCTCTTTCCCCACACTCGCGCCGACTGCTAATTCCAACCAATTTCCGCTAATTAAAAAGGAAACCTCGACTACTACAAGTATCAAAAAGTATTCCCTTCGAACTGTCTTTTGCGAATAAATATATACAAGTTAAGAAAAAAAAAAATGTCCAAAAGTTTTTGTAGTTTTGTAGGACAAAATTCTACGGGCAAATTAAGACTCTGTACAAAAAAGTAGGCGTGCATGGACAAATCGATAATTGCAAGGTGCCCCCCCCCCTGGAATTGAAAATTTCACCGCTATTCATCATTATAAACTCGTTAATCGACCAAGTCACAGTTATTTTATTTTGGGCAAAGTCAAACAATTTTTTGTTTTCTCGTCCTTTTAAGCGAGCAGTGAAAGACACTCGAAGTCGAGTCGCTCACGCGAAAGACGCTCCATTAGAGAAATTTTATACGCGAACCCCCGATTGAGAGCACTTCGCTCTAATTGTTCCGGTACGGGAGCTCCGCTCGTTCGGTTAGGCGCCTGGAAATTAATTGAGTGCCGTTGTACTTACATTCGAGGAGTGTGATCAAAGGGACTGACGTGGAAAAATCAATGCACATGCTGGATTTTGTACCTAGTTTCAAGTGATTTTCAGTCGAAAGGCTATTTACTTGCAATTGTTGCATGTTGTTAATTTGAGGAAGCAGCATTATCTTAAAGTGAACTCTCTAAATCTCATTCAGTAAAATTTCACTAATTTTCAGTGAATTTCGCTGATTTTCCAGAGCAGATCAGGTCACTTTCATTGGTTTGCCCTGATCCTCACTGAAAAATAGTGAAATTTCACTGAATGAGATTTAAAGGAAAGGTGTACGCATGGATTTTCTTTTTTCATGATTGCGAAAATTCCCAAAAATTGAATATAATTGACGTACTGTTTGGGAGATTACTTTTGAAATAACGACATAATTTGTCATGGGTGTACAAGTTTAATGCATCAAACAAACAAAAAAATAATATCTATACTATAAGTAAGTTTCCTCTTAGCAATCTCCTGTTTTAGTGTTACGACAAAACGTGTAATTTATTATTTTACAGTAAATTGCGATCTTTTATGATCCAAGCGATAACATTATTTTAGATAACAGGAAAGAGAAAAAAAGAGCTCTTATGTGTATAGTTATTGTCAATACTGGTAAAGCTGTAGTTACAACATTGTAGTAAATGTAAATAACCCCGGTAAATCGTGACCGATAATAAAACACGCATCTCATCGTTTACAACCTCGCCACGGCTTCTCTTCCGGTTTATGCATACTCTATTTGCAGATTGATATATATTACATTAATCGACTAACCTAATGTGGAAATCATTTAAAAATTTATGTGAATTATTTCTAGGCAGTAATGATGATTGGCGCGTTATTGAAAAATAATGTCGCTTTGTTGTTGCTAATTACGATACTCTCAACTATAAACTTATTAATTATTCTTAAAAGGCAATTTTAATCCATTTCACGTACTATATTTAAAAATCTAGTAGAGAACTATTTCGTAATCGATGAAGAATTCCATAATGAATTTATTCAGAATTTATAAATGCATTATAAAAAACTTTCACAAGCTATAGGTATACATTTTCTACCTTGCCAATTGGATATTGTTTATTTATACACTGTCTATTCTGGCATTTTTTAAACAAACACGCGATGTTATCCTATTGTAGTGGCCACAGTGCAAAGTAACAAAATAGGTTTTTACTAAACTGTAGGAGAAAGCGGGGCGTAGCAGGCCATGGGGCAACGTGAACCTTCGGGGCATAGTGGGTCACCCAATTAAATATGTTGCATTTGGTGTGAAAAACATTATTAACAAGTTTCATTCAAATTAAAGCATTTTGAAAGATTGTCATCATTACACTGCAATATTACTATATATAATTTGTGTACTATATAATCAATTTCTACTTTGTTTTTCTTTTTTCTAAAAAAATACATTAAGTAGATAATATCATTTTGACGTAGAAAAGTTTTCATTAACTGCCTGTTTCGTGATTTTACTAGCAATAAATGGAATCCAACTGCGCAGGTCAATGATAAGAATTCCATGAATTTGGAACGATGCAGAGAATGGTTAAAATGCATCATTCTTATAAGTTTTATTTTCCCACGAGAAACAATTTATTTCTAAAATCAGAACTGACTTTCGCAAATTATTCGCTACTACCCGAGATAGCATTCTTCGATTGCTATAAATTTAATAATTAATTCGCTAATGAATCACCAAAATCAGCGTAATCATAATCTATTATAAAACAAACATAATCTATTTACTTATACAAAAAACGCTGTTAAAACAATAACAAACTGAGATTCCCTGCTCTTACAGATTATCCTTTCCGTACAATAGACTTAAAACGATAACAAACTGAGATTCCTTGCTCTTACAGATTATCCTTTTCGTATAATAGACTTAAAACAATAACAAACTGAGATTCCTTGCTCTTACGGATTATCCTTTCCGTATAATAGACTCAAAGAAAAATTTACGCAGTAAAATTGTTGTGAATAGATTTAAGTTGTTTAACAAATACAAATGAATAAAACTTCAATAGCCGGATATTGCGTTAGCGTCCACGACAATATAGCGTCCCGCCGTTAATGCAGTTGCAATTTTAACGAACGTGCAAAGTTCATCATTACCCCCCTGGCGAGCGTCGCGTCGCGTAACGAACTGGCTCATATGCGCGCGCGACATTAAATTTTCGAAACCGTCCGCAATTTCACCTGGTAATGGAGTTCGCCCGCGTATGCCGGACCGAAATTCGTCCGCGTTCCATCTGATTATTTCACTTAGCGGCGAATTCATCTTAAATTCGTGCGTTTAATCGCGATTCTGTCGGACGCGGCTGTCATTCAGGTGGTTCGAGGAAATGGACGGGGGAACATTGAAGGGAAGTTTCATTGAATTTTCTAAAATCAGTGAATTGGTATTTAATGCTTTCATGAAATTTTTTCATCGTCTAGGTTTAACGACACTTTTCTACTCGGGGCTTCATAAAAGCTTAATATAGAATTTTCTTTTGATCTCAAGCAAAGTTTTGCCGATACAGTGGTTCAGCCTTTACCAATCTGGACTTTAGCAATTATGAGTATCAAATGTATACACTTTTTTAATTCCTTTACTGCTCGGTAAAATCTGTTGGGTAACACCCACTCAGCTTTCTCTAAATCCCTCGTATTTCGCTCTTCATTTATCCCCAATAATTTATTTAACCTACATAATAATCAACAGACGTTTCATAAAATATTCATAATATATTCAAAGTAAACTTTTATTTAAGTGAGTGTATGAATTTAAAATGACCACAGCCATCAAAAATTCTCTCTACCTCTTTCTCAATACAGCCCCGAAAAAAGGGTAGTAGCCTCAAAATCGGCCGCCCATCAATAAATCCTGCACCCACCTGCATCAGCACTCGACCCATCAGGTGTACACCAAGCTCGTTAGGCGTAATACGTCTCGTATCGTCGATTTTTCGCAATCCCTCGCCGACTCCCCCCAACAATAAACTCGCTTCTCGCGCGAGAGACAAGGCGAGCGAAAAAGACAGAAAGGAAAGAAAAGAGGGGGCAAACAAAGTGCGCGCGGGGGCACCGGATCCCGGGCAAACAGCAATAGCCGTCGGTTCTCGGAAACCAGCCGAGCGACTATATAGGGTAAAGACAAAGGCGAAGTGGGTGTGGGAGGAAAGTACCTACCGGCGGGAAATTCGACGGGAAGAGTAGAGGGGAGGGGGGCAAATGCCTGAGGGTCTCCTCTCTCTCTCTGCGGCTCGGTCAGCCCTCCGATAACCGCGAGACGGGGAAAGCCCGGGAACCGGATGCCGGCGTCGCCGCATAAAGGATATGTACGCTTATCGATCGAATTCGGGAAAACTTCGCCGGTACGTGCGCTCTTTATGCCTCGTTAACGAAATTATCCGGCAATGAGAACAGGACGGTGGTGGCCCCGGGGCGATCGGGGGAACGGCACTTGATTGTGTTGCGACGGAATTTTTGCCCGGAATAATCGAGCTGATTGGGCTGCGGTGAATTTTCCGCCGGAATTCGGGACGATTGACTTGTTTAGCGGGTGATTTCTACATGAAAAGGCTGTTGATAAGGATTTTGATTAATTTCCTGCGTAATTCTGCATTTAAACGGAACAAAATGAACAGTGTATTCAAATTTTCCACAGCGGATTTAGCTGTAAATTCGCAAGTTTTTTTTACTTTTACAAGTATCTGTAAAAACAGATTAAACAAGCATAAATTCTACTTTTTAGTAAAAATAACATCGGCATTTGCTTTGGCATAGCTTGAAAGTGAACACCGTATGTTATTTTTATTTTTTCCATGTGGAAACAATTTTGAACAAATATACTGTAGTTTAAATAAATAAATACTAACAATTGCTATCCAACTTTACCTAGTAATTTTACTCTGCTGTACGAAAGACAGTATCTTTTTTAAATATTATACTTTTTCTATTATTAACTCGAGGGACACATTTTTTAAAGCAACATAAAATGCGGGTAAAAATTGTAGAATTTAGACGTATTCACACTTTGTCAACCTACATTGCAAGCGCTAAAATTGCTTCACCGGAAAAATTTTATTTTAAATTCAAACCTTCCGCACATTGTGACAATCGACGTTAAAAAATAGACGAGCGGCTACAATTTTGAAAGCTGCCACCGGACGTATCGTTCCGAATGATTTTCTCGCGCGGTTGATCATATAGGTACTATGCGCGCTTCACGTCCACTTTACGACGCGGCTCCAAAGTAAAAACTTTTCCAATACTACAAGTTTCTTTTAAAAATTTAACAAGCACCGTATATTTGCGCTCTTCCAACGTCGGCATTATTTCCTTTATTTTCCATCCTCTTTACAGAAAAACCTTTATAAACATATTTTTAGGAATAAAAATACACACTAAAAAATAATTTCCTTGTTCAAAAAATAATTCGTTGAAAAAATAATTTCCTCGGGTATACGCGTAAAAGCTGTTTATTATTTATAGTTAAAAAAAAATTGATTTCCACAGCGTACATATTTTAGATCCGTTAACTTAACGGAACTTTATCCTCCTCGATAAATATAATTTTGTTTACGCAAAATAAAATAAATAGGTACATAAAATTATTTTTGTCTTATTTACACGTGGAATATTTTTAATAGAAATCATCAGGGCAATGGGCTAGGGATCGATATTTCCCATACCAGGCCGTGTAGTTTAGTGACGCGTTGCTTTTCTTTCAAACACCGATATCATATGCGACTTACTCCGTGGCTCTGACGTAGTACACGCTTTTGACGCCATCAGCTCGACGAGAAAAATACCCCAACGAGCAGGGAAAATTTCAGATTTCCTGTCAACCCTCGTACTATATTTCCTTTTACTCGATAAATAATAATAATTTTAAAAGAAATCAACAAAAGAATCAGTCAACAAATTAAGAAGCAGAAACATAGTTCTCTAATTTATTGAAGTTATATCCTCGTTGAATATTCAATAAGCACTTCAATCTCTTTTGCATTTTATCAACTATCCATTCTACGCGTCTTCTTGCATCAATGTAGGAACTAGTTGTATCTAAGCATGATAATATAAGTATAAAGAAAAGGTCGCGGATTCTTTTACAGCGTCGAATGGGCAATAGCGCGCTGTCGCGACCTCATCTTTATGGAGTAGCGCATATAGTTCACTTATAGCCATTGCGCTTCTCTTTTATTTTTCTTAATAATGTTAAGGTGAACGGTTATATTTAGAGGCGCGTGAGTTAATCTAAGCCGAAACAATATATAAGCGCCGGCGAGGACACTATTTTTATCGAAGTCGGCTGACTTCTCGTCATTCGTAAGGGTAGCGATTAGCCGAGCGCATAGAATATTTTCATATGGCATTATAGATACATACGCAAATCTGTACCTACGAGTTAATAGCGATAAAAGCAAGTAAATTCAAGGTGTTCAATTTACGTATATGTACCTGCATGCAGATGTGCATTCGAAGGAATTAAAGTTATTTATTTTTTAAGAAATTGAAAAGTGCTAATATACTAATAAGTACTAATAAGTACTTTATCATTAGGTGTAAGATTAAATAGAGGATATAGTTGAAAGGATCCTCGGTTGTTTGGCGAAGCTAATCTCAAAGTTAAGCATCAATTAGCGCGATTCTTAATTGGATGGGTGACTACATCAATGGGGGCACTTTTTCATTGATATCTTATAGCAAAGGGATGATGAGCTAAGCATTATTTAGGGAATAATACTGTGTTCTGACTCCTCGGCCCCTGACACAGACTTTCCCCTCGTATGAATGGAGCTGGGAAGGGGTAATAAGGCAAAATAAAGGCTGGGAATGTAATAATATGTTGGAAAATCTACCATAGAAATCAGCAACAGAAAATTTTAGACATTTGAATAAAGAATCATACAATTAATGCATGAATAATATACCTGTAATTAAATTAATTTCAGAAAAGCCAAGAAAGTATAATAGAATATTTCCGTAAGAAAAGTCCAGTAAAACACAATCAAAAAGTTGTTTCGCGTTCATCGAGTACAAAATGTAGTTATAATTTAAAACTTCGCCCGAGCGCAATTAAATTTCACTTTACTCGATCAATACTACAGCTAACCAATCGTGCGTTAAACGGACTTTAATGTAAATTTAATCGTTAACGGACTTTAATGTAAATTTAATCAATTTGAAACGCTTCGTTACATTTGGGGAATTGATAAACAATTTTCGTAATGTCATCAGCGGAGGACGGCAACGCCAAAGACAGCGATGAGGGCACTTGCGGAAAGGTCCTTATCATACTATCCTGGGTGCTGGTCATCATGACAATGCCCTTCTCGCTCTTCGTCTGCTTCAAGGTAAGTGCACTTCCGCCGTAGTTCGTATTACATTTCTATCGCGATCGAACCCAGTTTCCAAGTTGGTGCACATCGTTTTCCACTTTTAAATCAAAATTGATCTAAATAAAATGTTTGACCAATTAACGTTGTATTGGATAAAATAGTAGAAAATTATACCGTAGTAGCTTAAAGTTGATTGAAGTCTTCTTCTTAATTTTAGCTTGGCCGTGGCGCGTATAATAACGAGCAGTTTGTAGAAATTACCATATTATTAATAAAGAAGCTTTTTCAAATATTAAATAAAATATTTCTCTTTCGCCCAACATCTGAAACGGAGAGACACTTGAGTAACCAGATATTCATATTTTAGCCTCACTTGGCCTCGCAACACTAATTATTTCTTAAATAACATCCTCTTAATCTCTGTTAATAAAATTATACAATGATACTTAACAACACTTCTGTTCTGTCAAACAATATAGTAATTTATTTCACGAACCTTTTCTAACTACAGATTTAAAACTCATAAATTCCATTAATTTCCATCTCATTTGACGCAGGTAGTACAAGAGTACGAGAGGGCAGTCATATTCCGCCTTGGCAGACTGCTATCCGGCGGCGCCAAGGGACCAGGTAAGAAATTACATCGATTACCATCTTCGCACGATCCATCGAAACTTGCGGGACATCATTATCCCTAAAGTTTACTAAACTTGACCCAACCAGTTCCCACCAAAGTTCGATTGATGTAAGCGAAAAGAAGTTTCCGCGGACTTACTTAACTCGCGCAATTTATTATTTAACTAACGGCACGACTTACCCAATTTTTTTTCTTTTCCACGTATTGTGACGTAGAAAATAATTTCTAAGTCTGCTATTATATGACTTGGATGTAACGAAAAGAAAAATTAAAGAATTCAAGTCTTCTTTTGCTTCTGATTAAAGTGAGATATTGATATTCACGGAGCTTATAATGGAAATGACGCGCAAGCTCAAGGCAGAAGCGCAAAGTTTATTAATTTTAAATGCAATTTCCATGAGTGCTCCTCCTCGCAGCAGTCGCGAAAATATGAAGTTAAATTTGATAAGAATACACTTTTTAGTTGCTCGGCGAATTATTTAACGAAGTACAAACTTTAGCTTCAGAAACTTCATAATGCCGGGAAAGACAATTCCAATTAAACTTTAGAGTAATGTTACATGTTTCACTTTACGCATATATACTTTGTTTACCCTAAAACATAGTTTCAAATTTTCAAACGCATTAATGTTAGTAGATCCATCTTTTAATCATTCCGTAGTCTTCATTTGGTAAGAGAATTTTTCGTTAAAAGAGAAACCTATTTTTTTCGTATTTACACAGGAATCTTCTTCATCCTGCCGTGCGTCGACAGCTACGCCCGCGTCGACCTGCGCACGCGGACTTACGACGTGCCGCCGCAGGAGGTACGTACGCGCACAATACGCTCAAATCTGAAATTCAAACCTAACAATGTAATGCAGCACTCAGCTTGCTTTTTGCATTCCTTTGCTCATTTTTCACTCGCGCTGAGGTCCTTTCATCCTCCGCGTATACCCGTTTTTCTTCGTCAAAGGACCAGAGAGACCAGCATTCTTTTTGCATTCTAAACACGCTTTATATCCTCGAGTAAAAGACAATTTATAAAAAGACCTCTTGTATAAAGCAGTGCCTTTTACTGGCTGTACAGTTTTATTAAAAGTCGCCTTTTTCGTTTTCATAGAATTACTTTTCGGATTTAGGAAGGGAAATTTTATGAAAATTTGTTTATTTATTGAAAACTTCCAAAGTTTAGGTATTCTTTGTTCACTGCCTACAACAAGGTTGAGCAGTTTTGTCGAAAATATACAAGTAAAATATATTTCGCAAAGTTTTTTGTTAAAACCGATATAAAAATGTGACGGTGTACAAAGGCCGCCGAAACATTGGTATTTCAGATGAAAAAAAAAAATGTTTGTGTTCGTGAATCGATAAATTCAACGTCTTCCTTAGTCAATCAATTAAGTCCTTCCTAAAATTGTTGATTACTGTGTATGAACGTTCAAGTTCTAAATTGATAATCTTTTCGAAGTTTCTGGAGGAATCGACAATTTAAATTATATAATTACATTTTACATTTTTATAGTTTACTGCAAAGTTTGTTCTTTCCTAAAACAATGAAACTTTTCTCCTATTCATAAATTACCACACTCAGTTTCAATGATTAAATTAATATTGCACACCGATTCGCTATAAAAATACTTCAGAAAGTGGGTTTCTTCTAATTAAAAAGAGTAAAGAATGCATTCTGTCTGTAAAAATAAAATGTTTGCAACCAACACAATCCCATATGAAGAAGTCTAAAAAAATTGTACAACAACGATAAACTGAATTATGCAGGTGCTGACGAAGGACAGCGTCACGGTATCGGTGGACGCCGTGGTCTACTATCGCGTGAACAATGCGACCATTTCGATCGCAAATGTGGAGAACGCCCACCACAGCACCAGGCTCCTCGCCCAGACTACCCTACGAAACACTATGGGCACACGACCGCTGCACGAGATTCTGAGCGAGCGGGAGACCATCTCCGGCAACATGCAGGCAAGTATTTTACGGTTTTTCGTCGCGTGACTTTCTTTTTCACGGTTTACTCAATCGAATTTTTTTAATACTCTTGCGCAGATTTCACTGGATGAAGCTACTGACTCGTGGGGCATTAAGGTAGAGCGAGTGGAGATGTAAGTTTCTTTTTCATTAATAAACAATTTATCAGTTCTTGTGATTTATTTAAAAAATATGTATCTATTTTTGTTATCCTTTATTTTTACAGTAAGGACGTTCGACTACCAGTGCAATTGCAGAGAGCAATGGCCGCCGAAGCTGAGGCTGCTCGCGAAGCTCGTGCTAAGGTAAAGAACCAATTCGAATTTTTAAAATAATCATTATTATTAATTAAAAGTAGTAATTCATTTAAAAAATATTAAATTTATAAACCAAGCTATTTTCCGCCTTTAATAAAATACGGTGCTTTGTTTACGAGAAACTACGTCATAAAGAGTATATTTTCGAGAATTTATTGTTAGATGGCCTAATTTCGCATTTTATTTTACAGGTGATCGCCGCGGAAGGTGAGCAAAAGGCCAGCCGAGCTCTTCGAGAGGCCTCCGAAGTCATTGGAGACTCACCTGCTGCCCTGCAGCTCCGATACCTACAGGTCATTAATTCCATCTCACTTACCGAACGTTACTCTTCATTTTTTCTTTTCAAAATTTTTTCTTTTAATTCACAGATTTCATTTAAATTTTTAGTCAATAATCTCTTTTTTTTTAATTTATTATTTTTATTATAATTATCTATAGTAATAACTATCGATCGTTTTTCATCTTTATTTATTTTTAAAGACTAAAGGTGAACTACTACTACTAATATCGATTATTTTTAATTAACAAAAGTGTATGATCATAATGTTATTAAATTTTATACATCCTTATTTATATTTCTTTATTTAATTTGTATCTTTTCGTACTTACACTTATTAAAATACTCATACAATCAAAATGTAATTTAAAAATCATCATCGTACTAAAAAGAATTAACGAAAAAAAAAAATTTCTCTCTCCAGACGCTCAACACCATCTCAGCCGAGAAGAATTCGACGATCGTGTTCCCGCTGCCCATCGACATGCTCACTTACTTCATGAAGGCGAAGGAGGCGGCCTAAGCACCCAACCCGGCAGCCGCGCGCGCGTCTCGTCTTTCCCCCGGGATTCGAAGCGGAGGGACGGCGGAGCTCGACGGAGAACCGAGAGCGACTCTAAATGCGGTCTAAAGAAAATAAAAAAGCAAAGAATGGAAACGAAAAAAGAACCCGAAGACTCTGATGCGCTTATCTCCGGCGGCCCTCGCGCACCGCACCGCAAATTGGCGCAAAAAAAAGAAATGTTAAATTATACTTACACGTATATCGATCGGCGGGTGGTGCGCGAGGAGACACATTTCGAAAGGACAAATAGATAAACGGAAAGGCGATTTAAACGACGTGAAAAAAAAAAAGCGAAATGAAAGAAACGGGAGAGAGAGAGGGAGAGAGAGAGAGAGAGAGAGAGAGAGAGAGAGAGAGAGAGAGAGAGAGAGAGAGAGAGAGAGAGAGAGAGAGAGAGAAGGGAAAGAGGCATAATTAAGGCTATTAAAGACATTAAAAAGTTTACACTGTTATTTGTGTCGATCAATGTGATGGTCGCGGACGCCGCGACGACCTTCGTCTAATTATCTGTTCAGAGTCTCCTTTTCTAGGTATCGCATACACGTAACCAGTAGTAAAACGAAGAGAGGTAAATGAGACGTGGGCGAGAGCGAAGTGAGAGGGGCGAAAAAGAAATTCTGACAGACTTGGGAGGAAAGCGTGATTAATCCCTCGTTGAGACGATCATTTAAAAACTTCTAATCTCCTAACTAGTGTGTAAGACTTGCACTGAGTTCGTTGTTTTTTAACATGGATATAAACAAAGAAAAGAATTGTTTTGGACTAACGACTCAATTAAGTTTCGTTCGTATGCGACAATCGAATCGTGGAATTGCAGTTGGAAATATATATCATAAATCGCGAGCGATTTCTTTTATAACTTTTTTTTTTTTTTTAATTCGTTCCTCTATTGATATCCACTTTTTTCATGCTACTATACGACGTTTGATGTATACATACAACGTTTGTATTGATTTTTACAGCTACTACGTAAAATTGTTTTTCTTTTTTTGTATGTTCTTATAACTATTTTTCCCTTGCCTCCTGTTTTTCTGCGTAAAAGATTGATTTATCGACTTGAAAAGCGTTAAAAGGTAACTATATTTAGCTTGAAACATTGCAGTGCGATTGTTTTTTTATGTGATGTTTTATTAAAATGTAAATAAGTAACTTGTAAAAATTAAGGTCGACTTCACGGAGAATATTATGATTCGATCGATAAAAATTATGTCAACTCTTGGATCAAGTGAAGTTATAAAGTGACGCAATTAGATAAAATTTGAACGGACCCAGTTACTGAGTAATTACTAGTAATTGTCGCACTTCTAAAGTGGAGTTTACGATAATTTTTGTATTATAAAAAGGGTCAAGAGGTACATTGACGTACTGAGAAAAAAATGCTCTTATGGCAACGTTAAAATATTAATTTCTTATAATTCATTCATTAAACATCGATGTTTATAAATGTCAAAAAAACAAGACGAGAAACAACGAGAAAATTAATACTGCAAAAAATATTGATCGAAACGTTTGAAAGTTCATTGAGTAGTTTTAAATGAAAAAAAAAAAGAAATTTCTATTTGAAAGGGCAGAAATCGAATTAATTGAATGATAAAAATTAAAAAACAATGGAACTTTAATATACACGTTATTTTCAATTTGCCATACCTTTTATAGTTTTTAAGAACATATTAAGAAAGTATTTTTCAAACGAAATTTTTTGTACAATTGCCTACGATAAATTTTTTTGTCAAACTATTTTGTACAAGATTGTCAGAATTTTATAAATTGTTAGTATTACTGGGACCCAATTCATCAAAGTTAAAAGGTGCTTGTATAGGCAAAATTATCGAGCAACTAGTTTAAATTTAGAATATAATTACTGTTCTTAGGTGAAGAAAAATGCTTATCATTAGGCAGAATTTTTGTTATTTGGGAAACAAATGTATTGCGAGTTATTGCAGACAAGAAAAAGAGCTATTTTTTTCACCGAGGGAATTGGCGAAAAACTTTTTTGAAATGAAAAAATAATAATGATAGTGTTTGCTATGAAGTGTTTTCTTTCACTGTATAAGTAATCTCGTTAATAGGCGTAAGTTTTTTCTTTTTGTAAATATAATTTTCCTTCGTCCACCGATACTATTAAATCTTCTGCAATTCCTTTTACTTAAAAAATTATAAACAAAGCATATGTGACTGAATTCAATGTACATTTTCAAAATGGTTTTTCTGCCAAATAAATGTTAGACGTAATATTGCAACACTTCGAATATTCTCAAAGATGAAATAAAAATCCACACGGAATTTACGATTGTAACATTATTCAGTATATTTTTTCGAATTTCATTATTACGCTTCTTATCTTAAAAGTACTGATATACATTGACCAAACAAAAATGAGACTGCATATAAAAAATTCTCAAAAGTAAAATAAAAATTAAAGTAAACAAAAGTATGGGAAATGTTGAGTGTTCGAAAGTAAACGAACATTGAAACTTCAATTTGACTCGATTGCATGATTTTACTTTTACTGATTCTATATTTACAAATATTAAAAAATCGCATGTGTGAATGTTTAGATCACAACAAATTTTGAGTTATCAATTTAACTCAACTCTAAATTTTTATCGTCCAACTAATTTAATGATCTCTAGTTTCTGGTTCTTCATCGTATGATGACATAACTTTTTCCATTATTTCCCAAAGCTTATCTCTGGTCAACTCTTTGCAGAATACCTGTAAAAATGTTATCGATTATGAAAAAAACTATTCATGAATGTTGAACTGTATATCATATAAAATTCATGTTGTCTTGAAAAATTTAAAAATTGTGATTCACTCAATGGAATAGTAAAGATCTATTACAATAAAGTGTATCGATAAAATACAAAAATTTTCTTTTTATTTAATTTCAATTTCTTTACTTTTTTAACAATTATTTTAACAAATTTACTTACATTAAACCATGGCTGTTGATCACATTCATCCATTAAAGGAACTACCACACCATAAATTTGTAGAGCTAAATTTATACAAGCTATGGCTATGAGATTTGGTGGAAAGTCAAGAACTGCTGGAATGTGATGAAAATCTTGCAATAATGACATACTTGTTCTTGCGACAGGATATTTTTGCCATTCTTCTTCTCCAAACCATGCTTGCAAAGATCTCAAGTAGTGCAGCATATACTATTCAAGAATTAGTTGTTAGTATTTTTGAATTTAAGAGTATATTTTAAACTTTATAGCTTGACCTATAGTAAATTTTAATATATATAAAAGTATAAAATTAAAACAATTACCTTGTGGGGATGCTCAGGTACAACTTGGAACTTTAGCATGCGCATTATTAATAATTCTGCTTGTACAATAGCATCACGCATAGCCCAGTATTGATCACCCAATTCCAAAGGTGCCGAACCTCTGTGTAAAGTGCTATAAGCAACATTCATTACATCTCTGATTTTTAGGTTATTGTCCTTAATTTTACCAGCTAAATATAAACATGTTGATGCTATTAACTAAAAATATAAATGTTATTATGATTAGTTTTAATAATTTAATAACAAAGAATATATTTCAATTAATTTTAAATATACTTACATATGGATCATATCCTCCTGGAGTAGATTCCCTTGTAAATCTGTGATATAAAGAGGCAGCTGTTGATATCGTGAGAGGATGTGTATCTAATTTTAAACCTACAAAAATATAAATCGATCATATTTCAATTTATTTTATAATCACTCAGAAACAGAAATATATTATAATTTATATATTTTTAAAGAAAGTAGTTTGAACATTGTGTACTCACCACATTCAAATATAAACCTTGCCACTGTAAAGTTATCTGTAGATTTACTGTAGTCTAAGGTAATACTTTTTTGTAGGCTAAGTCTTTTTTCTCTTTGCATCGCTAGGACATCGATAACACTCTTCATTTTTGAACTGAAATAAAAATATACTAATAAGTACACTAAAATTGATTTACAGAAAAGGTTGAAAGCAAATATAGGATTTGTTGAAAAGAAACTCGAAGTAGAAAGCGCCACCATTCTAAGAAACAAAAATAGTTCCTTTAACCTGTATCTACCATTAGTTAATATATAATTATTAATTATAGATAATATATAATAAAAGAAAATGAAAAAATACAGAATGTACTTGCTAATAAAGAGCATTCAATGTTTGTAGAAGTTTACATTTATTCGATCGCAATTTAAATAATATTTTGTTAATACTATTAGAAAAAAAGTTCTGTAATTGTTGGACATCTAAATTATGAATATATGCAATAAAATTCTGAATGAATAGACCTACTGTAATATATGTAATTGTATATTGTCTAAAAAAATTATAAAAAATATTACAAACTGGCCAAAATTAAACTTTTTTTATACTTTTATTAACTAATAATATAAATATTCGTAGTATTATATATTTTATAATACTCCTTAATGTTATAATTTCGTATCTTCCACACAAACTTTTGCTGCAGTACAGACGTGAAAGACGGTCGATAACGTGTTTACAACAAGTATACACAGATATATATACGGCATGCTATTTAGACGCCATTACATTTTATAAGCATAGGTGGCGCCATCTGCTCCGAATTTCATGAAAACGCTGACTACGACGGATTATAAATGGTGTTACATGAGAACAATATTCAATGAATTATTAAATATTATGATTTATCATACAGTTACGATATTAATCATGAATTAATCATGTTAAAATAGTATTACAAAAGAAGCATTTTACAAAAAAAAATGTAATATTAGGTCCTTTTGTGTCACATTATCTTAGGACTCCTTGAAAATAGGAAGAAAGATATTGGAATAAATAAACCTTGGCTCAAAGTGTGGCATCCACGGAGGAGTGATATTAATGTGCATTTCTGAGGGTTCACAAGAGTTCGGCTGGTGATACACTTTGTATACGATATATAGAAGCGAAAACTCGCTTACCTCAGGTTCTCGCCAGAGCTCAGCTCCAAGTGAATCATGTTTTTGGACCTTTAAAACAAGATACACGCGCCAGAAGTGTTCATACTTAAGTAAACCACGCCAAGCAGCAAAGAGAGAAGCGATTGATTTTTTTTTTGTTTCTTTATTCGTTTTTTTTTGTTAGTGATAAGAAGTACGAGGTTAGATTAGACAGTCATACATACACATATGTACAACTAACTTTACAGTTGTAGGAGAAGAGTTGGCGTAAAAGAGATATCAAGCGATTGTATAGTACACTGTGCACCTTTATCTCCTCCGATGGTAGGTTATGCGTAACAAATCGTTAAACTATCAATGTAAAATAAAAAAGATTTTTCACTTTATAGGAAACAAATTAGCAATGTAACAGTGTTATCATTAACAGCGTACCTTTTCAGCATGATTGTGATGGTAAGCGCCGCAACGCGACCACCGAGATAATGACAAAGAAAACTCGCCGCAGACGACTTGATGGATTTAGATCACCAACGAGTCGCGGCGTCGACGCCGGGCGGTCTTTGAGGTTAGGTCCGCTACTCCGCTCTCGGCTCTCCTACCCTTTCACGAGGAAGCCATACGCCGATAAGCGGCCACCCGCCACACTGAAAAAGGAAGGCACAGCGCCGATGGAGGGGAATGATGTACAATCAGCGCTGTGTACAATATGCAACGACCGGCCGATGGCGTGGGTGGCGTCACCAGCGAGCGTCGCGCGGCTACAGCTTGGCTTTTTAAAGATTTCCAAGAACCGAGAGGCCAGTCCACCCACGCTATTTAAAAAAAAGGCCTCTCAATTCACCGAGAGAGACGGGGAAAAAAAGGGAGCGAAACGAACAATAAATTCCTTAACGGTCGGCAGGGCACGGACTTGAAGATTTCGTACCGGTGAAATCTCACGAGTTTCGCTAAATCCGCGCACGTACCGCTGGGAGTGGTACACGAACAGAGTATCAATTTTATTTCGAGCGAACCTTCGGGGTCCCCCCTCGGTCCGGTCAAGGATGAATGGATAAAAAGAGCGCGTTTCAATGAACTCATAGTACTACTGGTAGTATAGCGTAGTACACACGGCGTAAGATGACATGGGGCTAGTTGTGCGAAACGTAAACTCGCGGCTGGAGTTATCTAATCGAAAAAAAATTCCTTCGCCATATGTCCGGCGGAGTCTCGTTTCAAGATCGGCCCCAAAAACCAAGGAAGTGAACTTTATAGTTTGCTTTGCGCTGTAATAGAGATAGCGCTTTATCTGCTAATAACGAATTATTCGTATAATGAAATATATTTGATACGTGCTTAAAGAGCGTAACTAGTAAATTTTTTAATGGAAGGATTACTTGTTTATAAACAAACGTTAAATCATAAATTTTGATATGAGCGGGAATTTTCAATAGAGCGTTTCGTTATATTTCATTGAAATTTTCAAATCTTTCATTTTATTTTATATTATTGAAAAATGAATGTTTCTTGAAAAATCAAATCAATGTCGTAAAATTTATTACAAAGTAATTGCAATTTATTTGTGTAATTCAAAGTTTTATTTCAAAATTTTAAATCCTTTTAAAATTTCTCATTTATATCTGCGCTCTTAGTTACTTACTTTCCTGGTTCCAATGTGTTCGCTGATTTTTAAATCAGGTTTTTTAAATTCTTTAAAAGCATGACTTTTATCCAAATATGGCTCCTTGTAACGGGAATTCCTGGGGTTTAACAACATTGCAGAATTGATTATAAATTAAACTTAATTTTTTGGAGATAAGAGATCAATAAATATCCCGCAACGCTAATTGCTCGTCATCGCTTAAAACTACTTACTTTGATCTGGAAGAGAAAAAGGAATAAAATAAAAGTATATCGTATTTAATAATTTACGATGTTACTCACTTTCTCATTTCCCACATTCTTTAAATGACGCTACAAGTACGAATTCCTGCGAAACAATTTTACACGCAGATAATATGCAATTTTAATGTTCTCACAGACTGATATTGTAGGAAAAGTTGTAATCATTTCTTGAAAAAGTTACTAAAGCTATAGCAACATTTGTTAAAATTCCAATAAATTATGAAAGAAAAATGCAGTAATTTTATAAATAACTATTATAGTGTTTCTAACAATGATAGTTCGTAAGGACTTCAAAATTAACTATTAAAATTTTTAACAGAGAATTTTTATTCCTGTAACGCTACGAAAATGTAAAAGCAGTTTGTTTGCGCAAAATATAATTTCGAAAGATAATACTTGTAACGTGTTCAAAAAGAGTCGTCACTTCGGTGTGGTATAGAAACTTCTTTTTATTTAACTGTACAGCAGTTTCGTCATCTATTAAAAATGCGAATTTGACGTTCAGCTCGGCCTTCATTTTGAAGTCTTTTGCAAGTCTGTGCAGGATTCGCTTTATCACTCGAGGAAGTGAGACACACCTGACTAAGAGAAAGGTGACAAAACTCAGCACTTTTATTAATTCGTCTTCTATTAATGTGTCTCTTAGCGCATACATTACGGCTGTCAATTTTTTGAATATGAAAATCAAATGTCTAGTATGGTAATAAAATGATGAGTTTTTTAAGCCGCCAACATTAATAAAACATCGCTTAAGTAATATAACTGTATTCTTTTTTATTTCTTTTATTGGATAAAAAGTGATTTATACCTTGCCACTTGCTTTTGAATCCAGTTTAAAACTACTGCTTTCTTACGTATGTAATACTAATTCTTAAGCTCCTCTTAACTATACTGATTTAAAATCGACAAAGTAGCATATAGTGTATTTTTAGATGTAAATTCGATACCTGTAAAAAAATGTCATTAGATCTATTTTAAAGAATATTGCAAAATAATCTGCACTATTTTAGATTACACTTACTATTAGTATAATATAAAAACTATACCTATATAGTGAATTTAAGAACTGAATATTTTATACAAGATCCTAATTATATTAGATCGCTTCTGGAATACACTTCCAGTTGATTTATTAAGTATAGATAGAATTAGTTTATTTAAAACTGCGCTGCGTTCCTTCACGGAATCCTTCTAAGGATTCTTTTTTGGTATATTTTATATTTTTGTTCTTTTTATTTTTATATGTATTAAAATTGTTACTTTTATTTTTTTACTTTAATGTAATGGACTTTTAGCCCGTATAATGTTGTAATAAATAAATAAATAAATAAATATTATCGATAACACTCAATCAATAGAGCTTTTTTATCTATAGATATTCATATATACTAACTTAAAGATAACAAACTTTATTCTTGTACAATCATTTTTTTTCTCTTACAAATTATTTAAATAATTAGTAAAATTATAAAAAATTAATAATAACGGAACATAATGGTAAATTTAGACAATCAGTAATATTTTAAATTATATAAAATAAATAAATATTTACATACTTAAATTTTATAATGAATTTAATAAATCTTTCTAAAGCAAAATATTGTTGACCAGTGCATCAATGAAATGATTGGAAGCTTCGTGGTAATTGGAAACTGGACGGATGACAACACGTTTTTTTTTAAACAATACACGCATTCTTAATTATAAACTGAAAAGATTTTTGCCACCAAACCAAAAAGTATTAATTTGGAGGAATTGCGATTCTGTTTAAATCTATTATTTGGAGGTTGTTGTTTAGCTGTACTTACGTTTTTGATGGAACTTGAACCCAAATTTTAGTAATTATTAGGTTTTCACTTCGTGGACATTGCAATCAATTCATCACTTCTTTATAGGATTAATTTTGAACGTGCAATGTCCACGAAACGTCGCCATAAAAAATATAATTTTTACAATTGATATCACCTTATTCTTTGAAAATATTGATAACTCATATATTCAATAGGATGACGTATTTATGAATAAACTTTTTTTAAAGTATTTTATAATATCTATTTAGGAGAATATTGTACGCGCTAAAAGACACTCTTCGTAACATCATCTGTGTAAGCTCATTTAAGAGTGCTTCAATAAAAATGCAAATAACTTGGTTACTTTATATTATTTAGCTCGCTGTTTTATACATAACAATCTAATTGTTTATATCGACTCACAGTACTATTAGTATAAGCATCACTTACTATTGTAATTACTTCACGTAAAATATGCATTAAATAAATAAATATGTTGTGATTGTAAATATAGAATAATAATTTACAACCTTACCTATGTTAGTAAATTATGAAATAAGTATTAATCTAGTTACCCAATGTATGCACAAATGGAAAAAACGTTCTGAATAAAATTTACCATTTCAATTTGCAACAACACACTAAAATCAATAAAAATACGAAATAAATTTTTGACACTTCAATCTCTTAAATTTTACTATAAAATATCCCTATTTTTCAGTTATGTTAAATTTAAATCTGTACGAACTTTCTACAACTAACGTTTATTCAGTAAAATCTCGAAAACTTTGTTGCAATTACTATGCACAAAAAAAATGCTAAAATAAACCACAAGCTTTAGAATGTCAAGCATCTGATGGTAGAAAATTATTAAATTCCGCAGCTCGTCTAAAAATATTCAACATGTATTTTCTACGATTTTATCTAAACTATTCGTGCGGTCGTCACGATTGAGACGTCGAATGGAAAAAAAAATTGAATAATATCGATTATTTCGACAGCTGTATTTGACAGACTTAACAAGCCACTCTTTACTTTTTTTCCCTCCTCTTTACCGTAATAGAAATCGAATAAATTAAAAAACCCTAATGAGCACACCGTCAAAATCCATCGAAGATTTTTTTTCTACCAAATTGCACAATTGCACACTCGTCGCGATGATTCACAGCGCAAATAGTAAATTTCGCTCAATTACGAACGCTGCTTTCGCCTAAATATTTTCCACGCTTGTGCGCGCAACGAGAGCCGCGCGCGAGCATTGAAAACCTCGCGCGTCGCATTAATAAGCATAACAAAAGAAAAGTCGAATGCATTTTTGCGTCGGAATAAATTTTTCCTCCTTTATCTTTCCGAGAGAGAGACCGGGGGGGAAAAGCAAGACGCCGTGGAATTTATACACCGGGACGGGGGCTGGCGCATAATGCTTCTTTTTTGTCCGCGGCGCATAATGCTCCTAGAAAACTCCTAACGCAACGTCCTGCCTCGGGAACAGGTTCCTCCTATATATAACCACTTAAAGACTCTTTGAAGGAAATTAAATCCAAAGTCCTCGGTGCCGCCGGAGTCTCGCTTTACTCCATTAGACTCGCTCGTGCATTTGCTCGGCTTTAAAAAAAAAAACTTATAAATATATTACGCGGAGTAATAAAATATTTAATGTCTGGTAAATGGAAAAATGGAAAGAGCGAGATGAAATGCGTAAGAGGTTTTAAGAATGTTCATTTGATAATCAATTTTGTTACGTAAACATTTACGATTATTTTGCTGTTTATTTATTATGTATTTTTTTTTTAATTTTAAAACGAAATAAAGGTTTTACTTTTTAACATTAATTATTTGTTAAAACAGCATTTTGATAAATATAGTGAATACTTAGTTCCTTAAGATATTTTTAAAAAATTATTCAAGGCAAAATCGCAAAAAAGAAAGTTACACGCGAAGTTTGAAAAGTGTTATTTTTGATTAAAGTTTTATATACTTATCTTGTGATTGGTGTAATCTATCCAGTACGATATTCCTTATTAAACTTAGAAATGATATTTGAATATAAATTTTAAACAAATTATCATAAAATTTTGCACTCTGTGCGTGTGTTAACTGAACATTAAACTTTTTAACCTTGGCATCCGGCGAACGACCTTAAAACCGCAGCTCGTCGAAATAAAAAGGGGAACACGCGGAGCTCGGCTCGCTGTTCCGTGACGTGAAATTTTGTCGCCCGCAGAGTTTCAAAATCGATAAATCAGCGAATCTAAAATACAAGCGCTCCACGGACATCCATTAGCCGACGTGTCATCTTGTATAAATAAGAATTTGCTCGGGGATTATCCTGCGCGCGGCGCGTCGCATTAACAGTTATATGCGCTTGTGGATGTTGCCCGTGCGCGTCCCGTCCGCGCGCGCGCTTGGAAAAAGTTTAAAACTGGAGATACAACAAACTGGTCCCGGACGAGCGATAATGCCGCGCTCGCGCGTTAAAACGCGTTCCTCGACTTGGCTGACGAAAGCGTCGTTTAAAAAAAAAAAGAGAGAGAAGGAAAGAAAGAGACGAGATTTTTTTACAGGCTAATTTTACAGGACGTTCTTGCGAAATCAGCCATTGCATACTAACAATTACGCGCTTCGTTTTCACGGCTCTAATTACGCGTAGGATCCGGGGTATATCGTTGCGCAAATCAGTCGCTACCGAATGAAGTTGCACGTATAAAGTGTGTTACACGCGTTTCTAGATTCGATAGATTTTAATTTGATACGTAATTGGGTTTAGAGATTTTTCGAATTTTTTGCGCGATTGTAATTCCCGGATTTTAATTGAGAAGTTTATGTAACTTATTCTACTTTATATACTTTCTCGGTTGAAGTATGCCGAAGTATGTCGCTCTCATTTCTTCGTTTCAATAGATTTCGATTCGATGTACATAATTGAATTTAGAAAAACTTTTTGTACGAGTGAAATCTCAAAATTTAAATTAAGCGATTTATATAACTTACTCTATTTTACACTTTGAAATAAAGATACTCGAAAAACTCGTTTCAACCTGTACCTTAAGTTTATGTTGCTAAATCGACGTTAAATTAAAGTCCCTTGAAAATAAGTGATCCTTACATACATATACCTAACTCAAATTTTTAATTGATAATAAATAAAAAAACGTTTACTCATCAAGTAAGACCGGTATGTAAAAGCGCCTGATTAGCCGTCCAGCCACGTTTCATAAAGGAACAACGAAAGATTTTCCGTCAACCTTACGGCTTATCCAGTCAAGTGCATTCCATGCCTCGGCTCGGCGCGAGTAATAGCGGCGCGGTGATCCTTCGAGCCGGGGTAGCCGTAAAAAAACGAATCCGAAAGGCGGCCTCGGGTGGTCTATAATGGATGATGAGGCTGAAAAGCTCCTCAGCGCCGCGAGACGGGATTCCATTCACCTGTTGCCGCGACACCGGCTCGAGCCCGTATTTTCCACGGGCGCGACGGACCCCTCCCTCACCGCAAGATCCACACCGGAAAAGCGGCGTGATTCAGTCGCGCGCATCGTTTCACAATTTTACTTCGTGAAATTTATACAAAGTTTTTCTTAATTAGCCGACGTTCCGTTAAGCCTACGCGGACCTACGAATATTATATAAAACTGACTTGTAAATCTAGTAAGTATATGTACAGTATACCTAATTATAGGTATACAGTGACGGAGACGATGGTATCTTGCCCTCGGCCGGGGACGCGCCAGTGCCGATTTCAAAGTAAAATTAAATTGCCTATCGGGTGCTTGCACTCGGTATATCAGAAAAGCAGGGGGGGTCGTCCTTTCGGAGATTAACATATACCCTGTGTGCTCGCGTCGCGACGTCTGGGGCAGCCCGGAGGAATAAATCGGGCGCCGCAGCGATAAATAAATTATGTAAACGCGCGTCGCGCAATCTTATCAGCGGTGCCATCGGAGGAGCGTCAGGATGTCGATCCCGGACTGTCGCGTTGATTTTACGGCTCTCCGAGTCAAACACTCGATGCGCACACCTACACGAGCGTCTTTGTGTACCTACTCCCATCGTTTATTCACTCCGAAATTTTCCACGAAGGTGAGCCCTGCAGCCCAGGACTCGTGTATATACGTACAGTATCTTATCTGGGCGCTCGGCGGAAAGGTAGGTCAACGATCCGAAAAGGAGGAGTAGGGCCCCCCCATAAGAGCGTGAGCTCAGGGGGTAAGCCGCCGCGGCCTCTGGTACGCATCGCACGTCGACTCCCACGTTTCTCTCTCCCTCTCTCCTTTTTCCCTATGACTGCCTCGGTTCCCGCGAGCTCGGCGCGCCGTGGAGAGCCCCGTCACGGTGAGCTGCTCGCGCCCGCCGAGTCGAAGGTCCGGACGCGGCAGTACTATACTGCTGTATATACGGGCTGCGGGATTTTTATACGTGTACTTTGCTACTCCGGCTAGAACGGATTTTTTTTCAGCCTTTTTTCTTTCCTTGGAACAATGGATTTCGCCGCCGCTTTCGTTCGGGGGAATGCCGCACGGTGGTTCTAGTTGAATTTAATTATTTTCACGGCTTCTGGACTTTTGGATTGAGGGCACTTTGGTAGGAAGTGATTTTGTACAAAGAGTGGGAAATGATTCTTATTAGTTTAGTTGTGTAAGGGCGGGGTTGAAATTGTATTCAACAATTTTGTGTAATACTAGTTATTTGATAATAACGATTTATTATAAAAGTTTATGTACTATAATTAGGGCCGATAAGAATTAAACTTTTAGTTTATTGCACTTTGGCTTTTGGAGCAGAGATGAATTTATCCTTATAATTTATTTGTAAAAGTCATTTAAATTTATGACTTAATTATAAAAGTACGATCTTTAATTCAAAATCCCATCTATCATTAAGTACTAATTCATGTTCGTACGCTTTTATAGGCACTAATGAGACCAGGCGAGAATTAGCACTTTATACTCCTTTCTTTTTTTTTTCATCAGAGTTATTTTTAACCTCATTCAAAGCTAAAATTTTTCGATCACCGTGTAATTAGTAAAAAATCTTGGCCGCGTTAAAAAACTGTAGCTTTAAAAATGTATGCACGAGTCGCTTTCAAAAGTCAGCCGCGAAGGACTTGGTTATGATAAATTTCATAAAACTGGATGGAATGCACCACAATAGCGACTGACAACGGGAGAAAAACAAGTTTGTCATTCGTGTTTGGGAGGACAAACAGGTACATAAGACTCTCCCGGAATATCTCCTGCATCTTCAAAGTCATTTGGCCACCACTCGGTGCTGCTTCGACTAGCAGGTACCTCTGCACTAAAAAAATGTAGCACTCGGGTGACCTTATAAGGAATATAAGAAAGGCAAAAAGGGGTGTATCGATCAACATCGAGTCGCGTTTAAGAAAATCTCAATAATTTTTTTAATAAATCCCTGACATATTGTATAGTAAAAAGAAAATTTAAAATTTTTGTTGTAATATGATTGTAATTATTGAACGCAGCATTAATTCAAGCGCAGAGCGCGGAAAGTGTTTCGCTACTTTCACCGTGCACCAGATTTATCGTAATTATAAAAATTAACATTTATAAATCAATGCTGCATTTTATGTAAGTATTTGCGAAACGGAAGGAAATTAATGTTCATGTATAATTTTAATAATTGAATAGTACTCAATTCCTGTGCTACTCGTAGCCATTTCTATTCTACAAATTCGCTAGAATATTCGCTTGAAAATTTCTCTTTGTCTCATTACCATTCAATTATAATGTCTTGCCACGTCGTGCTACTAACCCGTTATTTAATCACCGCGTGGGTAGTTTACTCCTTCCTACAGAGAAGCTTTACTCATTTCCAACGCGTTACACAATACAATCCAATTTTATTCTCACTTCGTCATTGCAAATATAACCGAGAGACTACGTAAAAACACGCGTCCACATATCCATTCAGTTTCGAAAAAAAAGTCCGCTTTCATTTAAATCGCACATGGCGTACTTGGAAATAGAGCTGGATGATGCGAACCCAGTAGTAAACGTAGTACGCACATGTCTCGCAAGTCGATTTTTTCCTCCGCTCTCTCATCGGACACGTGTGAATCGCGACCCAAGGAGGCTCGCCGCCCATCGAGCCTCTCCACACCCGAGCGCACAAGTGTACACACAGCCGAGCCGATGAGCGTACGTACGCCTTTATACGCGCGAAATCGCGGTGAAAAATTCACCGACGCGGCCTTGAGTGAGAAGTTATGAAAATTACAAGCCGGTTGACATCGGCGATTATTTTGGCGCGCAAACGAGATTAAAGGCCTCGAAGTGTATACTCTCGCTCGGCTGCACTCCGCTGACGCGCAAGAATCTCGGGCTTTTGTGCGCGCAAAATGCGGGAACGCGCGGCCGTGATTTCCTCGGCTCTTTTTACGCGCTTTTACGAGTTTTCGAGACGCGGCTTAAAGACTTTAAGGATTTCATTAAGCCTTTGCGCCGGCTATCCGGTTTATTATTTCGAAAGCTCCTTTTTTTTCCTTTCGCTCGCCGGCCAGGATGCGCTGCTCGCTCGCGTACGTGAAGCAAATCTATAATATCATCAGATATAAAAGTAACGCTGACATTTATGAATTTATTATTGACCACGGCCCCTTCCAATGTGAATCGCGCATAAAATCATTTTACATAAAGTAAGGTAAGTTTCAATGAAAACCAAATTTCGAGGCTGTGTAAATTCGATAATTTTACGTGCGCTGTTAAAGTACTTGCTTAATTGTATCAGTACACGGTTTTTTTTTTCTTAATCAGCATAAATTGAGATTTCATAAAATCAGGAGTACTCATTCCTTAAAAACGTTTAATAAATCTTGAAATAAACTAAATAAATTATTTCAAGATAATAATCATTCAAACGCTTATTATACATATATAGAATAATAATATTAAAATTTCTTTAATTAATAAAATACTTAAGTTCGATTAATTCCTTTACTCTATATCTTAGACTATACTGCTCCCTACACTATACCTATAGTACGGCGTGTAACGTACAGATTCAAAAGGCATCCTATAGGTATACCACCAACGCCTGAATAATTCTTTGCAGCCAAAGTGGCTGGATGCAACGGCTGTACACTCGCCATTCAAGAATTTAAAGCGACTCTACGAGCGGATATCTGACGCATGCATTCGTTTAAATGGCCAAACGCATTTCACGCGCTCACGCACACACCTCCGCGCTCGTATCTCTTCCAGCCGTATACGGGTATAGAATGCCCCGAGGACCCCCCCTCCGCCCCTCGGCCCCCCCTGTTCAGATAACACCGACTCGCACCCACGTAGGTGTGCATGTGCGAGCGTATGGACAGAGCCGCGCGTAGCTAATAGAGCGCGAGCAGCACTTCGGAGCAACATTTGCTACCGTACTTTAAGCCGACGGCTGCGGGCACACGCACACAAGCACACGCGGGGGGGATCGCGTTAGTTTCGCGCAGGCCTCGTTCACAATCGCGCGCGCATCGCCGATCGATTTAACGCTCCCATCGCCGCTATATATACCTCGCTACTATGATTTTGCGCACACCGCGCAACGCTGCAATACCCCGCAACTCGTTCTGCAAGAAATATTATTTTAAACGCTATACGTATATATATATATATATATATAGCCTAACGGTTTCTCGTTCTTTATATCGCGCGCCGTGCATCTTGCGCCTCGCGCAGTGATTGAGCGATCGCGCGTCCGCGCGAATCGTTATATGCTGCAGTATTGATTATTTTCCAGTGGCTGCATCGCCGATAAATAATGCACCGCGACACCAAGGTTGTCGCCAGGCGCGCCGCGCGGCCAGTTATCTCGGGCTCTCCCGCATTGCTCTCATCGATCCACATAATACACTTCGAGTGTGAGTGTACGCGCGGATTGCGGAAAAAAAAAGGTTTCCACGGGGCCCCCAAGAGCCCGGGCCCGCGCCCGAAATAAACAAAACGAGGCGGGCGCTAATGGGCGTTAAAGAGTGAAACGCTCCGTGCGCAACGCTGCACTAAGTGAGTGCGACTCCGGGGAGTCGGAGTTGAAAGAGGGGGGGGGGGGGAGTAAAAGCATAGCTCCAAACGGTTGCAGCGCGAGTCTCAAAGGCGCTGGTATAGACGAAAAACTCGCGTCGAGCGAGCGTTTTATATATACGTATATACATACGGGGCGCAGGAAGCTCTCGGTATATACATATATACAGGCTGGTGGAACGGCGGCTCGGCTCGATGGTGGGGGGGCGCAACCAGCTCTCCTCGAGCGTACGAGTGAGACGGAGTGCGGCGCACGACCAGTAGAGCTCTGGCGTCGGCCTGTGCGCACGCTCGCCCGCCGTAGAGCCGTACGTGAGCCACGGTTGCGAGGTGTGCGCTTTTTCTCCGAGGAACGCTGGCCGCTTCTCCACCGAGGACGACGGTGGAGCACGGCCCCTGCGACGATCCACCCTCTACTCAGTCACTCCCTGCGCTGGTAAGAGGAGGACCGACGAAACAAAGTGCTAAGGGCCGTGCCTCCGGAATTAGGGTATCGCAGCAATGCCCAGCCGTGCCATTTAAAAACGAAGGGTGAGTGTGGTGGCCGCGTGGCTATTCCACAATAGGGGGAATAAAGGGAGCAACCCCGGGTCGTCCGACGCTGCAACCTTTTCCTCGGATTCATTGTGTGTCGCGCAAGCGTAATGCAGCACAAGGGGGATGGCGCGCGCGCACGGGCACGAGGAGGTTAGGAGCTCCGTCGGAGCGCGGCATCGGCGGGTGTGTATTTTCGGACGATCCTGCTCTTGAACTTCTTAGGGGGCCATCGGCGCGCCGAGCGAACGGGATATCGAGTGCTTTTGTGATTATTAATAAACCACGGGATAGGGGGATGTGGGCTCAGGCGGGCCCGATAATACCGTGCGAACAGACTGCTTTTTTTCGTCTTTTTCCTTCGAATTTGCGGCTTTCGCGGGAAGCAGCGGCTTCTCGCGCAGTTCCTTGTGGTTTAGAGGCTGCTTGCGGGCTAGATAAGTGCGACACCCGGGGCTGCGAGCTTTTGGACGATCGTCCTATTTTCGAAGGTATTTTTCCATTTTGGTAAACACTTGCGAGACGACACTTTAATCGTCGTTTTTCCTTATCAAACAGTGATAATCATTAATCAAATATATAATATTCAAGTGTTATCTTTACTGAAATGTCGAAACACATGTATATCTTTTGCTTAGATTACACTTGCCTGCGCCTCTGAAAAAGTGAAAAATACTATATGTTCGTAAAAAAAACTATTGGCACGAATAATTGTGATTTCTTAATTTTTTTTATGTCATACCCTATGTAGCTACTTCTAAGATCACGCCCTACATGTGGTTTTTAACTTTTGGTGTTCAATTTTCGAAAGTGTAGGAACGGTAAATTACCCTCATTTACGAGTTTAAGCGCATTAATAATCCTATTTTACTATTGAATGAAAAAACCGTAGTACGCAACTCCGTAGGTAATCTTAAGTGTTATCGTCCGCCCGCATGTTTTGTTATATACTGGAGTTATATTCGATTAAAACCTAATGTTAATCTTCCATTAAATTAGTGTCAAATTTTATTTGTAGTATTGTTAAATGATTCGTAAAATAAATTAATCTTAATATTATACATAAATCAAATCAAGCGAAAATTTTAAACAGCTCGATAAGGTTGGACAATAAATCGATAGTCATTTTTATGTTTAGAAAATTTACAATTGATCATATTACACGTTTCGAAATTCAGCGTGCATTAGCCAAGCGAATGCAAGCCTAATAAAATTAGATTTTCTGAATGGCCCGCCATTTTAAATTTGATCGTATCGATTTCGCGTTTTAATTTGCAATTCAGCGAGCATAAATTATGCACACTTTTTATTGTGACTTGATACTCTTCAAGCGTTAAGGAGCGAAAATCGAATTAATTATTCGTTATCGACGGGACGTGACAATTTTTTTTCTCGAACGAATCGTAACTGTAATGCTTTATTTTCATTCCGTGCATGTTAAATTATCGGAGAAAAAAATATTAGAAATCGGAGCGTGCGTCAATTTCGGGGCGTTTGCATTGGGCAAAGTGGGTGTCGTTAGTTTCTCATAAGTTTAGCTTTCTTTTAATGATAAACCTTTGTATGTGGAAACTAGTGAAAAGTAAAATTATGGAAAAATCATTATTGGCCCATAAATATATTCCTTTCCTCTTGTTCTCTTGCTTTCTTGAAAATCCCAAGTCAATTTTATTCACTTCTATGCTAATTTACATTTTTGACTTTCATGAATACATCCTTTAGGATGGTTGTAATGCTGATTTAAATTTCTTTTCTTTTATGTCAAAGTTTATCTATACATAAAGTTTATTTTAAATTCACATTTTTATCAATTGTTAGTTATTCATTCTATACATAAATTCAAGAATGCATCATTCTGATTATGATTAGAATGTTAAATGTAAACTGTGACTCAGTATTTAAATACCTTCTTACATTCTAACTTGAACTTTTCTAAACATAATTATATTAAAATAATTTAACTTTTTTACTTTATCGAATTAAGCAATATTATTTAACAATAATGAATAATAAAAAATTTTTTTCTTTTCAGTTCTTTGCACTCTAACAGAATTATGTAATTGTCCTCTATTGAGGAATACATAAGAAAATCAAAACCAAAGTAAAGCACCATGTATCAAGATTTTGACAAAAGACTGTTAAAACCAACCAACAGCGATCCACACCATATGATGGAGGATTGCTCGTTGCCTTCGCCACAACCAATTTTTTATTCGCCTACAAAGCTGCTTTCAAACAATAGTTTTGATCGCTTCATCCCAACACGCTTGGGAAACAATTGGCAGACAACATTCTCTATGATTTCTGAAAGTAGTCGGAGCAATGCTGTAAATAAGAAAACCAGGGAAAACAATGGAGAAGGGAGTCGTGATGGAATTGCATACTCTTGTTTATTGAAAAATGAATTACTAGGTACAGTATTTTTACAAAATCTTTTCCAAATCTCTGATACTCTCTGTATTCAAATACTGAAAGCTGACTATGTTAACAAAACTACAAAATTATACTAACTCTTAAATTTGACTTTACCTAGGTGCTAATATAGAAGATGTAAAGGGTCAATGCGAAGAACGAAGAATACTATCTCCTCTTGCTGGTAAGAACCTGTTTAAGTACACAACGCCGACAAAGGACAGGAGTACGTTGGACCAGAGCTCGCCGTATTCTCTGTCACCTCTCAGCGCCAAAAGCCAGAAGCTTCTGCGCTCCCCGCGAAAAGCCACAAGGAAGATTTCGAGGATTCCGTTCAAAGTGCTAGACGCTCCGGAGTTGCAGGACGACTTCTACCTGAATCTCGTTGACTGGTCGTCCCAAAACGTTCTGAGCGTGGGCCTGGGTAGTTGCGTGTACCTATGGTCCGCGTGTACGAGTCAGGTGACGCGGCTATGTGACCTGTCCGGCGATGCGAATAGTGTGACATCCGTCGCTTGGAACGAGAGGGGAAATCTTGTCGCGGTCGGCACGCATCACGGCTACATTCAAGTCTGGGATGTAGCGGTGAACAAACAGGTATGGGTTGACTTTCCCGTTTTTCTCACTTTCTCTTTATAATTGAAGTGAGGCCCTTCGTTGCGCAATGACTGCTCGATGGGCCCGCGCTTCTTTTTTATTATTATTGCCAGTCACGAGTGCATTCTTTGTAAGTTGACTAATCTTTGATCTATTTTATATGAATAATTTAAAAAAATAGCTTCAATAAAACGTTTGATGCGGAGTTTCCATCAATTGCTGATCATCTTTTCTTTTTAATTACTTAACTATCGGTTAAGAAAATTATATAAGTTTACATTTTAATGATTTACGTTTGAAGGTGATGAAATTAGAAAGTAATTTGTATGGAAAATCTTTTAATGAAAATTACACCCCTTAAAATACTACATTTATATGGTCAAGTTAAAAATTATGACGTATTTTGAAAGTACTTTAAGATAAAAATAATTTGCGTTGAGTCAAATGCTCTGATAAGAAAGATACATTCTTAAAGATAACAAAAGTATACACCCACTTTTTTAAATGTACGAAAGTGTATGACTAAACTGGAAAACCGCACCCAAGTAACCCAAAAGCCGCGAAATCCGCAGTCAAGCTACCTTGAAAGTCATTCTAAAAATAGCAAAATTATCAAAAAATCAACCAAGAAAGAAAATGTTAAATCAAACGAATCGTCCTAAAACATTTAAATAAACTTTATCCAGGCAAACAAAAATATAACAGAAAGTAGAACACAATGGCCTCGTATTAAACGTAAAAATTTTTTTGTCCAGGTGAATAAGCTACAAGGACACAGCGCGCGAGTGGGCGCCCTGGCGTGGAACGGCGAGGTGTTGTCGTCAGGCTCGAGGGACCGGCTGATCCTGCAGCGGGACGTGCGCACGCCCAGCGTCGTGGCCGAGCGCAAGCTCGGCGCCCACCGGCAGGAGGTGTGCGGCCTGAAGTGGTCGCCCGACAATCAGTACCTGGCGAGCGGCGGCAACGACAACCGCCTCTACGTCTGGAATCTGCACTCCCTCTCGCCCGTGCAGACGTACACGGAACACCTGGCCGCCGTTAAGGCCATCGCCTGGTCACCCCATCACCACGGCCTGCTCGCCAGCGGCGGCGGCACGGCCGATCGGTGCATCAGGTTCTGGAACACGCTCACCGGTCAGCCCATGCAATGCGTCGACACGGGCTCGCAGGTAAAGGATTTTTTTATTTTTTTTTTTTCCATTTGCGTCGTTCTAATGCTAGGCTGCGCGTGCTTTTGTTGTAAATGCGGGTCTTTCGATAAAGTAATTTTGTGATTGAAAAGACCGTGTCATTTCTACTTGGTGACTCATAAAAGTAATTATAGACTCAGCAAGTTATTCCGTTAAAGGAATTTATATATTTCCAAATGACGTTTTCTACTTTCAAGTATATATTATAGAGTACATTTTTAAAACTTAACGAAATTAAAAAAGTAAAGCTAAGTTATCGTTATGAATTTGTGGTAAATAATTTGTCTTCAATAAAATATCTTTAAATTACTAATTTTGTGAAATTACTACTACATTTTAATCAGAGAATATAAACTAATTATATGAGTCACTTATGATATGATTTTTTAATTAAGCAAAATGACCTACATCTAAACATAAATTTCTCCTTAACTTGCAGGTGTGCAACTTGGCGTGGAGCAAACACAGTTCGGAATTAGTTAGTACTCACGGTTACTCGCAGAATCAAATTCTTGTGTGGAAGTACCCGAGTCTTACGCAAGTTGCCAAATTAACTGGACATTCGTATAGAGTTTTGTACTTAGCAATGTCGCCGGACGGTGAAGCAATCGTAACTGGAGCCGGTGATGAGACTCTGCGCTTCTGGAATGTGTTCAGTAAGGCTCGCAGTCAAAAGGAAAACAAATCCGTATTAAACCTTTTCACGAGCATTCGATAAAAAAAATTAGGATGAACAAATTTTGTTCTGCGCAATGTAAATAATTCAAGAAGTCAGAACTACGATGAGAAAATTATATGTGACGAGTTGTTTTGCTTTGATTTGGTCATGAAAAAATTAGTTTTTTGGTAATTTTTTTTCTTAGCAATTATCAAAATTAATAGGCAATCCAATTGACTTGATTTTTATTTTGTGCAAGTAAACAACTTTTGTATTTTTTTGTACAATATTTTATTTTATGAGATTTTTAAAACTGTGCATAAACTATTATTTTCTCAGAATTTAAAGCCAAAGATTTAGTAATTCTAAGAAAATAGTCTCTTGGATGAAATAATCTATTTATTTACATTTTTTAATATGTTTAAAATTATTTTGTATCACATTTTACTTTTTATAAATTTTATTTTATATTTATTTTTTGTTTCTTAAAAATACTTGAGTTAATAAAACTCGCTCCAAAAAACTAATTTTTCAAGTGCGGCCAGATTAATGTCGAAATTTCTTCGTCGATAATTATAGAAATCATATATTATATAAATATATATACACAGAAAAATATATTAGGACGAAGACAGAATCGTACGTAAAGAGTTTGCGTTACGTGATTTTTTTCAAGGTTTCCTAATGCACAGCCTGCAACATATTTCGATTATTCTGTGCAATATTTTTTTTTACTAAGCTTTCGTTGCTTTTTTTTTAAGTTAAATGTAGACGATTGTTACACGTATTTGCCTACACACTGTGTACGTGTTACGATAAACGTCAACAGAGTCAAGATTTTAACTACTATTTAGTTATAAATGGCTTCAAAGCGAAGAAGAATGGAGCGAAATTTTGTACGGCTAGCGCATTTAAAAAACTATTTCGGGTTGGTAAATTTTTAATTTTATATAACAGTACAAATTAGATATTTTACGTTCAATATTTTAAAACATGAGATTTAATTATAAGCGAGCTAAATAACCAAATACTAATTATTGTAACATTGAATTCTGTAATTGTAAAACAATGCTATTTTTTTTAATTAGGGATTAATTAAATTCGCATAAAAGTTGAACAAACGCATGGATCTTTTTTTCAACTTTTATGCTTAAACTAAAACTTAATAAATTATTGTGTAGTTAAAATTTCGCAGCATGTTTTAGAATATTGAAATTACAGTACATAAATAGTTATATAGAATTGAAAAATAGACTCTTGGCAGTAGTTTTCTTTATTATTCAAAAGGTATTTTGGCGGCAAATCCAACAGTTGATTTTTTTTACTTTTGTATTTGTTTCCGCGAATAAAAAATATGATTTCGAAGCGAATGCCGAGCGAAGTCCAGACGCAGACAAAGCAGTATTTCGGGAAGCGTCACGTTGCAGTAGAAATCGTCGAGTTTGCAAAAATCAACTACACTGGCTATAAGACTACTGCAGTTTTTATGGGCCGGTCAGGCAAACGCTAAGACCGACTTGCTGTATATAATATATGTATGCTAAATCTCTCGTTCATCGGGCGTTTCTTTTACGAGCCACTTATATTTTCTTTTCTTGGCTGGTAAAGAAAAAAATCCACTGTTATATCGTACCTTGCGAAGTCAGTCATTTTGTACAAATTTAAGTTGAGGCGGACCCTATTAAGAAAGTGAATTAATTTATATATGAAAAAGTATATATAACTAATATATTTTATTTGACAATTTAAGTACGGATTGCGAATCTTGTACAATAAAATTATATAAAAAATAAAGTAGGAGGATATGGATACGGTTTAAACACTGTCGTTCTGATATATGGAGAGGTGCACTCAACAGAATGTTGTAGATGAACTTTAACTAAAAATAGGAGGAGAAAAGGGAGACCAATTGCGATGTAAGATTTTCGTATTTTCAACTGCAGCGAGTTTTCATTTACCGAACTTTCAGTGACGAACAAGTCGAGAAAAATGACATTGCTACATAAGTACAAGGCACAACAACACTTTCGTTTAGCGTAAATAAAAGCGACGTAATGAAAGCTTAATGGATCTTGCATTTGCATTGATTTTTTGCGTGCATCGGCTTTAAAGTTTGATATGTGTGATTTTGCTGTAAATATCTTTAACGATTGTAAATCTGTGATTGTGTATTTGATTAGAAATCTTCATTTAGTAAAAAAAATATTAAAATATTGAATGAATGAATATTAACATGGAAAAATTTGTAATTCCATAAAAACATATTTTAATGGTTGTAAAACTGTTACTTTTTATGGAATTAACAACATTCAATTTATGAAAATTTAACACATGTAATAAAATTTTCTGAAAGAATTAAAAATATTATTTAAATTCAGTCACTGTCAATAAACAGTATACTATAGCTTATCTAACGTAGTTTTCCTGAGGTTTGCAAATGTACATTTTCATTAAAAATAACATCATTGAATTTCAAAAAAAAAGTTATGAAAATAAAGTGAAATCGATGTTTAGTTATAAAATTAGTGATTAATTATTTAATTTAAGTAAAAGCAATTGCTAAATGCTTCCATTACGTTTAAATTGGTTTCGCTGTAATAATTATTTTCTCGGGGTAGCGGGAAAAACGACGTAGTTACTTGTGCAATGGTATTTTGTTTTCATAGTAGAGCTTACATTGTATACTTGCACCCGATTATACCGCACTATGCATATTATACTTTTATACATTTACATTTCAAGGATTAACAATTTACCTGTAGGAAACTAAAAAACAATGTTTAAGCTGATTTTTATTGTACTCGCTGTGGTATCGCGTCGAATTCACAAGACTATTTATTTTTTCATTGGAGTTCAAACGATGTGAAAGATTGTTTTTTTTTCGTCAGTTGGAAAATTCGCTGCGATATTGTATTTAGTTATAAACGAAAAACATCGACGAGTAGACGAATCTTGTCAAGGCAAAGCTTTTTTTTCAATCATTGCGACCGAGCATATTAATATAACTAAATTTGAAAGTCTGATCTGACGTTATTCGCGACGGACTATAAAAAAACTTTTTTGGTAAAAACGGAAATATATTTTGGATCCAAGCGCAAATGCGATCTATCGAAAATATTTTGTATGAATTTCGTTTGTAGGAGTATATCGATGTATATTTTCTCTTCATGCCTAATAAATTAATTGCTAGACAAGGGAAAATAAAATGAATGAGTGCAAATGTACTTTTTTTAACTAAGACTTTATTTACCTTTCTAAAATTATAATTATTTGATTTATTTGTTTTAGAATTACAAAAAAAGCAATACCTTTATATTGGTAGTTAGCTTTTACAAAATTATTTTCATTTATTTTCATACTTACTTTTCTTAATAATTATCTTATTTTATAAATTTCTTTATATTTATGTTTTTATATTTTTATAAGAATATGTTAACATAAAGTGAAATGCCACACAAATTTTGCAAAAATACAATTATTTTATACAATTTATTGCAAAAGAATAAAAATATCTTTTAAGTTTATAATTCATTATTTAGAAAATGGTTCAAGCAAATTAAATATAAAATTAAACTCGGAAAAATTAAAAAAAGTCGGTAGTGATTAAATAGTAAATTTTTTAAAGAAAATATTTATCTGCAAGGGAAAATAAAAGGTAAACAGGTGGTTAATAAATTTTTGGTACCTAATTTATTATTTACCTTTCTAAAAATAAGAATTACAAAAAAATATTTTGTGAGGAATATACTTTAAAAAAGTTGAACAATATTTACAAAATTCTTTTCAATACTCCGTTGAAAAATGCAGTTGAAGTTATAAGACACATTTGTAACTGAAAAACTTCTTGATAAGTAACGATCATGGCATCGTCACATTCATTTATATTTATACAGTAGTTGTATATAAAACTTAATTAGGCTATTGTAATCGTAAATCAATCATTTGATTGAGATTTCTTCTTTTTCTTCTTCTTCTTTTCTCCTGAAGTCGCCTCTTCTACCACAATGGACTCTTCCGCGTCTTCGACTACTTGGCTCGTTTCGGCTTCTTCTGTACGATCCTTCTTCTTCTTTTTCTTTTTCTTTTTTGTTTCTAAAAATGAACAGAATTATTATAAAATTGAAATTTTCAGGTCTAAGAGCATTACATTAAATCTTTAAATTTTCAATATTAATAAACTACAAACCTTCACCGGTTTCTTCGGTCTCCATTGGCGCTTCCTCGACTACTTCCTCGGCTACTTCATCGGGTTCCTGCTTAACCTTCTTCTTCTTCTTTTTCTTCTGTGGCGTCTCTTCTACGGCCTCCTCAGCGACCTCGACCTCCTCCTTCACCTCGACTTCCATCTCAGATTCGCTCTTCATCTTCTTCTTCTTGGGTTTCTCGGGTGTTTCGGTCGAGCCGATTTCCTCGATAAGCGGCTTCTTTTCCTCGATTTCTGAGTGTCGCCTCTTACCGGTCTGCAACGTAGAGTCAGCCGCCGCTGGGTACTCCAGGACCTCGCTCTTCGTGTGGAATTTCTCGAATTTAGCCTTGGCCTTAGCGGTGCCGCTTAGCCGCCTAATGTTGCCTTCCTCCAGAATACGTAAACGTGATTCTAACTTAACTTTGTGTTCTGCTCCCAGCTCGAAACTGCCATCTTCACCGAGGGCATCCACCCTCGTGCAGAGCGACGCTTTTGCTGCCAGCATACGTGACATTTTACCCTTGTTACGCGTCGAGGCCTAAAAAAAA
>JAXIUT010000001.1:21355006-21383592 GCA_035586675.1 Eurytoma californica | reverse complement strand
CCCTCGTGCAGAGCGACGCTTTTGCTGCCAGCATACGTGACATTTTACCCTTGTTACGCGTCGAGGCCTAAAAAAAACAATAAATTAAATTGCTTATTTTATTAATCCATAATCTTTTTAGTTAAATTTTTTAATTAAACAATAATTGAATGGAAATATAGCTTACCTGTCCAACCATTTGCGCATGATAAATGAGACCATATTTAGGTGTATCCTTTTTGGTTTTAAGAGCACGGAAAAGTGCTTTTTCAGCACCTAGGATTTGCAGGGTAGAAGCAGGATGTTTGGCGAGATTAATAAGTGAGCCAGCATGGGAAATGAGTCGGGCACCTACTAAGTCACCAACTAGAACTGTGAGATTTGGAGCCATTGCCATCATTCGGGTTTTGAGGTAGTCGTACAATTGTGTCCTGTACGAGGAAATTTCTATCACCTGAAATCATTTGTAATAGTTAGAAACTTTTAATAAACAATAAATTGATTTGATCAAAGTATGAATTTAAATATTTATATACCTGATCACATAAATGTTGAATATTCAAAATATCGTCATCGGAAATTTCTGTTCCCATTGATATTTCAGCAGCTTCCTTAACTTTTTCTTCTACATCTTCTGGTAAAATATCTGATAAATCTGAATCAATCGCTTTTTCTCTAGTACCAATAATTTTGACAGTTTTTACAAATGCAATATTGTCAGTGATAATTTTGCCCAACTCCGGAAAATGCCAGCCATACCTAATGCAAAGCAAAGTTTATTTTAATTAATTACATTGATAATTGATGTAATTAATAACATGACAGTAATAAAATAGCTTACCATTCTCTGCATCTCATAACATAATTGTTTAATTCTTTATCAAGATCATCCAAAAGACAAACAGCTTGAATGATCATAGTATCAATCTTATCCGGCGAGAACTTTAACTTGTACCTCGAAAGACTGTGAGCCAGACCTAATGCCATAGCAGTCATTTCCTTCTTGGGTAAACCAGCTAACAAGCTGTCCATTTGACTGCGTATACATCTCATCAACTCTTGAATTGCAGTATTACTCACACATGCCAAATTTAACTTGTCTTTGATGGCATTTCCCAACTTGGCATCTGCGACTGCAAGCTGTTCCTGCAGTTCCGCACATTGCTTCTTCAACAGTTTCTTTAAAGATTTGCACAGTTTACCTTCGACTGCTGCTGTTGTAGCAGCAAGAGCTTCTGTAGTATCATTAAACTTTTCAAAGTGTTTAAGTTTAAGGCTGAAATTTAAAAATATAAACAATTATTGTTTTGCAAATTTTAATAAACAAACTATCTCTTTAAAAAATGAAATAATTAATTATTATAAAAACAGAAAGTAAAGTAAAACATTTTATACTTACATTTTGCTTGCTTTTTCTGGTGTCTCGAAGTCCAGATAGAGGTTATCTGTCTTTGACAGTTTGTTTTCATCCAACAGCTGTAATAACAGAGTAAACAACAATTATTACATAGTTAAAAAAAAATAAAAGCAACCAATGCGTCAATTCACGCGCTCGTAACATTTTTTTATTAAAATATAAATTATGTTGAGAGCACGAGCACGTGCACACCATGTTAGGTTATGTGAGAAAGAATTAAATGGAAAACAATAAACAATGCATGCCTTGAATATGGCGTATCCAGCCGGAGTTTCGAAAAGGACCAACATTTTGACACTTTTTTCGGCGACGCCTTATCACTTTTTAGTCAATAACAATGAATTAAAATAAAAACACACAAGACACGCGGCGACTCATCTCCAGAACGCCGACAATCGAAGTGAAGCTCAAACGATCAGCCACCTAGTAGCTACGCCACGCGGTTACCCATCCATCCGCGCTGTTACCAACTTGAGGTTTAAGTGTTGCCAACATTTTGGTTTAAGGATTTTTGGGTTTTCATTAGTTGGTAGCACTGAATAAATTCATTCCATATAAATTATTATATAACAAGATTAATAACTAATGTATAAAAACTTATTGAAAATTTCAATTTATCCATTTTTGTTTATAAATTGTTATTTTTACACCTTAAACTATTTAAAATTATATAAAACTTCATAATTTTAATAGCGAGATTTTAGAACAAATCTATTTTATTATGTCAGATGGTAGAAATTAAACATATTAACAGAAATTGTAATTTAATTCAATTAGATAATAAATTATTAATTAACTGTATGTTTATAATAACAGTTATTGTAATTATCAATACCATCTAATTTACAAATTTAATCTAATAAATTATCTAATAAAATAAAAACTGATCTGATATTGTGTAAGCATAATATATAGTATATTTATTAACTTATTTTATATTATAATTAAGAACAATTAGTATTGACGGCATAAATAATTTACTTTTTACTGCCATTATTTTATTTTACAATATTTTTGTTTAAGAAATATTTATTCTCTGAAATTCTGAAAAAAGTATTTTGTTCAAAAAGTTGATCTAGCATTTCAAAAAATTATGAACTTCTTAATTTTAATTCATTGAAGTTTGCAGTACTAAATTAGTAATTTATGTGAGAGTATCATAAACGATTGCTGTATTTGAGCCACTAACTGCAGAGTGGAGACCCATGACATTGCCTTAGGGTGGATGTAACAGGGAGAGGAGTATTTTTTCCAAAGTCTTTTCCTCCTTGTCCCTCGAAACGTTCATTAAAAAATCTGTACTTTTTTTTAATAAAAAAATCGTTACATATTTATTAGTTAGAACGTGAATGTACAAGAAACTCGTTTTAATATTTTATACAAGACTTTTTTTTCTTCAAAATTCAGTCTATTATTTATTAAAGTGTTACATTGTTACACTTCTCGGTCTCGCACAACAATGCGAACGCTCGCATCAGATGCGATTAATTTCCCATTGTCTAAAGCTACGTTACAACAAATAAACTCGCATGTAAATAAATGTTTTACAAAAGCTAAACTTTCGACGCATCGTCTAAACAATTTTTAACATTCGCTTATTTCAATATCTTTTTCTTATTCTGCTGCATACGAAAAAGAAATACGTGAAACTCTATCGAACGATTAACTTAAGCATTTGCTTTTTTAAAAACAAAAAAAAAATTCGCAGGTATGGTGTCACTATGAGACACATGCATGATAGATAGCAAGTCATTGCGTCGATTTAGCTCTTTTCTTGCGAGTCCTACGCGCTTAACTTAATCACGGATTAAGGTAGTGGGTTATGCGTGAGCAGCCACGCTTATATAGTACTTACTTTACGTTTTTAATCGCATTATTGTATATGGGAACGCTCAGGGCACTCGACACCTCGTATTGCACACTGGTATTGGACTTTTTTCTCTAAAGACACTGGACGGTATATCGATTTTTTTTTACTAGAGAACAAAAAACAAACGCTTTTTTTATTAAAAAAAGGATATATCAACAGATTTATATTTAATTAAAACAACGAGAAGGACTGAAATTTATTTTTAAGTTTAGAAAAAACAAAGGTGTATGTAGTTTGCTTCATTTGTTTTTTGTTCTGAGTATGCGAAATATACCTGCCGAACGAAGTACGCCAATAAATATTTCATATTCACTCAATTCAATAGTTATAAAACATTTATATAATATTACAAAATTAATATTTTAAGAACCATTCAAATAAAATTACGAACTATACACAAGTACTAAGCAATGAATTATAAAGTAAATATAATAGTGATTAACGGCGGTGGAGGCTTTAAAAACGCTTGAATATTATTCATAACTTTATAATAAAATGGATACTACTAGTTTGTAATTTTATTTATAGATAATGTAAAAAGTAAGGCATAAACTGTGCATATAATTTTTGTAAAGCTTTAAAATGTTCGTTGCCTAGCTTACTAAGGGACGAAATTTCAATTACGATTATCCTCATTTTGATTATTGGCAATCACATGTTAAATTTTCCTTTTCTGCAAGTTAGAGCGTAACCTATCACAATATGCACAATTAATGCGAATTCGGCTTGCAGCGCGAAAGCACTCGAGTCTCGGCAGTGTAGGGCTACACGTGTTCCCTGTAATATTAAATAGTTTATCCTCGCGATTGTCTTACAATAATTATTTTACTCATGGGTCGACAGAACATATTTCATTAAGGAGTTGCGATTACAGGAATCTGACTGGACATTAATGGTCATTTTAAGCGAATATCGGAGTCCGTTCATTTTACTACCTACATGACTGGCATTTACCTTTTTTCTATTTATTTTTTCTTATAAATTTTTTTCCACTTTGTGAACCAATTTTTTCATCATACAGAATAAATGATAGTTAAAATGAAAAGTGAACTCAAAATATAGTGACTACTCCAATATCCTCTTAAAATAGGTTAAGGTACTTTTTAAACTCAAACCAGTGGATACAAATAAATAGTACACTTGTAAACTAGAGAAAATTACTATTAACCAGTAACTAATCGAACAATCTGAAACTCTTAAAAAAAGCCTGTTCTAACAAATCTTACTACCTCAACAGCAAGCCGCTATTCTACTCTCCACTGATTCTCATTCACACAGTACAAAATCATCAAACAATCGCATTTCAAATTAAGGGCAATCTTATAAAAAAAAACTTCCGATCGTCAGTTATGAAATCTTCAACTCCCTCCGCGCGAAGTCCACTTGACCCCCGGATGACTTCCAGCATGCGCTCGCCTCGTCTCACTTGCCGGAGTAGTGCGAGCCGATGTTGGAGGGCGGTCCTCGGTGATGATGGTGGTGCTGCTTGTGCGCGGGCCCGGAGTACCTACTGCCGGGGCGCGAGTGGACGATCGCGTAGTGATCGCTCGTCGTCGATATCGAGCGCGTGGAGTTCATCGTCGAGCCGCCCGACGTGTAGCCCGGCTTGCCGTTCAGCGAGTACCTGCAAAATGAGAGGCGCCAGCGCGCTACGGTCAGTCCGGCCCCACGCGACCCAGTCGCTCCAGGGGTGTTTTATTTCCCTTTTTTTTATTTTAACAAGTTTGTTTTTATTTTGTTTATTTTTAACGATATGGATTATGCGATATATGCGATGATTTTCTATTCTAGCAAGCATTGGCTTTTTATCGATTTTTTTACTATGAAATTAACATAACATTAACGTTAAAATTATAAATAAAATTAAGATTCCTTTGGCTTGTTTCAAAATATATTGATGTTTGTTCGGAATCGGTAATACCGTCAAACTAGGTATTTTGTTTTTTAATTTAAACTAATCTATAATACATTAAATTATGAAAAATCTGGCGATGGCAAAATGTAAAAGTTGTTACGTGGTTATGAATCAACTGTGAAAGTTAATAAATTAATTCACAAAATAAATCTATTAGAAAGAGACTTGTAAACTTTTCAACAAAAGGAAACATTAAACAAAATCTAATTAAATAGGAAAAATAAAAAGTAAAAAGTCTCTTACAAGCTTTGCATTTAAAAAAAAATTACACATGATGTAAGAAACACACACAAATAATCAAAGTATATAACAAACACAATCCTACCGTGCTCAGCGCACGTAAATCGATGCGTCGGAGCAATATCGTTTTCGAAGGTTTTTTTTTCGCTTTTGATTTTAAAATCATGAGATCAAGAGTCAAACCTCGAGCCGTACTGGGAACCGTGCCAGCTGCGATAGGGATCGTAGTCCTCGATGATCGAGGGCTCCTTTTCGATGATTTCGGTGCGCGCACAGCTGCACGTCATAGCCGAGCAGAGGAACACGTTGATTATAAACATAATCAGAAGGAGTATACCGAGGGCTATGGCTAGCCAGAGCAACCAGCCCGGGTGCACTACCCCATCCTCACACAATGGCTGTACCACTGAAAACGAGATAATTAATTAGTAAGCTGCGCTTCATTTCATTAAAATGTATTGGTTTTTTTATATCTATAAGTAAAAATGTAATTGTTCGAAAAAATATTTTAAATAAATAAAATTAAATACAATTGCAATAATAATAGTGTCTGCTTTATGTTTTTATATTTTCTTAACACATGTAGTGAAATTAATATTTTTAGTATCCTTTAATTTCCATTGAATCTTTTGTTTAAACATAGAGACATTTTAAAAATTCATTTAACCAGAAAAAATCAAATTAAAAGGTCTTTTATTGGTCTGTGAATTTTATACTCATTAATTAAGCCTTTTAAACGCCAGTAACCACAGCAACAAACTGATCACATTAATGGAAATTCAATTCTAAATTCTTACCAATCTACTTCAATTAAAGATTTTGTTCCTCTACCAATCATTAATTATTATTTTATTAAGGCTATGTACCCTAATCTTAAAAATTAAAATATGTGCTTATAGCTAATTTTAGCAACTAAAACATAGTATAGACAAAACTATCTGTGGTAACAGTAGCCACTAAAAAATCAAAGCCATAAGTAATTCTATTCCAAGAAAGCATGAAGCATATCATGCGTCGAACAAAACCGCAGTCGCTCCTTCTGTAAACGGCCGTTTCCTCCGCCGTCTTGTATACACTTACAGGGAGGGTCGCCAGGATCCAGTACGAAGACGCTCGTACCGGCGTGCAGCACCGCCTCTTCCTCCTTGGGCGTTTGTCCCTTGATCTGCGGGAAGTTGCCGCCTTTTATTCCTACGGCTGTCTCATCGCCGTCGCATATCGGCTCGCCGCAAGTCTCTGCACACGAAAGGCAGAAAAGAAATAATGAGAGATCCGTGAATCACGCGCATACGCGGTACTCATTTGAATTCGCGTCTTTATACGCCCGAGCATTTCGGCGACAGTTTAGTTCCGACGCGACTCTGGTAATTGGCTCGTAAAATCGCTGGAGTAAAATGTTTCTCGAAGAGCTCGCTTTTAATTGCGGGTTTACATTTGATTCGGAATTAGCGAGTTTTATGCTTCCTTTAATTAGTTACATTATTACGGACTATTGTAATTAAATAAGGGAACTTGTACTAGTATGCTATGAACAAATGTGGTACATCTATAATTAGGAAGAATCTACATTTTAATATTTACCAAGGTACATTATGTACGTTATTAAGAAGCCAGGTACAGGTATGCCTGATTGAATGGAATGTCGGATATAAAGTGTGTTGAAAACGCCTTACCTTTACAAAGGACTATTTCACACTGCAGGTGTAAGTGTTTTTGTTCTCTGGAGAAACGGAAGGTCGTCAGCGTCGCTTCGGCGGTTCCCGCACTTTGGTCGTACACGAATTTTGAAATGTACTTCGATTTGTCAGGGCACCTGTCGAGCAAGCGTACGTGCGATTAGTCCAGTGAATATCGATTGATTTCGAATCACAGCTGAGCTATACGTACCCTCGTTCGTCGATTATAGTAATGTTGTGGTTGTCGGTATCGAAACCGAGACAAGATTTCACTCTAAAGCCGTAAGCACCTGAAATTAAAAAAGTGTGTTAATACCAATGCTTTTCACTTACTTTGTCGTGAAAAGTGACGAAAAGAATTACGCATTCACGGGATGTGTGATTCGTTAGTGAGTATTCATGACTGAAGGCTTATCGAGGGGAGGCGTGGGAGTTGTTTTACAGCTTCGTATTGCGTAAGCGGTATTATCGATTCATGCGTTTCTTTCTGAGGTATTGCGATACTTGAACGTTCCTCGTTTTCATTTCAATGTTTAAATGCATGATTGAAATGATCGACGGAATAGATTGTTGTAACAATCGCAGTAAATTATTTTTTTTTATTTAAAAATTGATTTTGAAACAATTTAATAAATATATAAGAACAAAGTTGTAAATAAAATTTTTAAAAAAAGCAATATGCAAATTTATTTATTTTAATTTGCAGTTGGGGGTCTGAAAACAAATTAGTTTGAAAAAATTCCACTTGCAATAGTTATGCAGATGCATTTATGAAAAGTTTCATTAATGAAAGTAAAAACTTGCCATCAAGGCGCTACCGTACCACTTGATTAACATAGATTTCTAAGAATTATTAAAGTTAGCTATTTTTTGTGTTGACATAATTTACAAACACATACAAACTAGAAAATCTCATTTATTCGTCTACAACTCACTTGTTAATATCTCGGATAATATCAAACTAAATGAACATCGCCGCGAGTATCTTACAAAAAAAAATAGCGGCTCAAGAATCGCTAGAATAATCCATTGATCCACCGCGCAAACACGCAACCGTCGACTTTTCTCCTTCGAAGAATAAAAAAAAAGCGGCCCAATGACGCTCGGCGGGACGATTTTCCCTCGGCGGATTGGTGTCGCAAAGGCGCGGCGATGACGCAAGGCGTGCATACTCACTGTCTACCGGCGAGATCTCGGCCCGCAGCTTGTAGCTCTGCCCGAAAAAGGCCTCCTGCACTCGGCGCGTACCGTCCAGCAGCCGCAAGGACACCAAGGACGTCTCGTTTCTGCGGCCAACAGAGCAATGGAATTAGATTTGGAAAATTCATTGCGCCTCGCATGTTCCTTTTTTTTTTCCTTTTTTTACAAAGCTGCCAAAGAGTTGCGCAACCGATGCGTGACGAAACGCAACGAGCTTTTTCTAATGCCTCCTTGGCTTTTCAGATGTTTGCTGCTTTTTTTCGCGATTTAATGATTTGAATTATCTGAATATCAAGTAATGGAAACTGCGAGTGAATGTGCGGAAATTTCGATTCTGAAATTATTTTGTAATCGAATGCTCCAATTTTTAATCGACGTGCGATAGTATTGCGTTCAATGAAATTAAAATTTTGGGTTATCAAACGAAAGTAACGCGTGTCTAATGTAAAAAAAAAAGAAAACATTTTTTAACAGTTCTATTTTATTACGTTTCAGACGCATTGATAATGTTATTTTAATAGTAGGAGAGTTAAAATGAATTTCGCATGATAATTACATGGGTGGAAGTATAAAAATTACAGAAACTGATAATCCACTCTCATTTACGTAAATAAAACTCGGCTTTCACTCGGAAATCTAATCGAGTTTTTTCAATTTTGAAATTTTGCACTGGTTTTCAAAACTGGTTATAACGAGTTTTAATACAGCGGGACATTTACATAAGAATTGTAAATTTATAAGATTTAGCTAATTGCAAATTTAGAGAAATCACATTACGTAACGTGTTTTTAATTCTTTTTGAACTATTATCAACGAAAGAATATTTTTTTAATTTAAATATACAAATTATTAAAAAGCTAACAACGATTGTACAATGTACATAAATAGAAAACAAAAAACTTAAACGTATTTTTTGAAACATTATCAATTACATTAACAAAAAAATTAACTACTCATCATAGAAATATAAAAATTTTCATGTACAAAATTGATAGTCTAAAATCTCTACAATTTGAACCGCACAGGTTCCCGAAAAAATCCAGCTCGACAGCGAATCTAAGGCGCAAAAAAGAGTCTCGTTCCATTAATGCACGCATTACATTCCATCCCGATCAGCTCAAACTTTTTATCTCCCCCGGCGCGAAGCCTTCACTTCGCACGACACGCGGAGCATTCATTTTGGAGCAGGCGCGTGCTTTCTCCGCTGTATCCGCACGGCTGGACGGACACCGCGCGGCTCTCGGTATAAATTACGGCAAAAAATCGTTCACTTTCATCGAGGCACGTGGTATCGTTTTTCATTTTGGGGGACGGTCGGTACGCACGCATATAGGCGCCTCCCGCCGAGAAAGTCAGGCGCGAGGGGAGAGTATGGTCGTACCTGGCGTTCCTGTACTTCGTGTTGCCACAAGTGATTACGTAAAACTTGTCATCGGCCAGCTCGAGAGTTTTGTGTATCCTCACGGCGATCGAGAGCGACCGCTCGTCCGTGCGCTGCAAAAATAAAAGGAAAAAAGGAGATGAGTAGAGTGAGCACGTCAATTTATTGGGTCAGATGGCGGAAAAGAGAGAAAGAGGATCGAATGCCCTTATTTTGCCGCTGCAGTTGACGCGGACACGCTGCTGGCACGAATGTGCAATGATGGATGCGGAAAAGCTTTGATACTTCTTTTTTTTTTTTTTTTTTTAATTTTCTAAGGATTGTGTTTTTTTCTTTTACTTGCGAGTTTATACTATAGATAAATCATTTGTTATTTCAATTTGATAGTTGAAAAGAAAGATGAATTACATTAATTTTATCTGAATAAATAAATTTATTAATAGATTTCAGTAGCATTTTTAAATTCTAGATTGTTTAACAATTATCTCCACGAATCAATATATTCATTCAGCAATTATTTATAATGACACATCAAAAACTATGAAGCAACTAAATGATTGAAGTGTCTAAATGGTGAATTTCAGTCAAGCTTAAACGTAAGACCTAAAACAATGAAAAAAGTAAAATGAATAATCATCATTCTTCAGAAAAAAAATTCCTTAAAAGAGTAACAATCTTGAAACAAACGTTAGATTCCAGGAGTTTAGCGTAAATACACTACTTCAATGTTCTACAAAGAAGCAATTCTCATAATTCATTTAAATGGCAGCCTTGTGCAAAATATATTTCCACCTTAGCGTGTGCAATAAAATTGACCGCCTCGTCCCGCACATACAGTTATGTCACGTAAATACTTCAGTTAGCCTTACGACAAAGGCATTACGCGCTCCTCCTTTCGAAATTCGATAAAAAATGGAAAAAAAAAGAAATCAGCGAACGCTGCCCGTCGAGTTCGCCGACCTCCCACACCTTTTGTTATTAATATTAAACAAAGGCTTAATCAGCAGCTAATTGCGTGGAAATTCGCGGCGTAACGAGCGAGTTCAGTGGAACGTGGAATGGAAAAATGAATTAACCGTGCGCCCAACGGTTTTATCCCGCCCGGTATCTATCGGCGATTTCAACGGGGCCGGATTCCCGCGAAATTTCCGCGAGTCGACGTCAAAAAATAGGGGAGAGAAATGCGAGCGACGCGCGATGCAACGAGTGAATGGGGAAAAGCGCGGCGATTCTCGTTGACACAGAAACGCCGCTTTTATGTTCGCTCACCGATATGCGGGGATAACGGGTAATTAGGGAGAAAGTGTTTTACAATACGAAATTTTTTATCTTCACTCTTTTTTCTCTATCTGACGTGAAATTGAAAAGCTGCCGCAACGCGTAGGCGCGCGCTTTCTGTTTCGATTTATTCGCGCATTGTTTGCTGTTGGACTAGCGTAACGATTCTATTGAGCTTTAGGTGGATAACCATCGATTAAAGAAAGTTTATCACCCGTTGTAAATAAAAGTCGCTGGATTATAAATGAAATGGCTTGTTTGAATTAATTCAATTGTTAAAATTTACAAAATCGAGTTATTTATTCGACATTTTTTTAGAGATTCGAATTTCAAAAGAAGAATTTTGCAAATGCATATTCAATTTGAATGCGCTAAGTCAAAATGATTTTACCATTTGCTGAGAAATTATAATAAAATGATTTTAAAAAGAAAGTAATTTAATAAATTTATATTGTTGTTTAAGTAACAAAGTGTCAGCGAAAAAATTTGAATTTAAACAAAAATTACATCAAACAAACATATTGTTTAGTTTTATCTTATAAAAATATCGTACGTACGCTTTTTTCACGTAAATAATTTAGGAACGCGTTTGTAGCATACACTTATTTATATGAATAATTTAGCGCTTACTTTAATTATAAAATTTGATCTATTCTTTAACCAAAGGTATAAGTCAAAATCAAAATGAAAAATCTTTTTATTTTAATAACTATTTTTTTTAGAAAAGATCAAACTATCTATCTATTAAAATCGGCTGCTCTTAAGATCGCCATTAAAATGTTCCCTTATAAATTAATAAGCAAAACTCTATAAAAGCGTGGAAACAACTTAAAAGCCCCTTATCGTCGATAAATTTAATAACCGTCGGTATCGTCCCTTCTCATCGAAAGTGAGCGCGCACGCGGACAATCGGACTGGCCGAAGCCGCGAGGCGCGTAAACGGCATTAAACCGGCAGCGCGCAATTATCTCGCCGGCGTATCTCGGGCTCGTAACGATTTCGGCTTCGAACACGCTTTGGCTCTCTCAAGCCTTGCGCGTACGCGGGGAAACGCACCCACCCGCGGGGGAGGGGGGCGTTCGCCCCGGCAAACCAGTTTCGCGCGACTTTCCCCCGCGCGTCGTTTAATAAAGTACGGGACAAAGCGTCGCCGCGAAATTATCGCGATGCGCGCGGGCTTCCACAGCGAGGTGATTATTTCATTAAAAGGCATATGGCGGAGAAGGAGCCTAGGTAAGACGCTCGTAATTTATGCGCGAATTATCGGCAAGCGCGGGGGGATCAACAGGTAGCGACGAAAGTCCATAGCTCGTCCCTTTTTACTTCGTAAGCTCCACTGGCCTGAGATCCGGTATTAAGGCGTGGACGTTTTTTTGGTTATTTAGTTCCGGCATTTAATCGCATAATTACCGATTAAAGCGAGCGCTTGATATTCTAAAAATAATGTTTTAAATTATGACGTTCGACGTATACGTTAAGTGTGACCGTGGACGAGCGAATAAAGAAATATAATGTATGCGAAGGCTGCGAGTAAAAGTCATTTACAATATTTTTTTTTTCCTTCAAATTGTTGCTTTAAAAATTATTTGATTGCCTTGCAGAGCTTAATATTCCTAAGATCAAAAATATGTCTATTCAAATGGCCTGCTAATTGCTTCGTTGCATTTTCTTCTCAATATTCAACGTGTTTTTACCCGCATTAATTAACAAAATAGTCAAAGTTTTCCTAAGTAATTCTATCTGACCAGATCTTTTTCTTCGTCAAATGCAGTCATCAAACTTTTCGCCTAAAATCGATAAAATTGTTCTATTCGAGGAAAATAAATTACGTTGTTCACGACGATGCCACAGTAGTCGGGCGAGTCGGGCATCGCGAAAAGATCGACGCTGAGGGTGATGTGGTTGGAGCCGTTACCGGCGACCATGCAAGGTGGCCGCCGGTAGTCCTTGTTGTGGCCTCGCGCGTGGATCGCCCCCACGAAGCTCTGGTTGAAGTTCACCCGGATGTTCATGAAGCCGGGCTTGCACATCGCCGTCACCGTCGGCTGGAACTCCGTGTCCAGCAGCTGACATCTTGCCTGTTAATAATAACAATTTATTTATTAAATTTTGCTTGATTTTTGAGTAAACACTAAAATTTTTTTAAATAAATAATATAAATGCATATTCTTAATATTTTATACAGACGGAATTGATATTTATATCTGAATTAGATATTTAGTCTGATTTGACATCTAAGGTTTGGATTAAGTAGAGGAGTTAAATAAAAAATTGTCTGACATTCTTCAGTTTAGTCATTAACTAAACAGCCATCACTTCTAGAGAAAATAGATAAACAATAAAACTGACTCAATGACAAGACACTTAAAGTTTCTTCAAACAACTCTATACACGAACATTTTTACGAAACCTAAAAAAAAAAATAAGTTCCCCATCACCCAGATCATCGCAAAGATATCAAACTACTTCCTGAAGAAGGCAAACCGATTACGCAACGCAGTTCTAACAAAAGGCCCCTCAAACGAGTTCGCTCGCGCCAGAAAAATTACACGCTCAACCTCATAGCCTCCTCCCCAATATCCATCACCCCGTAACTTTCCTCGCCCCTCCGGCTCTAGAAATCATCGCGCGATGCGCAGCAGTCGAAGAAAAGAAGGCGAGGAAAATATCGTCCGCGTCGGGAGAGCTAATGATCGCGCGCGAAAGTCCGCCGGGCGGACGTTAACCCTCGCGGGGATCCCACGGCGAGGCGCGTCGCGAATTTTCGTTCGGTTCCGCCGGCGCCGATTGCCCACGGGGCCACGTCGGCTCCGTCTCGGCCGGATGACGCCGCGAAAAGCGATCGACCGCCGAGATAAGTGGCTACGGGACTCGGCGCGAGGAGCCAGACGGGAAGTGCGCGCTGTGCGTACCGCCTTTAACGTAACGTACCCTCCCTCCCCCCGGCGGAACGAGCGGGTGAATCTGGAGCGGCATTTTTTTCTTGCGGTGACGGTATTGCGTTGAGGAAGCGGTACGATTCCCCGGCTCTTCTTGAAGATAGCTTGATTTTGCTTTGATATCGATGGATTGCATTTATGTAAGTCGGTTCGGCGATTCTTAGCGAGATACGGTTGGTTGAATTATCTAGGCAATGCGTGTTTCAAGATATGTTTTGCGGAATTTTGTAATAAAATAAAAATGAAAAAAATACTTTTGTACTGTTTTAAACTTGGTACGAGTGTATCTACACTTATCTTGTATAAAACGAATGTAAATTAAATCTAAGACGTACATGTAAATCTCGCAGTTACTGTTAGACAAATTGTGTGCTGTTTATTTAAAATTAACAAACTACGCGTGTAAAGAAGATTGTACCTATGCAGTTAACTTGCATATCACTGTTTCTAGAAATTAGATTGTTATGAAAACCGTTAAAATTAACTTTACACTAGAAATATATGTTCGCATTATCCAATCATTCACTACCCTTTTGAACATTACACAGACAGATACGATAGGTATCAATGCAATAAACTTTTTGCATATTATTCAACCACTCAACTACTGAGCTGAACTACATGAAGATTTCCTCAGGATAAAGTAATGTTTACTGAATACATTTCTTTTATCGCTTCTGCAAACAATAGCGAAACTTTTCACGGACCATTTAACCGATGCACTTCAAGAGACGTTTTCATCAGCGCAGCGAACGTTAGATGAAGATCGATTTCGTACTTAATTAGCAAGCCCGGTCGTTATGCACTTTTCCCAAGCGCGAAAAAGAAAAAGAAGAGCAAGAAAGTGCAACTTTCTTCATCCGATCGATTTACCGCTTACCGCGAGCGCGTAGCCAAAGAATGAGTCGCGCCAAAGGTAACGTGCGTGCGAAGTAATTAAAAGGTTCAGGGCGTACAGAGCGAGCTTTCTGGGCTAATGAGATTCGTAATGCCAATCAGCGCAGGCATTAATCCAGCCCCGTAACTGTAAGCGGTGAACTGTTATCGGGGAAATTATGTTAATTGATAGGTTGTAAGTTACTGATGCACTCCTCTCTCGAAAATGTCTCGAGCGGCCGACGTGATCTCTCGTCGTATTTCTTTCCGCCGTTAAATTTATGCGACCTAATCTATCTTGACTCCTATTAAAATTGATATGTTACGACATTGTAACATACATTTGATATTTTTAGTTTCTATTTTTTTCGTAGAGATTTAAGAATTGGGTCATTTACTGAAATCTTTTTAGGTGCTTTTATATAGAGGTTTTGCAATTCTGTTACTACTTCTTCATGTTCTTGATGAAGTCTGAAATAAGAATAAAAAATGATCTATTTTAATAAATTTTTAGAGTGAGAAAAAATACGGAAAATATTCATACGACTGCTCTTAAATTAGTACTTAAAAAATTCTTTTAACATTTTTTTTAACAAGTTTTAGTAAACTCCAATATTTGAATAGAAATTTATTGAGATTAATAGAGTCACTTTCATTTAATCAATAAGTAGTAATTTTCTTATTTCCAAATAAAATGTTTCGCTTGTCTAAAAAGAACCGACAGCAATATCTTTACTAAATTATTCCCACCACATAATCAGTACAATTATTACACGAACGTAATTACACCAACGATTATCACATTGTTCCTATGCGTAAAATACTTTACTTGAACAAGTAACCGTGCATCACTCTAAAATTATAAATTCCAAACTCACGAAACCTAAAAGAAACCCTAGAACGAAAATACCTCATCAAGCCTTGAAAAAGCGAGCGCAAGACCGAACAAAAGCCCGATGCCCGGTAAGAATGCTAACCGCCGTAGGATTATTTATCCGCGCGCCCTTCTTACCGGCGTTATTTATTATTCGAGATGGCGGGGCATGTAAATAACGTTTTACGAGTACCTATATCCCTCGGCCGGCGCGCAATTTCCCGCGCGTCGCCCGCGAGACTCCAATTTTCTGCGGCCTCCTCCTCCTTCGCGGCCGAAAAAGCAAAAGGAGTCTTACTCGGACGAGCGCGGCGCAAAAAAAAAGCGCGCGGAAAAAAAGGCACAGCTCGCGCACGCGGGACTTTCTCCGCGGCCGGGAGTCATCGCGCGTGCACGCGGCACCGTGGCTACTTGCACTTTTCGAGCGAGCCCCTCTTGACGCGCAGATCTCCGCGACTTACGCTCGTTTACGAGGCGGTTAATGCTTGCGCGCTACATTCTCTTTCGTGGAAGTATTTTGAGTGCCACTTCTTTCTGTTTATTTTACTTTTCTTTTATTTATTACGATGGTGACACTAGTGAATTCCTGCGCTTATTTTTCATAGGATGAACAATTTTAAGATGTTAAGAGTAGATTGTTAATATTTGAATATGATAAATAAAATGTGATAGTTGTTAATCATACTATCTAAATAGTTAAGGGAGAAATTCACGTCAATAGAGTTTTTTTTTGTAAAATTAAAGACTTAGTTCTTTCATTTTTAAAGATTCTAATTGGTATATTTAAAAATTATTACTCTTTTGCGTAAGGATAACTTATTTTTGCGATATTCATGCAAATTTTATACATGGAGGCAGAAATCAAGATATGAAACTATGGCGTTGTGAAATCGATGGAATATGAATTTCATATACTTTTTTTTATACTGTATTATAGAGGAATGTGTATTAATTAATTGATGTTTCGAAATTCATCTTCACTTATCATTAATTTTTATTAAAAAAAAAAATTTATTTAAAAAAAAGTTTCTCTTAATTCTTAAACCTTCAATAATATATTGATATAAATCAATCAAAGATAAATAAATATCCGTGTAGTTTAGAAAATAAAAACATCAATAAGAGTCGAAGGAAAAAAATAACGCGTGAAGAAAAAAGGGTTTAGTTTTGACTGAACGGGCCAAGTGAAATATTTGCTGCTGAATCATTGCCGCGTTGAAAAAAGAATCAGGTGTTTTACTTATTCACGAAGACCGATCAGTACAACACCTTTTTTCTGACTTGCACATTCAGGAGTAATGCCGATTACGCAACGCTTGCTCCACGCGCGTTATTAGATCGATGCTAAAATAAAAACCGAGGAAGCATTTGTCGAGACTTCCCTTCCCTTTCACAACGTAAAAATCACGAAATCGATTCTCGAACTAATAACAATCTTTATTCATTGCCTCGGACGCCGGGCCCGCAATAAAAGCAACGGATATTATTAAAATTTTAATCACCCGTACACGAACCCCAAACGCAAGGTGCGGGAAAATCGTGTACCGATTAAGCAGCTAACGACTCCCCTCGGCAGTTGTACCCCTGCACCTCGTACAAATTCAAAAAAAAGGAGAGAGAAACAACAACAAAAGGAACGAGAATCCACGCACGAATTTACGCTCGCCACGGCGATTTTCCAGGAACAAAACGGCGTGTCCCTCTCACTCGTGCGAGGGGGGGCCCACGCTCCCGCGAGTAGCCGCGGCGGCCCACGCATCCTCCTCGCCCGGCGACTTTCGATTTCACAGCGAGGCGAGCGGCGAATTCCCGGGGCTGCTTTTTGCCGCGGCCGTAAATCGTCGGGGACACGCGTCCGCGGAACAATGCCGCGAGTTTTCTCCCCCTCCCGGAGGGGAGAGGGGAGGCAAAGGCGTAACGGGAAAAGCGCGCGGGGACGCGAATCGGCCGGCTCGATGAGTGGTGTTTATTATCGAGTTGGGCAAATGAAACGCGCGTTCATTATTTATCGATAGGCGAGCGGGGTCGGGGCGAAAATTTGCGCGCGAGTCGCGACCGGTGATTTATCCGGCGCGTCATTGTTCGACGCGGTAAGTGGAAACGGCCGGGGACCGGTAAGACTGGGCGTATAAAGCGCGTAATTTATCGCGGGACCGAGACATCGTTCGTTACTTCGGCTTTCATTACGGCGCAAGGTGATGGAGTGCGGGGAGGCAGATTTGTTAACGCGGATCGCGTTTTGTCCGCTAAATTTAAGGATTTAACGCGTGATTGTTTTGTGCAGGAATTGCTTGTATTTTGAGTAGCGAAGTTACTTGAGCAACGTATGACTTAATCGTAACTTTTTTTTTAAATAATCGCCGAGATTTGTAAATCTCAAGGATTAATAATTTAAAAAAAACCATTTCACACTCCATTTCAATCGAAATTTGACCATAATTAATGTTGATATTTATATTCTCGCTACTATCACATTTAGTTTAAAATGATTATTTTCTTGCAAAATGAAAAAATCCTTGTTTACTTGTATAAATTAATCACTTTTAATAAGTTGCTCCCATTATTTCGTAAGATGCTATCAATTTTTAAGCATTTTTGAAACGCTTTGTCCAAAATTGTATACCTATAAGCAAGAAAAATTATATAAAGTGATTAATAAATTCATAATACAAATGAATCGCACAATATTCATAATCCAAATTGACTAAAAAACCATTCCATAAATACATAAAAACTTTTTTACCACAGTTTGGTGTAAAATTTCTCAATGTAACATCAATCAATCCGTCGTATTTTATTAGTCAAGTTCACGATCACAACTTTTCATCAATCCTCTTAACTTTAATCTAAAGAAATTCTTTTACAAATCGAACATCATAGCCAATGAAGTAAATAAAAATTAAACCCTCACGAAGTTTAACTAATCATTAGCTTCCAAGTCGCATTCCACCGTATACGCCGACATGTACCGTTCACCATCATGGGGTCACCGCCGAAAAAGCCGCTGCAGTCCGACCCACATTTTTCCGATTCCGCTCGCGGGAACAAAGCCGGTCGGCGGAGGAGCAGCCGCGCGCGATCGCGTGGGCGTGTCGGCGCGTTGCGAAACGCGCGCGCGTAATAATCGCACTGTGGGCGCGATTCGCTCGAAAAGGAGCGATGCGCCCGCGCCTCGCCACCGGGGCGCCGAGCCCATGGCTTTGCTCGATTTGTCCCTGCGAATCGGTGGGTTCGATCTGGGGATCCTGAAACCTCGACCGCTGCGAAGGTTTCGGGGCTGGATCGCCGCGGAGAAAGGGATTTGTCGGGATCGAGTTGGATCACTCCTACGTCTACAGTTTTTTTTAGGCGCGTCTTTGTTTGGAAAGAATTTTGAAGGATAGTTCGCGCGAATTTAGTTTCTAATATATGCGCCTGACTTTTTTTTATAATACAACATAAGAATGGGTATATTTAGGACCAGAAATTATTCAAATTATTATAATGCAACAGGTAGTTTTTATGTTAAAGAATTAAATATTTTATCATTAAATAATGAAATTAAATTATAACACTTTGTAATGAATTAAAAAAAAAATGTTTTTCACCCTTCCCGTGCCTTACTCTACCTTATTACATCGAGCCCTTACATTACCTAAGAATTCGAGAAATAACGAGTTCTTTTTAGAAACCTAAAAATTAAGTAAAAATGACAATACGAAATTCCTAATTGCCTCCGACAGTCTCCCAGATATAAAGTGCATCGTAATTTAAAGAAAACTGTACTTCCAGCAAATTCCCATAATTAAACAGCATTAAGAAACGCTAAATTGCAGAATAAAACTTAAACCACTGTTTACCCTGAAAATCCTCGCGAAATTACGTATGCAGATTCCTCAAAATTTCTCAAATTACAGCCTGTGCCGGGTCGCCGTTTAAAAAAAATCTCGTCAAAAATTTCAAGTCCGTCCGTTTGCGCGTCTGGCTTTATTGCTCGTCTAGCGCCGCGGTGATTACGAGCGGCCGCGGTCGGCTCCTCTGCTCCCGCACGCGGACCCTCGGCCTCACGAAATCGGCCACTGGGATAAGTGCACTCTCGGGGTAACACCAGAGCGTCTGTCCTAAAATTATTTTTTACTGCGAAATTTTTCTGCAGCCCTCCACTTATTGCGTTATTTTACTGGCATTAGCGTAACTGTGTTTGTTGTGTGCAGCCTCGAATGGGCGAAATTACACCCGTCGTGGCCCGATCGTTTTTCCGGACTGTGCCTTGTCGGGCGTCGCAGGCCCCTTGCAACATCGCGCGTCCATTCGAATACTGGATTTTTATTTTCTGCATCGAAGCTCTGGGAGGTTTATTATGCGACGAGAATTAAAAATTAAACGTTTCGTAACCCTCGGTTTTGCAACTTTCGAATAATCCAATCTTTCCGGATTTATTCGATTGTCTCGCATTAGCATTAGAAAAAGAGCGAGATGCAACTTTCCCTCCGAATATATTTAACAAAAGGCATTTTTATTGTAAAATAATAGATAATTATTTATTCTTCCCCGAGACGTCCATTATGTAAATCCTCCAGTTTAAAATATTGCAACATTACGTATCACCATAAATCACGGGGAATGATTAAACATGCGGGCCCGATCCACATTTGCTTAACACACTTCGATCCGAAAGAACTTTGTAAACTCGAAATCATAATAAGGCTTTACCATACCGTCAATTATCGCGGCTGTATAACGTTTGCTGGAAACCGGTACATCTACTTCGTCCCTCGTGCTCGTTTTAACCTCCCGAGTGCGCGTGTACACCGGGCCGATCTTATTAGACGAGATTCCGCCCTGTCCGTATTAAATTGAATTGTCCGATCAAATAAACGGGGCCTCCGGTGCGGACTCAAAACGCGTAAATTTTATGCGCGCGCGCGGAAATTATCGTGCGCAGGCGTCAGTTCAATTATTTCCCGGGCAGTAATCTTGAAGACTGCGTTTCGAAAATTCGAAAGCGATGGTACAAGGTTTCTCTTTAAACGGACTCTTTTTGTTTCTTCGAGTATAAAAACTTGCGTTAACCGCTCCGACAGATCGCTTTCTTAAACTGAATAAATTATCATTTTGTTCGCGAGATTTTTACTGCATCGTTCTTTATTTACAGTTTTATTTTATCTTATGTTTATTTTTTTCAACTTTAGTTTTAAAATAAACAAAAATTGATTAATTGTTTTGTAAAAAAGCCATTATTAAGAATTTCTTGAGTAGTTATTCTGGTTATTCATTTGATAAGGCTGACAAGATCAGACGCGATAAGTTACATTGGCAGGTTATTACCGCAAATAATAAATATAAACAATCAAACAAATATAACACTGCTATCGATTTACGAAAAAAAAACGTAATTGATAAATTGTTGGCCCTGTTATTACACTTTCTAAAAGTTATATAATTAAATTTTTATTTTATTCTTTAAACTTTTAATATAAATATAGAATCATCCTAACTAACAAAATGTGAAATTTTCTCGCTTCCAACTATAAAGTCTAGAATTCACGTACGCTCAAGCAAAAACGCGCACCTGCAAAAAAAAGCACCCTCAAAAACCGCGAGTTCGTAAATCAACCCAGTTGCAAATCCCGTCCCTTCCCGCTCGTCTCGCGCGAAAGCCCTGTGCTCTCTAAAAAAAATCAAGAAAAAGTCCGAAATTTATTCCCCGCAAGAAAAGATCCCGAAGCACCCCATACGTCGCTCGTGCGTTTCGTACAAGTGCGGCCTCCTCTCGGCCGAAATATAAAACGGCACGGCCGTACATCAGTCCCCCGGCCAGCCGCGTCCAATAACTGTACCTCAAAGCGCTCGTAAAAGCGCGCGCTCCCCGACAAAAGCTCACCTCTCTGAGTCCAAGGCCGAGCAGGAGGCAGCAGAGGGTCCAGGCGAGTTGGGCTCGCTCCATGATCCTGCGCCGTCGTCGCGGTGGTGTGCGGCAGGGCGTCCTCCTTCTCCTGCCGGCAGCGCCGCCCTTAATTACCGCTCTCGGCGCGACTCAGTCGCGCATAAAAACCTACGGACACAAAAGCAAAAATTGAAGCGTCGATGCAACCATCTCGCCCCTCGTCTTCTTTCGTCCCATTTTTTTTTTATCTTTGCTTTCGCCGACGCGCCCGCTCGTAAAAACGATGAACGATGCGTCGCGACTTTTGGGTCCTCAGTTTTTTTTTTTTTTTATTTTGGCTCGTAAGGAGGGGAGGGAATTTCGACCTGCGGGTGCTACCGGCGAGACAGGCGTCGAACTGGTTGGAGTCGGACGTATCCTTGAGGTGTTGGGGGTATTATTTATAACCGATCGAGCGTAGCAGACGTGGTTACGTGGACACCCTGTAAAACAGTCTAGAGTGCGCTGGGTGGAAAGGTATCGATTTACCGACGTTGACAATGGAAAAAGCGGGAATCTCGCTTGGAAGCGCGAATTAATAAGCGCCTTTATCGAGCGGCTGCTACGTATATATCGCACGCTGATGGATGGTGGCTACCGTACCTTTTATCGCGCGTCATTAACTGGTTACTCGCGTCGGAGGCAGACTACGGCCGATAGCTCAATTTATACCCGCGCTCGCGCGGACGTGTCCCGGCGCTTTCGACAATCGCGCGAATAAATCGATCAGAAGTGACACAAATTGCACTGTCATCCAAACACCGCTAACTGACTTTACATTATCCGCGCCGGGATATACACCGGCTCTACGGGCCGGCAGGAATTAATCGTCGGTAAGCGATTACCGCGGTTCTCCGCTGCTCACTTTGCTCGCGAGACGCGCCACGGGAAATCGTCTGATTGCCATTGGAGACAATCGCTGTGATTACCGAGTACGCTTATTTAGATTTGTTTGAATTTTATTTATCGTGGTGCTTCATGATATAATGATAAATTTTAAGTGACTATTGTTGTTGCGGATACCGTTTTAATTGGGATTGCAAAATATTCAATGCGTGTATATGAATTACTACAAAGATATTTGAATTGCATATAAAATAAATTTTTATTATTTTTAAGATACGAAAATTTCACTTTCAGTTAAACAATCGTATCTTTTTAAACGAGTATAGTATTGAAAACATACACAAAAGAAAATTTACTTTAATGCTTACCAAGCAACGTAAAATTTAAAGAACAAAAAATTACCTAACAGCAAGTCGCCAAGTTTCCTTACAACTCGTTAAAAAACCGCTCAAACAAAATATCATAACACCCACTCGCGAAAAGCGATCGACACCTCGACCGATCCTCCGCGCCTAACTTTGCGCGCATTCATATTGAAATTAGCGCTCCAGATCCGGCGGCATCGTCATCCGATCTCTCCTACGCTTAAAAAAAAAAGAAAGAAAGATCCCATCGCTCGGGACAAAACGCGCACGGGAGCATGTCGTCGCGGAACCGAGAGATAACAGAACTGGGTCCATTTTTCAGCGGCGCTCGGCTGAAAATCGGCATTGAATGGCTCCGGGCAGCGCATATTGTCCGTCCGCTTTTTCCGGCACAAAGCCGCGTTTGCATACAGGCGCGCTATTTGCATGCTCGGCGCGTGACCCCCGATGATGCGTCCCTATACGCACGCATACATATACGCCGGTGGAGAGATAAGCGGCTCGCGCGGATTCTCCCGCGCGAGAGAATCGCGCGGCCGGGCCCCGCGTGCGTGCATCGTAATTGATACCCGCGGCGATGCGCCCGGACACCGGGCCTGGTGTCTTACCCATTACTATGTGTAGGGATTATTGTGATCGCGTGCTTGAAATAGTTTGGAAAAAATTAAGTGGGCTTCCCGGAAAAGTAGCCGGACGATCAATTTTCAAGGCAGCATATTTTCGCGCTCACTTTTTTTTTCTTGGTCCATTCGCATAGAATCGATTTAATTATATCGCGGAATGCGAAGTTCATATACTTGTCGAAATGGTTATATGGTTTTGAAAAATTGCAAGAGATTCTCGGATAAGGAAGCGGCTAATTTATTTTTGAGATAACTAATTTTCACGCTCACTTGGGCACGCTAAGTAAAATTAATTAATATGGAATGTGGAAGTTGAATTTGCATCGGGGGTACTTTTCTGTTGTCGGCGCGGAGGAATGCAAATGGGTGCGTTAGTTAACTTGATAAGCGTGCGGTCGTGCGCTTCGATTTCCTTTTTTAATATACCGAAAAAGTCGCTCGGCGCGGTGTCCGTTACGTCGTCGCCGCACAATGGTAACGGTACGTAAGAGCGCAAAGGGATTAAACAACCGCGGCCATTATACACTCGATTAGGAGACAAAATTCTTCGCTAATCCTCGCTGGATTTATTCAGTTGAATAAATCCTCGCTATTTGAGCGAAAAACAAGCATCGAGCCAAATCGGTATAAATATACCCGCTAATTTGCATCGATGAAAACGAACTTGTTTATCGTTAAAAGCCTGTACGTTTTCATGCGAATAAAGGGACTAATTATCATAAATGAAACGACATCAAGCAGTCATTAAAATTCCTGAAAAAAGGATGCGAGAATTTCACTAACGCGTGAAATGGCTTTCTTATTTTATGCATTAGAAAACGGCGATTCCTTTATTTCTCAAGGCAAACTGCAACGTTACAGAGGCGCGCGCGGCTAACGCGCGAAAATTCGAATTTACATCCCGCCTGGAAGCGGAACCGAGGCCGCGGGTGAAAAATAAAAAAAAAAACGAACGAATGGCCGGCTTCACAAAAGTCACAGCCGGACGAGCACCCGCGCCGCACGGAATGCTCCGGAGCGCGAGGGGGGGAGAGGGGGGAGGGCTCAGCTGCGTTCGTGCATCGGGAGGATGTGTACATGCGCGGCGAACGCGGAGAGGATCAGTTAGGTGTATACGTGCCTATATACGCTAGTGACCTTACGCAGACTCCGGCGCGCGTATCACGCGCTTCCGCGTCCGACGTAATTCAGCGGGAAATTGAAAATTCCCTCGCGAAATCTGGAGCGCGCTGATTGCCCGATCGCTCTCTTTGTTTCCTCTTCTTTCATACGTTACTTAATTTTTTTGTTTTCGTTTTTCGACCGAGTGTGGTACGCGGGTACAAATTGTACGTTCGGTACGAGGAGAATTTTAATTCTGATGATCCGCGTATTTTATAGCACGTGGTTTTTTAACGTTCCTTTTTTTCTTCTTTTAAAGGCATGTAATAGACACTTTACGGAAAATCGTCGTTAAAAGAACTTAAAAGGTGTAACATTATCTTGACCTTCCACTAAGTAACATTGACTCACGAAAAATTATCTCATTTTGAGAACTTAATAGTTAGTAATTTGCATAAGTATAAAATTTTATCAAAATATAAATATAGTTAATCTCCTTCTAGGGTAACATCACATTTTTCACTACACTCTCTACACAATAGTTTAAATATAAATTGCTTTTACACGCTACAGCGTACATTTCTTTATAACTATTTACAAGTTAACTTCACTAAATCCACGAACTCGTAGACCCAACCAACTTGTTGATTCCCATCGTTATCGAATCATTTCCTGCCTGCCCCGCGGTGCATCGCAAACGATTTCAACGTAGCGCACTCCGCTTAACAGTTGCCCCCTTTTAAAAGAAAAAAAGAAGGATACCCGATGACGAGCGAGCCGCAGCGCGCGGGAACAAAGCAATGTCAAACATTTAAGAATTCCAGTCAGCGCGTTTTTAATGTAAATCGCGCGCGCGCGCGCGCTCCCCGCGATTCGAACGGCTTCCACATTCCGACGAATCGGCATGGGTGCCTACACGCGGAACTGCCTCCGCGCCAGGGGCTTGGCGGGGGCACGCGTGCCTCGCGCGCACACACGCCGCGGTCCGAATTCCACTCGAGTGCACGCTGCTGAATATGCATCCCCGTTGCGCTCCCCCTGTACCCCCTCTCGCGCGTAAACCAGCGCCGAGCTAAAAGCCTTTCGTCGTTCGGTTTTCGCCACCTCGCGCTCATGCCCTTGGCGTGAAACTCGACTCGCGTGTCCGTTTAACCACCGGCATCCACGAGGCGAGGTATTACCGCGCGGGTATATACGGAGGGTACGCGCGTTATTATTCACAAGCGCTCGGGGGCAGATAACAAAAGCGCGTACGCGCGCGCGAGATAGCCTGGGGAATTTAGGCGCGCGTCGGGGAGAAAAGTGCGGTATTTATTTCGCTTATCGGCTTATGGCTTATTCATTGTGACCGACTGGAAGAGACGAGCGGACCACCGGGAAAAATCCGCCGTGGAAATCAACATATTGCCCGGTGCGGGGAGTATAGTGGTGGTTGAACAGTTCGCCCCTCCGGGGGAAGGCGCGCTTTTAAAGGTGATACGTGTCGATGAGCATTTGCATTTATTTAAATGTGGTTTATTGTTTTAAACGGTTTATGAAGGAGAAGAGTCGGATGCTCGCGAGAGCCGCTTGCGAAATCGATTCTTATGCACATATATTATGCTAATTTTTTCGGGGACTTTTAAAAAGTAAATACGCGCGTGTTGGGATTTTCAAACGTGCTGATCTTGCAGCTTTTCAAGGCGATAAAGTTTCAAAGCTGTTGGGTGGATCTGGTTAAGGCAATGTTTCTAGTTTCTAGACGTAGATGTGAAATTGTGCGATTCGTCGCCGAGAATTTGAAAGATTATACGAGTTCCAGTTAATGTAGTGACTGGTTCCGAGTCCCACATATAGATGATTCAGTGGGTGGACCGAAGGCCTTTTCTCTGTGAGGAAACCTTGCGAAGGTCGTCGTTTGAATCACCGCTTACATTATTAATCATAACAAATTTCTGAATACAGGTCTTTGGAGAATATTTGCATGAAATGCCTATTATAACAAACGAGTCTACTACTTTCATTATCTCATTCTGCGAAAATAGTTTAAAATCCTTTTAACGTTTCCTCGTATTTTAATCATAAATATTTTTATTGCTGAACGTGTTTTAGTTCATTTCTTTAGTTTAAAACTACTAAAGATGATAATAGAGCGGAAATACAGAAATGTTTATAAATGCATATGCATAATTAAAAAAATAAATCTCGTTCCAAATAATATACGAATAATTAAAGAGCATCCATGCTTTAATTTTGTACATTTAAAAAAAGCCAATTTATAATAACATTTTGAATTTTCATTAGTAACGCTTTCGCTATTAATTACAAACTTTATTTAAAAAAACATAAAACCCGTGTGATAATTATAATAAATTAATAATAGTTGCTAATCGGCCTCTTTAATTACAATTTTTCCAAATGATATCTAACACTAACATAAATTCCCTTTTCCGAATAGGTATGCTCTCGATCCCAAAGAATCCGCAGTCATTTTTCACAAGGTATAACGTTGCAAAATGCCGAACGGAGTGCCTAACTGGATTCTCGCGATACCCGCGCAGAAAAACGTGATCTATTTTTAACCCGCGACGAAAAGTTGATAAAACCCGAGTGCAATTTCCGCGGCTGCGCGCGCATAATGCCCTCGCGCCGTACAAAAGCGCATCGAGCGCGGAACGCGATTGCGTAATTTTTTTCCTGCCCCCCTGCAGCGTCCGATCGCTCTCTATAAGGCGGCGATGCATTCGGGCGAGACGAGCGGAGGTATCGGCTAGCTAAGTAGATCTCGTGCAGTGGGATTTTTGCCCCGCACCAAAATAAAACTGCTGCATTCCGGCACACTTTACAGTTAAGCATCTCCCACATTTCTGCTTTTAATTATCCTTTTACGTTCCAGTTAATGGATGATCGAACGTCGCGCGCGGCAGTAGGCTAATTGTCCTTGTAATACTTGCATCGCGCGGCGAAAAATAAACGGCGACGAAAGTCAAACAGAGAGGACGCTCGGGTGAAAAAAAAGTGCGTTTACACGCGTACACGCACAACCGCGTTTAATTGCGCTGCGGGATGTTTTTTTTTTCTTTTTGCTTGGGGTTTTATAGAGACAGTCACTGCGCTGGAGTAGGGCAAAAGCGCGCGCGTGGTGAAAATTTAAGAATGAGGCAGTTTCGAGGTGGAGCAGTTTTTTTTTCAGGTCTGTTTTGCAGTGAGTCGTGATGGTGAAGAATTTACAGCGAGCTCCACGGCAGGATGTAATTTTTGCAGTTCGCAGGATGATTTTCTATGCTTGAATCACGTCAAAAATAACAATGACTAAGACGGAGTTACAGCGTCACGCTTATTTTCCTTTTGAAGGTAAAAATGGGTGTTGAAGGATGGGATTCACGCGAAATATTTGAAATTCTCATTTCTTGAGTGTCTGACGATACTGAAGAGAATTTAATATTTTCTTTGTTTCGTATGATGTAGTCAAACAAGATAAAAAGAAAATTGGATGAACAACCTATCTATTTTAGATTTAAAAATAGTAAAACTATAATTTCCAAATTAAATAAGAGTGTATAAATGTACTATATAGAACGATATATATGCATACACCTAACTTTACTAATTATATTTACAGTGTAATACGTTAATTTTATCGACCGATTTTTATGATTAATAACTTCCGTATAAATTAATTTTTTCATTTTCTTATCTATTTAACCGACGCGTGTACAAAGTGTGTGTATTAATGTTTTGCCCTGCATTATTTATAACCAGCCGAAGGAAATATATTTCTAAATAACCAACAAAAAGTCCGTGTCTGAAATCTCATCGATACATGTGCATTACTCGCTGTTGGGGCGCTCCCCGTCACTTTATAGCCGCGGAGCAACTGTAAATTTTACTGCATCCCATAACGCAACGGTAATTGATTCTTAAACTTTTTGCCAGGGTTTATATATACCCTGCTCCCTTAGATTTTTTACCGCGCGCATTTAAAATAGTTCCGCCGACTTACGCCGCGATTGACTTTACACCGCGCGCATCGGGCCCCCACAACACACACGGAAAAAAATGATCGAGTAAAAATTACTATACTGTTTAGGAACGCAGGGACAGACTCGACCAACCAAAAAT
>JAXIUT010000001.1:21321969-21354906 GCA_035586675.1 Eurytoma californica | reverse complement strand
ATTTTTGGTTGGTCGAGTCTGTCCCTGCGCTCCTAAGCAGTATAGTAATTTTTACTTGACCATTTTTCTCCGTGCAGTTACACCGCCGAAGCGTGGGGTCCGCGCCGTAAAGAATCGACTTCCCCCCTAAGCTATTTATTACAAATTATTTCCGCGAATTTGCGAGCGAAGCGGTACTCTTGACCGAAATGGAATTACGGAGCGAGCGTACAGCCCGGCCCAAGGTAAGTAATACGAGGCGCGAGATAGCGATGCAGGCGCGATTTACGGAATCGGCCGCGAGCGCACGCGTGCTCCCCGTGTGCGATAAATTTTAATTGATACACATACGTGTGACGCGCGTAAATCTATCGGCGAATACAGTTTAGATTCAACATTGCGAGGTGGAGATTATCCGCTAAAGCAGCTCATTAACGGATTTGGTGTTTGCACCGTTGAAAATTAATTGGGGCTGATTTACTTTTTGTCGGCGTAAATCGATTTGGTCGGTATTGTCTCTTAACGGGATAAATGCTTTTAGTCTTCGGCTGACAATAAAGAGCGATTCATTAATGGTTTTGGAGTTGGGACCGTTGAAAATTAATTGAATCGGTTAATGTATATATGATGATACGCCAGATTAATCGGTAAAGATCGGTAATGACTGTTAAAGCCAAGGCAAAGGACTTTTGAACTTTTGTATTTAAACTGAATTGTACGAAGAATAATTGCAATTCAAAGTAGTTTTTCTACGTGTATTGAGAAGAGAATTGTCAATCGTGCCAACGGCGTAATACACCCACGAGGTTCCAGTCAATTTAGGCATTGCCGGATGCACGCCGTGGAAAAAAGGATTATCATATATCGTCACGTCACAGCGGAGAAACACAACAGGATGACGTATAGCCCGTGAGCACCTACGCGCAATCCGACATCGACAAAAATATCCGGAAACCTGCCGCGACGCGCGGGGGAGTTCGCAAGGTCAGGCCTCTGAAAAATCCTGGCGCACGTTGCCGAAGCCTTACGGTAAACCCAATAGAACCGATCCCTGACTTACCGTCTATACGGGGGGCCCGTCGTTCCTCTTCCACGGAGGAGGGCCAAGTCGAAAGCTCGCGGTGTGCTCCGAGGATGCGCCTCTCGAGACGTGATGGAAAAACTCGGCTGGAGTCGCGTCACATTTTGGCCCGGCGACGCTGCTCGCGCGGCTCGGCGCGCACCAACAACGCAGGGGGACTCTCGAGGGGGGCACTGCTGGCTGGCCCGCGGGGTCGGCGAGGCGTGACGGACTTCCGCGCTGCGGGGCTCTCTCTCCGTGTGTCGCTCGCTGCGCGCGTTCGGGGCGCCCTTAGGCCGGGGAGCAGTGCGTGACCGCCATAACGGCGCTCCGGGTACCTGCACCGATTGCCGCGACGACGACGCACCAACGAGCACTGAGCTAAGCGCCGTCTCTCTCTCCACGCACTCGCGCGCCCGCCGCGTCTCCCTCTCCGACCGCCGCCGCCGCCACCTCCACCACCTCCTCGTCGTCCTCGTCCTCCACCACCTCCCGCGGGTACTTCCGTCTCGGTCGCACCGGCCAGCTCTTCCTCTCTCTCTCTCTACTCTCGAACTTTCTCTCTTTTCAGCCCGCGCTGCCCATTGTTCTCCTCTCGCTCGCTCACTGCGGGGCCTTATCCGAGACTGGCCCGCGAGCGCATACTCCGTTGCATTCTTCCCGGCCGATTCCACCTCTCTCTCTCTCGCTCTCCTCCTCTCCTTTTTTATCCCAGGGAATTCCGGCTCTGGCCTTGCGTCGCGCGATCCTTCTCCGCGCGCGAGAGAGCGACGCTCCCCGCGGGGCCCTGGTGGGGGGAGAGGAGAGCCCAGCGGGCCCGAGGGACCGGCGTTGGTGGGGGAAGCGAAGAAAGAGACGCGACGACTCGCCCGGGCCCCGCGCGCGAGCGCTGCATATAGCGCGCTGGATGCGCGCAGGAGAATGAAGGCGATCGGGGAAAAATTGAGATTTAAATGACCACGGGGGGAGATAAGCGGTGGATGTCCGTTTTTTTTTCTCTTCACTCGCGCTGCAGAGCGTAAATTAATACAGACGTAAAGTGCGAGGCCCTTTTTTTATACCTTGGATCTTATCCGCCCCTAGATGCTCATTAATCGTCGCGATTATTTCGTATCTCAAATTACAGCTTCGATCGAAATGTTTGTTCTGGGAGTGCGATCGTTCGTTTTTGCGTTATTGCCTTTACCACACCTACCGATTGATTGTATTTGTTTTATTTCGTATATTTTTTTTTAATAGTTCTACAATTTCAAAATGGATTTGGTTCTTTTTAACGACTAAGGGTATAGCCTAGGCAGAGATTTAATATGCGCGTTTTCTTGTAAATGCATACGGTTTTGAGGCGCGAGGCCTCAAGGAAGAGGAAAAGATGAGAATAAGGGTGTGCAAGAAAAGATCGAGAATGGAACGTAAAAGAACAGCTCAGACTCTCTCGGCCAGAAAAACGAGCGGAGTATATAGAAATGAAAAAGTGTTTGTTGCACTGTCTGAAAAGTGGAATAGCCACAAAAGAATTTTAAAGAGCAAAAACAAGTAAAAACACGTCCATGTAAATTCATTTCCTCAGTTGCGCGAAAATAACTGGTTACAATAGAAAAGCATCGACGGGGATTAAAGCTCATTTTTCCGGCGTAGCTCATAACGAGACAAATAAAGGAAAAAAGGCAAACGCGATCGTGAATTAAAACGAGCGCTCGCGGCGAAGCTCCAATGTGGCACTGCGGCGGTCTGGTGATTTCGACGAACAGCAAGAGAATGACAAAACGAGAACTTATTTTTTTTTTCTTTTTTTTTTTCTCGTAAAAGGACGAGTTGCGAAATGCCACCGGCTTAGAAAGGCCCCGCTAAGATAACAGACTTTTTGCTGGAATTTACCCCCATCATCCGTTTCTGCGGGTATTTACGCCAGAATTTCGTGGCCGCGATCGCAACGTCTAAATCTTCTTCGACGTCAAAAATCGAGCGACACGGGTGATTTAACACGCGGAAAGATCAGATTACGAATTTATGCCCTCCAATATGAAACACAATATTTTAACCATAAATCTCGGTAGAATCCAGCAGAGGAGACGTTTAATAAGGGAACTGCTTAACAGTACTTACGCTAATTTACAGCGTATTTAATTTACTCCCAGAGTTCACTTTGTTGCGCGATTAGTGCGTTAGGGATGGTGCAAACCTGATGGACTCCGTCGGAGGTTCGCCAGATGGTGTAAAGGACTTTACTGCTTAGCTGCGCATTTACTGCCGCGAGTCGTTAAAAAAAAGGCGGATGTCTTCGCTATTTTTACGTATTCGCGAGAATGAAAATTGCATAGGAGTCGCGCATTCTTTGCCTTGCGATGAAGCAATGCCTCGGGTCGACTCATGCCCACACGTCCGATCGTCTTTATCTTGCGGGGGAAATAATTGAAATCCGAAGCTAAACATCGAACCGTTTACTTTCGCTTATTAAACGAAGATAAAACGCTCGGCGCTACACGCGTCTTTAAAACTATCAGTTTTTTACATCTTTAAAAGTAGAAAGTTATGCGCTTCGATTATAGGATTCGCTTACGTTTTCTTTTACGCGTTTTTTTTCGATCATATTTTTTTCTAATTAGACGGTGTAGTGTTATTGAAAAGTTTCTAACGTATCTCTTCGCGTTAATGAAAGTTGGAGTCAATTGCAGGTTGATTTTTGCCGCTGGAGGTCGGAGCGAGCGTAACACGAATAAGACGAAGGAGGTGCACACCTTGGCAGGTGTACGCGCGAGCGAAAAAAGGTGGGAGTGTCGCCGACAACCCAGATGCAGTTGCATCAAAAGCGGAGCGAGGTGATGTTTGTTAGCGGTACAAGGACGTTATGAAAGTGCTGGGATATACATACAAGCGTTACTCCATTATTTGCATCGAGGAATGTGAAATTCGCGCAAGAATTAGGTTTTACCAGTTTCTGCTTGGAATTTTTTCATTTCTTAGTCAAGTAGAACGCTATTAAGGTATCTTGATGAATAAGATGCGTATCCGAGTCGTAATTAACGAAATAACAAGTACTAATTCAATTTACTTACAAAAAAGAGCTTAATTGAGAAACCATCAATTAGAGAACTAATGAAATTAAAACAAATTACTTTTACTCACGGAATTTCAAAATTTAATCTAATTTACTTTTTAAGTAATTTTTTCAAGTCTACTTTTTTTTTTAATTTAGTTTACGAGGAAACGCCGAACTCCTATAATCGAGGATAGGGGCTTTCGAAACGAGAGCTGCGCCTGACTGGCGGCAACAGTTGCTACTCAACCAGCGCACGTGGTACACGTGTTTACGCGGACTCGACTAACCTCGAAAGGACTGCGCGGCATAACCTCGACCATCTCCGGCTTCTTGGTTATTTATTTTGATTTTTTAGTTTCTTTTTTATTTCGAAAATGACGGAAAGCGATCCAGAAGAAGTTGTTACTGTCGGAAGCCACGTGATAGTGCAGAAATTGAATTACAAAAAGGTTTACAGGGTGTCTGAAAATGGCTCACTGGCATTGGGCAAAGAGGAGATCAAAATGAGTGAAATTATAGGAAAACCCTACTGGACTAGTTTCAAAGTGATTGCTTCTCAAGACAAAAATGATAAACGATCTAAAAAGAAAGGTGCGCCTTCAACTTTAGTGGTAGCAGAGAAGTGTGAGTCATTGGAAGATTTGAAGAATTCAGTGACGAGTGGTTGTGACAATCGATCCATTAATGACGATGGGAAATCCCAGAAGCTTACGAAGGATGACATTCTTGGGTTCAGAGATGCTGGAAAGTCAGGACGCGAGATTGTTAGTAGTCTCATTGAAAACAATGCATCTTTCACAGAAAAAACAGAATACTCGCAAGAAAAGTATATTCGCAAAAAAGAAAAAAAGTATTGCGAGTTTCTTTCTATTCACAAACCTACTGTTGCTTCCCTACAAGAAATTTATTTAAGACAGGATTCTGCTAAAATCTATGGACTAAGAATGGATACCCTTGCTCAAATTCTTTCTTATAGCGATGTTAAATCTGAAGGTACATTTATTGTTTACGATAGTGGTACTGCTGGTCTTGTTCCTGCAGGGATATTATCGAGGATAGGTAGAAACACATCTGGAAATTTAATCTACTTACATTCCGGAGATCATCTGCCACAGATGCCTATTGTGAGAGCTATGAATTTTCCTCAAGAACAATTTGAACGCTTAATTACTGTCAGTATTTTTGACTTCCTTAAGACTTATTATAATAAAAATAAAGATGAAAATGAGATTATAAATGCAACAGATAAAATTGAAGTAGAAGTTAATAAAATGACAACAGATGATATAAAAAATTCTGATAAGGAGGATAGTAAACATACTGCAGACAGTAATAAAGATGATTATGAAGAAAATAAATGTGATATAGCTAATTCGAATGACTTAAAGAGAAAGAATTCAGAAAATTTACCAGAAGATCCAGTTGTTAAGAAGTCAAGAAAAGTTCTTGACACAGAACGAGCGATAGAACTTATATCTTCATCGAAAGCTGATAGTTTAGTTATCATTGCAAAAGAACATCCTTTAAATATAATTAAAGGACTTCTTCCATTTGTTAAGGCATCCAGACCATTCATTATTTATCATGCCAGTCGTGAACCACTACAAGAAACCTATGTTGCATTAAAGCAGTCCAATAGTGTAGTAAATATAAAACTTTTTTCAAATTTCCTACGCTCTTATCAAGTTTTACCTGACAGAACGCATCCAGATATTTTAACGAACGACTGTGGCGGTTATTTACTGATTGGCTTTACTCTTAGTTGTTAAAAATTACGAATTGTAAATATTAGAGAACGAAACATGAATTTATGAATGTATAAAACAGTTGTAATAATTATAGAAACTATGTAAATAAGATTATATACACTGTACGATTTCTTTTTATAGAAAAAGATAAATTTTTTATTCTCGTTTAGTTACGATTTTTTAAGATCGTTTCGTTTCGGCGCTGTTTAAATAATAAAGTTAATTACTTATCAAATGTAAAAAAGTTCTTCATTCCATTTCCCTGCTCATATGAACCATTTCATAAGTTTTACCACTTTGCAAGTCACGTTGTTTTTCCTTCTTAACCAGCTCGCTTATAATCCCTGCACCTAAACTGTCTGCCACAATGTTTATCATCGTCCTGAATCTATCACTAAAAAAACAAAGAATAAAATGTTAGTATTGGTTAAAATTAATAGTCTTAAAGTAGTAACAGCTTTAGATAAAAGAAAATTATCATTAGTGCCAAGAAAGAGTTTACGTTTGAAAAAAATACATCTTATTTGCATCAAATATTTAAAAAATACTAAATTTTTAGTGTCATTTACTCAATAATAGCAATTTCAATCACTTTTTTAAAAAGATTCTTGTATTTTTTTAATGATAATTGTTTTTAAAAGATGGTTCAAATATTATTTTTGTAAAATAATGTAGTACATTATTTTTTCATCACAGATATGCAATATTATCTATTAATGTTTGCAAAAATGAAAAATTAAATTAAAACAGTTACATAAAAACCAGTAAAATAAATAACTGTATGCAAACCGCATGCTCTGAAAAGTCCAATGCCAATAAAAAAAACATTTTAAACTTTTCATACTGGTAGCACGAGAACTCCATCACTTCCTACCGTCACCGCAGCGGCTCTCGCTTTCATTTCCGCAAAGCAGAGCTCCCCGGACGAATTAAACGCCTCGGCCGAGTGCGGACCATTAAACCTCCGGCGCCTCGTTATTACAAAAAAAAAAGAAAAAAAATCGCGCGGCCGGTATAAGAAACAAAGCAAGCGTTTCGCGCTAATTACGAGGCGAGCTATACTTTACACGAAGCTGTCGACGGCGATGATGAGGGCGACGTCCTCCGCGGGGATGCCCAGGGAGTTCAGCACCATGATCAGCATTGCGTAGCCGCCGCTCGGCATGCCCGCCGCCCCGATGCACGACAGCGTGCACATTATGCTGCAAATGAGAGTAATAAAGCTTGGAGACTGCACTTTCACTCCTCTTTTTTTCTTTTTTATTATCGCACGGTGCTTAAGTAATTAGGGCTGATTTTTTTTGTGCGCACATGATGAGCGGCACGCGAGTTCGCGAGCGCAATTTTCGTTGCTGGTGCATAAGTATGCTTAATTTCGAGTGTTTTTATACTTATTTGTGAATATTTCAATTTGAGAGTGCAGTTTTTTTAGTTCTTTGAATTTCCTTTGCAAATGAGAAATGTATATTAGTCTGAAAATAATTAATGTCTTGAATTATTAACGATTCAGTTATTAGTCCAGCAAGAAAATCTTATAATTAAATTATTTCGCCTGGCTTAAAATAATTACAAATTTGAAGTGATCCAATTAAAAAATTAATTATTGTTTCAAATTTTTTTTATACTCTTGAGTAATTTCTTCCACTTTCAATATTTCAGTTTTAGTAATTGATATGGTTATTTCTTTCATATTCTTATTTCAATTAATAAATTTTATAAAGTATTTCAGGTTTTTAATCCGGTATTGCTATCGTAGATATGGATATATCGTTAGAATAATTTACTCAAAAAATTAACTGTAAAGTGCGTGACTAGTAAAAAATCTTAATTAAAGAGAACAAGAGGTTTATAGTTATAGATCAAACAAAGACTCTTTCTACCTTACAAATATCTTTAAATCAGTAATACCTTCTCTTAATTCATAAAGTTTTAAGACAATTAAAAAAAAAATAACCAATAAATAATAAAAACCTCAAACTTTTTGTAGATATCACCTGCAAAATAAATATATGTGAAACAGTTGTTAAACAAGAACCCAATGAGAAATGAAAATTCTGATAAAAATCGCTCGCGCCCGTTAAAATTTATAATATTCCCGTCCTCGTCAATTTTCAAATTTTTCAAAGCCCGCCGATAATAACAGCCACGTCTCAATGCGAAATTAATCAAAGGCAAAAACCCTGAAAGATTAAAAAGATAAGCGCGCGAAAACCGGATTTCGCGGAGCGCACCCCCTGCGAGACTCCGCACTCGCTGAGAGGTACACACTCCCAAGGATTATTGATCCCCCAAAGCGAAATGAATGTATCTTTGAATTAATCAAGCGTGGGCACCGCGAAATTAATTGCGCAATTTCTCGCGGCGCCGCGATTTTTCCTTTTGCTCCCCTTCCCTAGCGTCGATAAATAAACGGACCGCGCGGGCGGGGGGCTAAATTTATGCGGTTTTATCGCACCTAATGGCCACGGTCTGGATCAGTGATAAATCCATTCCTCTCATTTGCATTATGAAGAGGGCGCCGACGGTCTCGTACAGCGCGATCCCGTCCATGTTTATCGTGGCGCCGATTGGCGCTATGAAGCGGGAGACCTGCCGGTCCACGCCGAGCTTGTCCAGGCATCTGATCGTCGTCGGGACTGTCGCTGTGCTGAAAAAGATGTTCATTTGATTTTCAATCGGTTCTCAGTTTATTGTTGCGTGATTCGTCTAGAGATTCTAAACCTTTGATAGCTCGCCGCGATTCGCCGGAATGGGAATTTAAAGGGATGAGAGTAGGTTTAAAATATGGAGGTACTGTTTTAATGGACGTGCAAATAATTAGATGGAGCGTTTTTTACCTTTACACGAAAAATTAAATGAAGGCACTCTCCGTTAACTGATTTATTTTCTAACGTGAATTGAGATATAATTCATGCGGTCGTACTATTATATAAACAAGTCACGGTATGCGACTTAAAACAATTAAATTGAACTTGTTAATCTGTTATTTATTTGTCTCGAGATATAAAAACAGAAATATTAATAAAATTCAACAATGCATTTCCCCTTTACTGCTTATCAGGATTGATCTCACAGAATGACTGCGTAGATTCTGTTTTGATAAGATATTTATAATTAATTACAGTTTATAAACTGAAAAGTTGAAATTACAATAAATTTAAAAAAAAATTAGAATACAATAAATTTATTCGACCACTGCAGTCTCTTGCAAAATACCGTGCATCTCATTCAGAGGAATCCTCAACCACCTTATCCTTTTATAAAATGATTGACTCTCTCAGTAGATTGGGTATCGATTCCAGACTATAAACCAAAATGCATGAATCTTATCAAAAAATGAAAATCTCCAAGGTGTACATACATACCTCACTCCCTCCGATAAATCGTATAAAAAAATTAAAAGGCTTTATTTTGGCACCTGGAAGAAGTACCGAAGGCGGTGATCAGGGCCGGACCCATCCTCCTCATGATTCTGTAGGGCGATTTGCGCGTGCACGCGAAGTAGATGAGGGGCAGCACGAGGAGCGCCTGTATCGCCAGCCCGGCGAACACCGTTAAGACGAAAATGCCGAGGCGCGCGAACTCCATGCCGCCGGATTCCTGGCTCCTCAGGATCTTGCTCGATATCAGGAATATCACGGCGATCGGCGCCGCCCTGAAAAACGAACAACTCGTTTATTGTGGTTCCCGCGCGCTAAACTCGGAACGAGCGGTAAAGCGAAATTCCTCGGGACGGGTCGGACGCGGTCTTCTTTCGGCCTATAGTGCGGGTCAGCGCATTGTTTCTATTTATAGATTGACCGTGGGTTCGGATTGTTTCACGGCATGGAAGAAGGAATTCTTTTTACGTGACATACTAACGCGGCTGTGATGGATTACGGGGACAGCAGGTCACTGGGAGAAAAGATGGAAATTCGGGCTCCGGATTTTTTTAGATTAGTGGGCGCTGGGGTTATTAATTACTTAATGAAGGAAAATTTGATGTCGCGCGAGCGTAGATTATTGATAAAGGAAATTTAAATTAATATAGTAGATAGAGGTTTGAATAAAATTTCAATCACGACTGAAATAATTGTTTTAAACTGACATTAACAGATGTAAACGTGCGACGGTAAACTATTAATCAGACTGAAAGTGAAATCAATAACGAGAGCAATTAAATAAAGTAAAATTAAAATTACCATTTGGATCACATTAAGATTAGTTAAAAATAATGTAAGACCGGACTTTCAATCGCGTTCAACTCATTGCAAGATTAATCAAATTGTATCTTCTCAAAGTAAAAGTAGTCATATGCATATTTAAAACGCTGTCTCTAAGTGAAGGCATTTAAAAAATTTTCTTATAAATGCAACGTCCTATAAAATAGCTGACCATTCATATATATTACAGTAAACCTCTTATCTAACAAAAAGAAGGGAAATACATCCATAATAACTTACGCCCCGTCTCAAACAACCTAGATAACAAATAACAGTTCTCCTCTCATTATCCCGAAGTTAATTTAAAACGCCTCAAATTTACCCTCGACCAATATCATCGACGGCAATAAATCCGACGACAATGTTGCCCTATCCGATAATGAATCATTAATTTTTCCCCGCGAAAAGCAAAGCGTCCGGCATCCGATAAAATCGCGCGTCTCGCTCTCCACACTCTCTCTCTCCCGAACCGATAAGAATTTCGCGCGCGACCATAGGGGGACCCAGACGGCGAAACTGGTTCGCCGGTTGCATACTTTATCACCCAATCTATGATCTCGGCGGTGGCGGCGGCCAAACTCTGGAAGAAGTCCTGGAGCGGCAGTCGACGTGCCTCGTCCATCGCGCCGAGCGTCAGCCCGAAGACCAGGCCGCTGAACACCAGGCCGAGCACGTTCGTTCCCGCGGTGTACTCGTGCGATATACCCATGTCATAGACCGAGATTTCTGTTGAATAACAATGGCCAGTCGTAAAAAGAGAACGGTGCGAGCGATCGTTTCGCTTTGCTGTACGATCGATCCCGATTTGGAACAAGCTCGTTTGTGTTGCGATATTTCTCTTTTCATTTGCTTTCAATGCGTTACGCGTTTATTGAATGAAATACGACAAACATTTGCAAATTTTATAGAATAGAATTCGTACGTACTACATTGTATTAGGTCCGAAAATATTTAAAATAACTTTTGTTTTAATCATTCTGAACTATTTTAGTAAAAATAGAATAAAATACTAAACTCTTTTACTGTAATTAAAAAGTTAAAAGGTAATTGTATTTCTAACTTTTTTTCATTACCAATTAATTAAACATTGTCATAGAATAAATTTAAAATAATTATTTTACTGTAAGAAAACGTTATTGTCTTAAGTTACAATTGCAAAAATCTTGAATCATAATTATTGTGAAAGTGCAAATTTATTACATGTCAATGATGCATACCTACTTTTTCACCGGATGCATTTGACTTTCGTTCAACCAAAACTGTTTGATACTGTAATTAAAGAAATACTAGTTAATTGTTATGCAAAGTATTTTCTTCAATGCAGACATAGTTTATCACTAAAAATATCTCAACCCCTTTATCATCCATTGTTGCCTCTCTTTGAAGATGCTATTGTTTTTTTTTTTTATAAACACCCAGCCATAAAACACTGATTCCCACGAAAGCCTATAATGTTTACAGTCTACATTCATTTTCACGTATTCCTTGTCTATTATATACTTTGTTCTTTTCCGATAAAGCCTGAGAAAATCTGTGTATGTAGGAAAGAAAATCGAAAAATCACAAATACTTCCAATGAAAACAATTAAGTAAAAAAAAAAAAAAAAAAAAATAAATGCAATTGATTTTTATGCCTAGTTAAGATCGATGAAAAAGTGCGCTTATTTACCTGCGACAAACAAGCCTGGACCAAATTATCGGGGAATAAGTTTCTAAAACAAAAAAGCAGAAAGAAGGTAACAATCAAGAAAAAAGTGATTAGAGTCGGAGGATCGGCCGCGAGCATTGGCAATCGTAACAGCATCGGTTCCGTTACCAGGGGCGCCTTCTCCATACGGTAAATAAAGGCCGAAAAAACGATGTCGAAAAAACGGTACCGATTTCATGCTTCACTTATGGGGCCGAACCAGGCTTGTGGTGTAATGTACCATAGTTTCTTTCACGCGACAGCGATGACTACTAACCTACTGAGGAATCTGAAGACTTACTTATCAGCTTCGTAACAGATACGTCAATTTAGGTTTTTTTTTCGCTGGTTCACTTTTCGTTATGCGTTTTTTTACCGATCATTTTTCGCAACGCGTTTTTAACAATAATTAAAAGATTGTTTGGGAATACGTTTTCGATTTGTGTTACCGTATTAAATCCAAAATCGTATCCAATGTTACGAAATTCAAGTGGGTGTCTGGTTCTGTAGTAGTACTGTTGACATCGTCGACCGATCCCCATTCACCTGGGCGAATCGAGAGTGATAATACGACACATAGGGCAATTCCTGCTGATGTCGTTGTGATGTAATAAACTAATGCTTTTATTCCTATGCCTCCTGTAAAAAGGATTCGTGTATTACTAAACATGTTAAGTTAATTCATTAATAGTTAAGTTAATTATTCATAGCTCAATAAGTAGCATTTGGGGCCAACTTAAATATTTTTCGTTTCTCATTAATACAGCTTTGCAGATAATGAAGCATATAAGAAAGAAAAAAAAAAGTAAGTTTATATTTCAAAGTTTATTTTACAATCTAACAATGTCTTATATCCTTGATTTTTTGTTTAATTATAATTGCCTCTCCATTATTTATGCAATGTTCAATATTACATAAGATTTTTCGAAATTAAAAAAATGCATCCCAAAATTTAACAAAAAAAAGTATGTACCTCAAATATTGTATATTCCACCGTACATGCTTTAGACAATAAAAGAATAAGCCTTAAATGTAAAGAAGAAAACGGCCACGGTAATCGCAGACAATGTATTGTTCAGAAGTCTTACTTACCAGATTCGTTGAGGCGGGAGCTCGCGCTAACGATGCTTGTGATAACGAGAGGCAGTATGAGGCAATTGACCATCCTGAGAAAGAGCTCGCCGGGGAACTGCAGGTACATCAGCTCGCGGTCGGTCCACGGCTGCGCGGTACTCTGCCGCAGTGTCAGTCCGAGCAGGATACCGCACGCGATGCCCAGAAATATCTGAGTCGTAGTTCCCGGTCGCCACATGGCTTCTTCAAATCTGACGGTTTCGGTGAGTCGTCTAAAAACAGTTTATTTTCACTTGTAATTTCTTTGTGCACAAAGTGCGAAAAGAGCGAGGGTGGATAGTCACTTGTGAATGGATAGAGCAGCGTGTAGGTACTAAATGTTCACTTCTTTCTGACGTGTCTATCGCTCGCTATGGTAATGTATTATTTCAGTGTTGAATTGCGTGATATATACAATGATTTATAGCTCTATGTAAAGTACATAAAGATAATAAATAACATCACTTGCATTTACGAAATCAGATATCGGATAATTCAGAGTAAGTTTAATAAGTAATAATAATTTAAAAAAATGAGCTTATCAGAAATTTGCTTTATAATAAAGTTTAATATCTCCTTATAAAAATACATTTCTTGCATTTAAGAAGCACATAATTATGTTATTAATATATACAATTATTCCAAAAACCTTCAATGAAGAAAAAATACAAGTTGATCGAGTGCACTAAAAAAAATGAACGAACCTTGTAATGAAAATGCAAATTCAATGAAATGATCATACTTGTGTCACTTTGAGCTTATAGATAAATACATCGACGCACTGACAAAAGGCCACTACTGCGCCAGTTTCCTCGCCCTGTCGGTTAGCGAGGATCACTTATCCTATTAATTCTAGGCAAGATGCTCGCGAAGAGCCTCTCCGAGACTACAGCTGTAACAATTCGTTATTCCTTCGCGAATTGACGGTCAAAGAGTTTCGGAACCCCTACGGTACCGAAACTGACTTTGTAAAAAAAAAATTCTTACGAAAGATTGACGCTCACCATTATATACGACTCCCCCGCCTGCCTGACTCCTCGGATTGTCTAGAGTTTAATTGTATGCGGTGCAAAGTTAACCAACTGGTTCTTTTTACCAAGTCTGTTGCCTGTGTGTAGATGCGCCATCAACAGTGAGATTGTGTAAATAATTTTCTTGCTTTTATCGTAGATTCCGCATTTTGGACAATCGGTTGTAAATTATGTTGTATTCACGGTGTGTTGAAGTGACTCATTCTCGTGCACACGCGTGTGCACAAATATTCTGAAATTTAGGTAAATTCTTGTCGAACATCGTCGCGTGACCTGCAAAATTAAATTTGATTATTTTTAATATAATATTGTGTACGCTTTTTTACGAATAAAAAGTATAAATGTGCTACAATTTTGACACTAGATAAGTTTTATAAGATAAACAAGTTTTAAATCACTTCTAAACTATATCAATTAATTTTATACTTCAAGTAGCAGTTCATAAAAATTGTTATACTATGACTTGATTAATATACAGGAAAGCAGATAATAAATTATTCTGTTATAAAAAATAATTCCATCTTACATTAATTTAATGTAAGATTAGTTTAAATCATAAATTTTGATATTAAAATATATTTTAAATAAGCAGTTAACTATTCAAATTTAATTAAATGCTGTATCAGCTTCGACAACCTAATCTTTGACAAAATAATGAGACAAAAAGCATTCCCGTTGGTATAGTTCGTTTTGAACGCGAGTGTTTTTGGGATACATATTAGAGTGCATATTTTACATAGTAGTGTTAGTAAAAATATTAGCGGAATAAAAGGAGTGATTTTATAGCATTAAAAAAAATTCCTAAGTTATTAAATCACTGAGTGATCGAGTCGAAGAAGAGATTAATATCTGTTATTGCATACTTGAGTTGCACATTCATCTGCAGATTAAAAGGTGTCACAGAAAATTGAAGAATATGAATGTATTCGTTAATTTTTGTGGAATAACGAAATAAGATCGGAGATTATAAAAATGATGTTAAATCGTTACATCCACGATCAAAAGTTAACAGATTCTCGGATAATTGCTGTGAAGAATAGTCAACTATTAGGCAAGAGAAAAAAATTAAAATAAATGTTAAAGTTAACAAGAAGATGACCTAAAGTGATGCTTCTGGAGAATAATTCTTTAGACCAGAATAATAAAACGTATCCCGGGATTTTCTTGAAAAAAAAAGCCAATTAAGAATATATATTTTTTAAAAATTTAGAAAAAACGTGCATTTGCGAGCACTGTCGACACTGGGAACTATAAATAGTGTAAGCATGCATAGCAATATAAATAAAAAACAATAAAAACTACAATTTGAGACTTACCTGATTAAAAAATCTTTGTCAGTTTGAATATCTTTATTGATTATAGAATTTTTTAGAAAATAATTTGTCATGTTCGATTAGTATAGTTTAATGAATTTTCAATTACACAGGACTTTTAAAATCAATAAAGATGTTTTTAATCCGATAAATTTCAAATTGTAGCTTTTATGAGATTTTATTTTCTTGATTTACGTGATAGCGAGACTTTTAGTTACTAAGTATAAATTAACGTTTTCGTAACTGCACATTTTCACTAGATTTATAACAAATATCTCTAATTTTCGTTTCTATATCCTTTGTTTAAGAAAATCCCAAGATACCATAATTTCATTATTAGGAATTAAAAAATCATTGCATTTTAGAGTGAGGTTCAAAGTCAAGACACGCACCCGTTGCACTCTCCTTGTAAGTATAAAAAGGACAATTAGTCCAAAACTCACATGATTAAAAAAATCAGGGAAGTATTCTTCAGCCTAATTAGACGAATGGCAGTGTCACCAACAAATGAAGACACCTTTATTCATTGGTATGATGCAATTCAACAGTCTAGAGAAAGTTCAAAGATGTAGATAATCATGTATTCGTTCCATCTTGATTATGCAGTCCATCGCTTTGATATCAGCCAGGATGCAGTAAGCGATATTCAGAATTATCCATGACGTTATTTCCCATCGCCGTAATATGGTCTCTTCAGTCCTAAAATTAAAATTAGCTCATTAACAAAATTATATTGTTTGTATAAAGTGCGATTATTCCAATATTTTACAAATAATAAAGAAAAGTAAATTCAAGTAATTCAAAAAATATTGCAATGAAAAAATTTCATTTCGATCATCAATATCAAGACTCTTCAAGTTTTTATTAGAAAAATACTTTGACGCTCTGGCAAAAGACCATTAATTGTTGTGCCAGTTATTATATATGCAAAGGATTCCTTTATCCTATTATTAACTTATGACAAGGTGTATGCGTAGACCCTTTTTGAGATTAAGGCCATAATAAATCGCTGTTCAACTGTACTTAAAAATTAAATCGATCGCTAACGTTAATTCAATCGTCAACCCACCTCTCATTAATTAGTTTGTAAATTGACGCAGTCTGCTTGAAATAAGAGCATATGTACATAGTATCAGGTAGCACGGAAGTATAAGTATAATAACAGCTAGTGTAAGGGAATTTACGAACTGTTAAAAACACTGAAATTGAGCATATGTTCTTTATGTTTTACGAGATATTTCGTATTCATAATTCGAAAATATCGATTGTTATTAATTATAAGTTCTTTGGATGGCCATTGCGACTAAGTGATTCATTGCATTATAATGGGAATAAAAATGTACTGAAATTGTGCTTTAAATTTAAGTTTCGTCAAAATCAAAGATACGATAAAACAGCAGCAAACCCTAAATAATTGACAAGTAATTTGGTATTAACACATAAGACCTCATGATGTACACATTCACTATAAATTAATATAATTCATAATAAATTCTGTTCAATAAAGTAACGACTATTACATTTTCATTGTTTGTACGAGTATAAATATAAATTTTTAAATCTTTTATCATTTAAAAACGGTTTACATTGGAAATGTTACCTAGTCAACGCAGCAAGTTTAACTTCTATTAACTGAGTATTTTCTAAATAAAATTTTTCATTCTGTTATATCTAAAACTAATTCTAGTTCTAAAAATTAAATGCAAATGAAAAATTAAAGGAAAAACTAAAATAACATATCAGTATGGGAATTTTTTGGAATAAAGTTTAGAATTCAAATTAGAACGAACGAAGGTTTATTTTCCAGGCAGCTTCGGTATGTACAGATATCACTAGCCACATGGTTGGCAGTTTTTTAATGATTTCTGGAGCATGTTATTAGACAACAAATCTACAACTATCACGGATAGATTGCAGACAGTAATGTGGAATGAAAATTATTGCTTGTGATCTGTTTATTCGTAGATCCACTTCTCAGCCCAGGAAGCCCAGTCAACAACTTCGGACTTCTTCTCCTCGCCGAACCATAGTTTGATCTCTTTGTTGGCTGACTCAACGGAGTCTGATCCGTGAATGATGTTACGTCCAACCTGGACACAGTAGTCTCCACGGATGGTTCCTGGGGCAGAGTCCTTTGGGTTGGTCTCACCAAGCATCACACGTCCAGTCTTTACTGAATTCAGACCCTCCCAGACCTATAAAAAGTAAAATTTAAGTAAGTTGAAAAAATTAATAACATAAAATTTATATTTTGCACAAAGCTTAATGTACACAAATACCTAATGAACATAATAAATTACTTTGCTACTTAATTATATTAAAAATGAATCAAAAAATAAGTTTTTTGCTTTCCTATATTACTATACAGATGATAAAAATTATCTCTGTGAGCAAAGTACACTTTTAAGATCACGTTGCATTCTTATCACTTGATAAGAAATTAAATTTATAAATTATTTTGAATATTTGCAGTTAGCATTCCATAGTCTTCTCATATCAATGATTCATAATTATATATCCTTTTTTGTCATTTCATTACATAATGAAGGTCAGCTTTTTTAAAGGCTTCTGCAAGTCAATTCTACTAATTTGAAACCTTTCTAAATACCAAACTGACATTTGCTTAAAATTATTATATAAATATTCTTACCATGGGGACAACTGGTCCAGAGCTCATGTACTTGATTAGACCAGGGAAGAATGGTCTGCCAGCAAGATCAGCATAGTGCTTCTTCAGATGCTCTTCACTAGCCTGAAATAGTTACATAGTAATCAGTAAATATTCTAAAATTTAGTCAACAAATATTACATTTTATTATCTAAATTAAATTAAAAAATACTAATCTTAGTAGACTTTGTAATTGCATTTTGACTGTGTCTCCGAGGCAAATAACATTAAAATTTAAAATTCGACGCGATAAATCGGCAAAACTTTAAACATTTATCCTGCGAATTCAAACTTCCGAGAAATTAATCAACCGTCAGACATTCCTTTTACCCGTACTCCAAAACCATCTAAATAAACAAAAGCAGGTATATATCAACAAAATTCAAAATTCGCAAAGAATGACGGAAAAGCAACGTCCCCAGCTGCCCGAATCGATACAGGGCTCAAGGTCAAAGTCATAAACATCCGCGAGCGCTAAACCGTCCAATCCCTCGTCGTTACCGGCTGGCGATCCCCGGCAATAATCAGACGCGACAAGCCGCTCCAGCACTTCGTACGTTAAAATTGACAGTCGCGATGAGACAAACACCGCCCAAGAAACGGGCCGCTAAACGAGCGGCGGGAGAACCACGTGTCAGCGAGACCTCGATGGCGGTTGCCTCGACGTCGGCAGTCACTCACCCAGACCATCTTCATGGCGACGAGCTTGAAACCCTTGTCCTCGAAACGCTGGATAATCTTGCCGACGAGGCCGCGCTGGACGCCGTCGGGCTTGACCATAATAAAGGTACGTTCCTTGTTGTCGGTCATCGTGCCGGTTGACTTTGGGTCTTTTAGGAGTTAGGCTGCGGATCGGGAGCTGTATGCGGCGTACCTTCCACCGGGAGAGTGCACGAGCTGCGCCGGCGAGACGTGCGGGAAGCCGGAAGACGGCACGCCGCCGGCGGCGCACGCGCACCGCGCGCCGACGCGCCACCCGCCGCGGCGGGAAATTCGAACGACGCCGAGGCGGCAGTAGTCACAGGCGGGCTTGGATCGGACGGAGGGAGGTGCGCCGGGATTTGCGTTATTTATACGCGGAATTTTCTTTTTTCTTGCTGGCACGTTTTGCAGTGGGGGTAGCGTATTTATAGAGCGGATTTACCAGTCATTAATTTTCATTTTTTGAGAAAATTAAGTTGGGTAAAATGTATTTTAGTTGTAAAAGAAAATTGGGTACATACGTGTATTTTTTTATGGAAATTTAAAATATATGTGTTATTTTAAGAATATCAGGTGGGATTGAAAATATGTTCAGTGAATCAGGAAGAATAGCATAATTTTATCATTAATGATATAAAAACTGACTAATCGCAATATTAATATGTCAGTATAAGCTTACTTATATAACAAATTTCAAATATATATTGTAATTCGACTTTTCTTCAGCTTTGATAAAGTGATCGTTCATCGTAACTTTATCAAAGTAAAGTACTGATTTTTATCATTATTTGATAATTGATTAAAAAATCGATACTTTTAAGAATATTCAGAATAAAAAAAATTAATTACAAAATAATTATTTAGCATCTATTGATGGTAGATGGAAATGTTCATCTTAGTAAAGAACTGTAATGAAACAAAAAGCCTTTACTAAAAATGGCACTAATCAATTTTAATGTTCTATCAGACTGAATCAGAAACAATTAAATTAAATTAAGTTTCTTATAAATTTACTGTAATTTCTTTTAAAATTTATTATTATAGTTCCAGTAAAGTTTATAAGAATCTACTACATTTTTTCCAATAATGTCAGCCTGCAAAACTATTAAAACTATCTATTAAAATATTTAGTGAAACTTTTTTCTCCACTAAAGATAAATGAATGAAAATTCAACTTATATATAACTTCAATAATTATTTATGCTGAAATTTATTATTTAAACGAAAGATTTATTTTAACTTATACTTATTGACTATTCAATTATTTGTTTTCTTTATTATTTCAATGGAAAATATTGAATAGTTTTGACTAGAAATTTCTTCGTTTAATCTGTTTGGTCATGATACTGTTATCACTCTTATCAAAACCGTTACGTTCAGAACAGCTTGGTTGACTCTAGATTACTCGGAGTAAAAAAAAAGTTAACACCAGAAAAATGAATTAAGCAGCAAACTAGAAAAGTACGTCATAAAATCTTCTCCCGAAGAAAGTAAAAGAAAGATCCTTTCATAAACAACAAGAGACAAGTAAACTCAGAAGATCAATCGATCGATCGATCGTCTCGCGATGCACTTCTAAAAATCGATAGCCGACAGATGCCAGGTCGATCGTCGCTCCCTCCTCGCTCGCGGAAAAAAAAACTTGGCGAATTCTCTTAACCTCCCGCGGCTTCGTTCGCCGAAGCGACGTCTCCTCCCGAGACCCCCGTCGCCTCTCGCACCGCCGTCCGAGATATCCCAACGAGCCTCTCCGAAGCAGCCGAGTAGGCTCGGCCTCCGCGCGCGCGCGCCGGAGGTGGGGGAGAGGTGCGCGCGCGCGCCCACCCACACGCGCAAACCTACACACGGGCGCCTACCCCCTTCGCGTGTCCGCATGCGTCCCTCTCCCCACCTCCTCCTCCTCCGCGTCAGAGTCCGTCCGTGATGGCGGTCGCGATCCTCGCCAGCGGGAGCAGCCGCCGCGTGCCCGCGTGAGTCGCCGCCGGGAGCATCCGAGCGACCTCAGTTCTCTACGGCCCGCGCCGCGAGTCTCTTCCTCGCGAGTCACGCCGTTCCCGACGCGCCCCGACCGCGCGACAAAGTCTTTCAGTGCGCTCGCTCGCAAAAAGAGAGAGAAGTCGCCGCGCTGCGATACGCGCTCCGTTTCTTCTTTTCCGGATTGGCCCCGCGAAGCGCGCGAGCATCGCTGCTAGGCCGGGGGCCCCGGCATGATGCAGACCCAGCAGCCGCAGCACGCCAACCACCAGCAGATCGTCGCCGGCTCCAGCGTCATCCTCAAGATGAACGAGACCGTCGTGCAACAGCTGTCGACCGTAGTGGGTGAGTCGCCGAGTCGCCCGGAAAATCTGTGTGCGAGCGCGAGAGGGAATGACGAGGTCGATGAGAGAGAGAAAGAGAGAGAGAGAGAGAGAGAGAGAGAGAGAGAGAGAGAGAGAGAGAGAAGGTGAGAGCGTGGGAGGAGCAAGAAGCGAATTCTTGTTGTGACATTGGCGCGTGCCGAGCACGCCGCGATGTTGGTACTTTTCCGGTGCCCTCGTGCGCGCCCGCGCTTGGAGAAGAGCCTGCTTTCACGTGCTCTTTTAGCACGCTCCTTGATCGTGCGCTCGTTTTTTCACTCTCTTTTCTCTTTTTTTTCCGCGAGAAATAGCTGTTCTCATTTTCCTGCCGGTCAACAGTGTGTAGGATCGAAAGGTCGAAGGACGATAGGGTATCTTTGTAATTCCGAATGGCATGCCCGTTACTCGCCGTTGTACAAACGGAGTAATTAGCGAATAAAGTAGATTGAAGGGAAATTTCAGTGAAGTTTTCATTTAAGGCTCGGTTGTCGAAGCGGAAGATGAATGGACGATGAATTGGCCATCGGGAATAGCCACAAGTAGAAACAGGACGGATACCGCGAGGCACGAAGAAAATCGAAAAATTGCCTGCTAGCACTTTTCGGCGCTCGATTGCGACGTGTTTCGTAACACCCTTTCGGTACGGCTTAAGCCTTTTATCGCGACTTCCCGAATAAATTTTCAAGCATTTGCATAAAATTGAACGAGTTGGTTTCGAGACTATTCCAGTTACAATTTGCCGAAAAAGAATTCACAGCGGAGGGAAGAAAAAGAAACGAGGTTGGAATAACCCAGTTGTGGCACTAGTTATAGCTCGGCATCACGCCTTAGCTGTTTACTAAACGCAAAAAAGTAATTCATCGATTTTCCACAAATTCCGCGTGATTCCTATAGATTCAGTAGAAAAAGACGAGTGCGGCGAACCGAAGGTGAACCTACTACCCTATTTTTTAATTACACCTAACACGCGAATCATCTGTACATAAAATGCTCAATAAGAAAAGAAAGTCAAATATCTTCACATTCGACGTGAAAAATAAGAATGTGGCTTAAAAAACTCAAAACGACTGTAAACGTATAAAAGATATAGTGACCCCACCGTAAAATCCCATTAAAATTTTAAATTCGTAAAGAAAGCTTAGGCCGGGCGGCGCGACTTACGTACACTCGAAGACGATGAAAAATGTAAAATAAAACGCAAAGGAGGGGAGTCGCGAAGGGGTCGAGTGTAGGGGGTATCTCGAAGCGCGCGCGAGAGAAAGACAGAGAGGGGGCGAGTCATTTTCATTGATCGGCGGCTCTCTCCCTCGCTCGTCTACGTCGACGCGTTTTCGCATATACGCGCGGTGTATCACGTCAGGTCGACGGCGGGGGACAAGGAGAGGGAGATCCGCGGCACATTCGATCCGGCGTTCGGGTTCCCCTAGAGGCGCACCCCGCGGGAGAGGAGCCCCAGGACCGGGACACGCGGACCGTCGATGGGAGAGAAGGCACCCCGCGGTATGGAGATTTCATTCTCTCTCACTCGCACTGGCACGCACACCCACGCACACACACGGGCGCGGGGCATGCACACCGTTGACGCGCGACGAACGGGGGTGGGCCGGACGCGCCCGTCTGTTACCACTGCACCCGCCCCATACGCTCGCGAAATATTCGCCAAGTCGAGTTCGCGCGGCCGGGGAGCGGAGAGCTCGGCGGCCTCTCGCTGTGTCGCTTTCGTTTGTTTATACCGATTAAGTCCTCGTGGCGCACGGCTAGTGCACAGTGGCACGTAACAGTTCTGTGGCTTCTTTTCATTTTCCTTTTACCAACGAGCACGCGCGAATTTTTAATAGTCGTCATTTTACGAAGTCATTTATGCATCGTATTTTAATGCGATAAAGTAAGTAGATTCAAAGTAAGTAATCGTAAACCTGCCGCAACAGTCGATCGATTTTTCTTAATTATTTTTATGTGTACGTAGAGATGGTAAATGAAAATTAGGCGGCACGATATCCCTTTGTCGTGTAAACAGTTTTGTATAAAACGGCAATCAATACTTTCGGAGCGCCTACGCTCCGTAACATAACCTCGAAATGCAAACTAAGCGCGTTATCCCCCGCGACAGGTCAAACCGAGCACCCTCGTCCTCCTCCCCCGCGCCGACCAATGTCGACGCTAACAATGTAATTATCGAAGATTACGACGAGGCGGAAAATCCATCTCTCTCCCCTCGCTTTCGGTGCGATACTGTAGGAACATTTCAGCGAATTCTATTTTATTGTATCTACCCACGCGAGGGGTGAGGCGCGGGAAAAAATACTTCATTGTTGGCGCGAGTGATTTTGCGGAACGTTAAAAATACGAGCATCGCGTGGAGTGCGACGCGGCCGCGCCACCGCAGACAGTCGGAGCGTATAAAAGCGAGTAGCGGAGCATCGCGCGGACACGTGCTGGCGGCTTCTCTATTTTTTTCCGCCGCTAGGTATATAACTAGCGTCGAATATTTTCGCGTGCATGTAGCGCGATGGAAAATTTTTTCCCGGGGCCCGCGTGTCTCCGCGCCGCCGGTGGCGCGATGCCACTGTGGATGCGGCTCGTTATTCTAATTCGCGTAAAAATTTTACGTACATTTTTTTTAATAGTTCCGATAAAAGTCCGCGCGAATGATAAAGAGAAAATTTCCACGATAATAGCAATTAAAGGATGATTATTCTGAGTTATATCTCGGTGACCTGACTTGTTTCTTGTACTATTTGCTAAAATTGGTCTTCGTGACAATGATGACAAACGCGAGCAATGAAGAAAAAAAAAACACTATGTTTTATCAAAGTTCAAATATTTTAGTGTACACCGACGAAAGACAAACGATAAACAAATTTTTCATATCATTATATTTTATCGCGTTGTAAAATTCTGATAAATTAGTTGGTTATTGCTTCATTTCCTTCTAACTTTTCGCTTATACTTTACTCAAACTAAAAATCGAAAAAAATGTCGATGTAATGTGGGAATACGTAAAATTTGAAAAAACTGTAAAAATAACATTCGATTACTAAGCTGAGCTTTTTCTCGATAATAAAAACATGCAAAAATTGTTGAAGGTCATTATCGCAAGATTGCTTATTCATTCGTGTTTAAAATTGGACGATGTGGCACTGAATAAATTGTGGAGATCACCTCACACACATTTCATTTTGTTTTTGACAACAACGCTTTTCTTATTATCATGAATGTTAATTGTTCATACGCAAACATTAAAAATTAACTTCGATGTAATGAAGTGATATTTCTGAAAGAAAGATTATTGAATTTAAAAAGTATTAATAATTTTGTATATCACTGACAAAGCGTTTCGCGTTTCGTTTTATCGCGTAAGAATAAATAAGCGTGAGTAAATAATAAATATAAAACTTGATATTGCTGAATAACAAGTTTGAAGATTAATATAAAATTTTCATAATTTAAGGTGGCTCCAACAGTGTGCATCGTACTAAGCGGGGCTACTAGTTGTACTAATCAAATTTCAATGCTTATCTTTTTTAAAAATTTTGGCTTATTATTTTGCTAAATTTCTTGATAATGATAAGCAAAGCGGAAACGGAATACCTACTAAAGTTAAAATAATATAATTTGGTTTCTTTTCTTTTTGTGCCAAGCTACACATTTTTCGCACGCTACTGGCTTGAGAAAGTTGACAACGTCGCAAAGTACTATATATGTATACATTATGTACCGGTATTGAGCATGTGCACGTACGTGGATATCAATATCATCGTACGAAAGAATATGTTTTTAATATCTCATTTATCTTTCATTTAAAAAATTTAAATTAATGTAATATTGAAATATTCAAAATTTAACCGTAAAGTTACACGACTTACTAATCTTAATAATTATTTGTTAATTTAATAATAATAATTTAAAAATTAAATATTTAAACGTTTATTTAATTATTGTTTTTTATAATTAATAAATATACATAACGTATAGTCTTAGTAAATGAATGAACTAATGTTAATTATCGCGTTAAATTTGGTATTATAATGTACAATTTTTTATAGTGTTTCACTAATTCACGATACAGCGTATTTGAAATAACCGGCGACGGTGCCGTTTTTCACGCGCATGCTCAGAAGTCAGAACACTCTTCTGAATACTTCCGACCTCACTTTACATTTATTTGATCCGAGACTTAAATATAATGCCACTGCATATCGGACGTGGCATAAAAAAAATTCCACTGCATATTATTATTATACTCTGCATGAAAAAGACTATATTTTTGTATTGCTATTTTCCTATGTTTTTTCTAACATTCTCGGTTCTGGATATTTTTACTATTTGGCAAAAGTCGCTGGAGCCACCTTAATTATACAGAATACATGGTGAACATTTTTTAAAGAAATAATTGTACAGTTCGATTTTATCGCGACAATATGAAATTTTAATCACTTGAATGATTTATGTGGGTGATCGATGATAAATTGCATTTTAAAGAGTCACATTTCAAATTGAAACTTTCAACTATTGCAGAAAGTCCGCAAGCAATTTCTCTAACTAGAATAACAGGAAGGTAAAACGTGAACTATAACTTATCTTTATAAATTGATTGGCTCGTTATATCAATTAACGACTGCGAGAAAAGTATTTTTAACGTGCGAATTGCGAGGCGTACGGTGAACAAAATAAGTCCTACTTCTCGGAAAAAAGTGGAAAAAAAAAAAAATTCGTGCGTAACGTGCACGCCGATAATCAAAGTCCGATAAAGTGGAATCTTTCTTCGAATTCATCAGCAATGAGATCGAATGAGAGAAAAAAATTCGAGTAACTGTAAGGATGAATTTACGAAATAAAGCATCGGCAGACAAACCAAATATTTTCCTAAAAACTTTCCAAACGTCGTACATCATTCTTTTTTTTAATTTCCTAGAAAATTTGATATTTAATTATTTTTAAATACTTTTTCATAGTAAATGTTGTATAGTGCATCTGTTTATTGTAATGATTTTTATCGTTATAAATAGTTAATGTAATTTTTTAACAATCATATTTCATTCTTTTAGTTTAGTTTATACTAAACTAGGATAGGTGATGAAAAACGTATCAAACTAATTATTCAATTTACAGAAATGCGTTAAAAATAACCGAGTTTTGTTTTGAAAAAAACTCGAGTATTTTTGGAATGCATTCTCTTCATTGTTGCACCAAACGCGCACATTGACATAGCACCATTCTACCCTGTAAGGTTATTTATTTTTACATTCTTTAAAAAAGAAAATAAATAAAAAAAAGAATGCCTGTGGTGTCCTTTAATTGTGACCATGATAATAAGTAATGTAAAATGCATAAACATTAATTAAAGGTCGAATTTTTTAAAGTAAATGGCAGAAATAACAATAGTAACGATAAAAAAAATTTAAATAAACATTTTTTGGTAATAAATTTACAATGAACAATTACCAAGTTAATACGCAGTTTCCTACGTTACCGACATCACAGAAAAAAGGAACTATTATTGATCAAATTATATAATTCAAAATAAAAATTAACCACATTACATTTTTTATAGTCGATTAATAAGTTTGAAAGTAATCGATTTAAAACGTATGTAGTTTGAAGATTATTCAATGTTAAAAAATCGTTCTAAATTTATTGCGGAGAATCAATTTTATCACAGGAACAATACAACGTATAGGAAACATTGATCGGGGCGAGTAGCGATTGTGTTAAGAATATCTAGCATGAACAAAAAAAACTTATAATTGGTTGTTTCATTGTCAAAAGTTGCAGTGTAGCGTGAACGCTAAGTGAACGAGATATAGGCAGGGAATTGTCGCATAAAATAGCACTGCAGCTTGACGTCATGCGGAAACGGCGCGCAAACGACTCCGTTTCAAATACCCTTGCAATTTAAATGCAATTACGTTTGTAAGTATTTTTACGAAAGCTCGCTAAAAATATTTTCATAATTCCTCGATTCGATTACAATAGCAAATAAGATCGTAAAACTTCGTAACGGATTTTCACTTATTTGTAAAAATGAATAAATTTTATTAATTTGCGAGCGATTTACGTAACGTTGCACAATTTTATTTTATCACTTTTACAATATTTAAACGAAATTAAGTTTCTTAATAATTAGATAGGATGCAGCAGTATGTGATGAATATTACATAAATCTGAATCACATTTGTAAACTGTATTCAAACATGATGTCAGATTGAAGTTATTCATAACCAGTAACTATACAGTCATTCGAACCCGTTAACAACTGTAGTTGTTTTAATTATAGTATATATACTTCTACCTGCTAAAAAATCGGCTCTAATTTAAAAAAATTTATTAAATTTCACAAACCGCTCGGAATTTTACCTCACAAATGTCATTAACTTACAACGAAAGCCAAGAGGCTCGAACCATAATCAACACAATAAACGCTCGGCCTTTGATCAAAATAAAAATGCAGCAAAGAAATGGAGCGAAAGATTCGCAGAACAATCGTACATGATCCCGGCACGAAAGGTATATTATACGCAGGCGATTAAATTCCTTACGCGGTGGATCCTTTGTCAGTCTGGGAGAGTCGTTTCCGTACATCCTCAGGCCGTCGACGCCTCGCGGGCTCAGCCACATTGTGAGCGCACCTTTCCCCCTTCATTTTTCCGCGTGTGTTATATCGCCGTGGCGGCGTCGGCGCGCTATATCTATGTATATCCGACGCTCTGCGAGCTCGTCCCTCTCTCTCTTTCTCTTTCTCTCTCGCTCGCTCTCCCGCGACTCGGCCGTTTTACGCTTGGGAGCTGCGCGCTCGGGTTTAATGTTGCATTGATTTTGTCTGCGCGAATGGAACTCGCCGGGCTCGCGACTACACCGGATCGTCCGGGCATTTTCTTCATTGGATTATCGAGTTTGCCGCGCTTTAAGCGCTCTCTATTATTAATCAATCTCTCGGTGCAATTGTTTTTTCCTTTTAATTGTTACGGTAATTAGCTGAATTTGTATCGCGTTCTTCGCGAAATTGTATATTAAATAACTTTAAAATTGTCTTAAATCCGAATAAAACTAATATTTAAAAAAAACAGACTGAACTGTAAAAATAAAAACTAACAGAATGGGCTATTAAAAAATTCTAATATTGTATTTCAATTTCGGAGCACTTGAACGCCGGCTGCTCCAAAAAAAATTTACTCCCGCGCGCTGGCTTTTAAAAATTCCCATCATCTTTTAAAAAGAAGCGCAAGCAGTTAAATTTGCGAAGGCTCTCTAGCGCAAAGGGGAAAGTCGCTTTTCACGAAAGATTTCTGCGAGCGCGGCCGCCTCTCGAGCGAGGAGACGGGAGTCTCGAGCGTGCGAGGGGCGAGCCAGCCGCGCGGCTGGTCTACCGCCGTCTCGGTCGCACCCGCGCGGCCGGAACATCGGGAGCCGATGGAATATTCCACTGGCTCTCTCCATCTGCGCTTGTGCGCCCCGCATAGAGCGCGACGGAGACGGAGCGAGGCGGGGAATTAAAGCGACCGGGGCGGCCCTTCGTTTTGTACTTATACTCTGCGACTGACGACGCCTCTATCCGTGTGCGTGTGTCTGGGTGACTGTGCGTAGGTATGTGTCTGTGCGTGCGTGAGCGTCAGTGCGGTATACGACGGTATACGAGCGTGCGACTAGCCAACACCCGATGCGACGCGCTACTCTTCTTTTCTCTCTCTATCGTTTTCTGTCCCTTTCTTTCTTTTTTAATTGGCCGGAGTGGAGCCTTTTGTCATGCTAAGTTCGTCGGAGGAAATTTTATATAGGGGGTTGCGTGGCCCGGACACTTTTTTGTCGGAGATGGATTGCATTGAAATTTTGCTCATGGGAAACAGTGGATCGATCGGTTTCTTTAAAAGTTTCGCGTTGACGGACGATGAATGAATCCGTTAACGATTATACGCAGAGATTTTACGATTATACGCAGACTTTTCGGAAGAATTTTCGCACTTCGCGCAGTGCCGCCGTAAGAGCACCGTTGCCTTTGACAATGACACGAGCTCTCGTTTATTATGCATTTGACACTTGAATTCGAGATTAATTCCGCGCCCGTTAATAATTGTCAAATTAAATTGAAATTTGGCAAGGATTCTTCAAACATCGTAAATTCAAAATCACATTTCATTTATTTTAAATCGTGCGTGATGAAATTTAATTTATAAATGGCCTTGTTTCAATCGCAATTACTTATTTTTAATTAAAATCCATCACAATCTACACTAAATATTTTGTAAATAGTTACACGAGTTCTAATAACAAGATAAGTTGGATATAATTATAAATTAATCGTAAATGAATTCGCTAAATAACTATAAATTAATTATTTTTAAGTAATACAATTTTTTATATGCGAAATTATCGACCGCCCTGCGGTGTTTTAATTTATTAACACTTCGTACGTCGGTCACCGCGAATAACAATACTTTATCGATCGCGTCTCCGGTTCGCGGCAAAGTTGAAATTTCGAAACGCTTGGAAATCCTTGCCAAATTTATCCTGCGAAATTGAGCGCAATTGGACAGCGAAATATCGCTCGCACGCACGTAAAATCAGAAAATCACTATCGCCATAACAACAATAATCTCCGCACATTCCCTATCCGCTTTGCTTTACTAATCGTTCAATATGAAATAAAAGAATAAATAAAATAGAAATACACGTAGTGGAACATTTAGCCAGCGTCGTTATGCGCGGTACTCGCTGCGTTGGCATTAAACAGAGAAAGAGAAAGAGCGGAAAATTTCGTTCGAGGGAAAAAGCTGCGCGTTTCAAGAGTGGGCCCTTTGAAGTGCGCGCCGCCCATAGCGACCGACCGGCGCGAGCTGCGCCGTGGAAAAAACCCATCGGGAGTCGCCCGGGCCGCATTCGAAACCAGCGAACCTTGCCCGTGTATTGGTAGACGCCCTCCTGTATAGAAAGCTTAGCAAGGGCTTCGGAATTTTTGTCGGGGATGCCCGTCCGCGCGTGGGATGCGTTAGGCATATACACCACCGCTACTTTCGCCCGTCGCGGCATTTTTCGTTCCCTTGACTCGGATTTTTCAGCGCGAGCTTCAACAATCGTTCGACTATTTATATGTCAACGGCAGACGTGTGTATCTATATAAGTCGTTTGGACGAACAACAAAGTAAGCGTAAATAGAATCGAGACACTGGAAATTTTTATGTTGCGCTGTAAACGTGTTTACCGCGAGTTATCGGAGTGTTTTGATAGTGCGTTTATTTTGATCGTAAAAATTCTTGCCAGACGGTGCACGTCGAGAGCAGCCGTTGAAAAAGTAAAGCGGAAAATTGATAAGATCGATGTATATTCGTTGCGGAAGTGGAAAACCACACTCGCATTTTTTTGTTAAAGATAGAATTGGGCTTTTTCCGTTAGTCAGGATAATTTCTTTCGTTTATGCATGAATTATATCTTTTCCTTTTCATTGTCTTATCAAATTTTCGCAATTTCACGGTAGTAACGTTGACATTGAATTTATCTATATTTACACACTGCCAGTTGTTATTACGCGCAGGTTAATTAAATTGATAACAAAAAATATTTTCGGTGTAGGTGCTATTCAATTGTTCGCTAATCCACTGACGCGCTTGTTTGTTTTACTTTTCTGCCTACACATATATCTTTCGCAATTATCGGAACTTATGATATAGCAACGAAAAAACGAATTGAAAGTTTAACGAGTTTAACTCGTAGCTTGTAACAAAAATAAAACAAGGAAGAAAAAGAAAAATAATTGGCGATTAGATATGAAGAAACGATAATTAACTGCAACCAAACGTGCATAAATTTCGTTATACCTACATTTACACAAAAATTTAGTCACCTAAATTAAATAATCATACACTTTTGGAGTACTTAAATATGAAATCCAAAATACAAGCTGAACTTTAAAATAAGTTATAAAAAGCTGCTTGCCTTGATGGGATAATTACGCATTGTACCATATAAGTACTTGAGCGCAACCTAAAATCTCAAAGTGGCCGCAAATTATTAGCCCAAACGTTTTCCGGAGGGTGAATCGAATAAACGTGCGTGCATACTCGTGTTGCTTGTAAGGCGGGAAAATTGAATTAGGCGGCGTATAAAACGATTCGAACGCGCGGTTAGCGGCTTCATCATCACTCGGCCAAGGTTTCACTGCGCGCCCGATCAATTGGTCGACGCTCACGGAGTTTACGCGAAGGCGTAAAAATCGTCCTTTTTTGTCTCGTGAAAGAGAATCGAAAATAATCCCGTCAATGCGGTTTGAGATAATTGCAATTAGCGCTTCGTCTCCTCGTCGTAATTTTCGCTTATTTTATCATATAAATTTTTGCGTCAATTGTGGTTCAGACAATTTTGTTTTTCATTTTATAAGAACTATCACGCAGACAATTCGTACATTTCTTTGTCGTATTTAAGTTGCGTATCGTTAAATATATCTCTTATCTGCATGATAGGCAGATAAAATACAACTTTTTTCGAGTGAAGTAAATATAATCGTTTAATTTAAGTAAAAGTTATTTTTTTAATTGCGCAATATTCTCATTAACTTGAAATTCTAAAATAACTGTAGAAATATTTGCGTCATTAAATAAATTTCTCAACAGTAATTTTTCATAAAATTTTTGTACACAAATACGCTTTTAAAAGAGTAACAAAGACTCAGTGTACTAAAATATTTTTGCGACTAAAGTAGGTAGCTCTACCCGAAATCGTCCTTGTCATATAGAAACGAAGAGGGGAGCTAAAAAGTGGAACTCAACGTTCACTACGATTTCTCGACTCCTCTACATAGTATTTGCTCCGTGCGATCAGATTGTTTTACAGTTATAATTCACAGAAATAACGTACCGACTTCATAATTCAATTATTCTGAATAGTCTAATAACAATTCAATACTTATCGTCACGATACAAGTGCCTAACGATCACATTTTTTTTTTTAATTTAAAGAAAAACTTAATAATATTAACAAAATTTAATAGAATTAAAAAAAAATTATGACTCACTGATGCACTTAAAAAAACAAATTTAAAAGCTGGAGAATCGTCAGCGATTCTAGAAGCTTCGAGAAGGTTCTGTCAAGGGCTCAAGGGTTCAATTACACAGCAACATGTATCGCATAGTTCGGCACGTACGGCTCTATCGTCGATCTTAGCTCAAGAAGCTCGCTGTCATACCTACCTGTGCGAATGTGCATAAAAAAGTCCACTAACTCGACCTTCGCCGAGGGCTGATCGCTCCTTATCCAAAGGGACGCGAGGGACGAGTGACGCTCCGACAAGGTCGATCGGTCCGGATTAAGGGACTCCGGGGTGGCTGCTGTACAGTGCTATATAGCTCACAATAAAGCTCACCGGAATCGAAAAGATACTCTAAAAGAAAAGAGAGAAATTTAAGAAAATACAATAATAGAAATCCGTAATATTCTCTATACATTCCTTTCCGTTTCACTTACGCTACCTACAGATGACGAACGACGATCGTCTTGTGCGTGCATGCACAAGAAACAAAATGAAAAAAAAGAAAGATGGCCGAATAGCGAGACAAAAGAGCGACGTTCGGCAAACTCCCGCGCAGATGACCACTAGCGGATTAGATCAATTAAAGCATTAGACAGATTACGAGATAAAGGGGGAAGAAAATACAAAGCAATTTTAATGGAGCGTAAAAGAGACAAAAGAGCATACCTACCGATGGGTTCGACTAGTTTTCGACGCTCCCTCGATGCGGTCCTCTGGTCCGGGAGTCCTCGGGATGGCGCGACGCCACGGGGCGAGGGCTACAAAAAACAGGCGAACGAAGAGAAGACGGCCTATGAGAAGGGGGGAGGTGAGGGCTGGGGTATACCAGTTTCCGCAACCTCGTCGTTCCTGCCCGACTCCGTCAGCGGGCCGGCGACTCCCCTCCGGCTGCAGCAGCAGCCGTATGTGCTTCTTCCTCCGCTCCGGTCCCCCTCCGCGCTTCTCCCTTTAGCTCTCTCTCTCTCTCTCTCTCTCTCTCTCTCTCTCTCTCTCTCTCTCTCTCTCTCTCTCTCTCCCTCTGTCGCCGACTATCCGCGCGGCCGC
>JAXIUT010000001.1:21307439-21319766 GCA_035586675.1 Eurytoma californica | reverse complement strand
TCTCTCTCTCTCTCTCTCTCTCTCTCTCTCTCTCTCTCTCTCTCTCTCTCTCTCTCTCTCTCTCTCTCCCTCTTTCGCCGAATATCCGCGCGGCCGCAGGTATATATGTATATCTGTATACGCGCGTTTGTACGGACGTCCTGCGGGACGCTGGCGCTTGCACGGACGCGCACGCACACACTTACGCGGACGCGCAGCGGCGGGGGGAAAAAAGGGGGCGCGAGAAAGAGCAGCGGCCGCCAGGCCGCCTGTGTGTTTATTAGTACCCCGGCTGGCACGGCGTTAAGTTGCCGTGATACGCACCGAAAAGCGCGCGATACACGCTGTCCATGGTGTGTCAACGCGCGAGCACCACTCTGTGTGTGTAAATACCTTCGCCGGAGTCCGGAGCATCAGGCGGAGCGTCGAGCATCCTCGGCGAGGAAGAAGTTCGACCAAGTTGACAGCAGGTTTTCCGGAGCAACGAGGATTTCCCAGCGCGTTTTTCTTTGTTCTCGCGTGAGTCGCCGCCGTTGGCTCCCGAGAGCGCGCTCTCGGCCTCGCGGAGCGAGAGAGAGAGACGGAGCGACGCGCGCGCCGGACAAGGCGGGCAGCCATGAATTGATCGGGGACGTCGACCACCCGGAGCCCCACCAGAGAGTCGGCGCCGGACGAGCGTGGCATTGCCGGCGAGCGAGACGAAGCTGGGCGGAGCGCCGGCGGAGCGTAGAGGTTAGGCGGCGGGAGCCCTGCTCTGCTCCAGCGTCACACTGACGCGACCAGGAAGCGCCGAGATGAGCGCGCGCGTGCTCGAAAGTGGCGGCGGAGGCGGCGGCGGCGGCCTGCTCAAGACGACCGCGGTAGCCGGCACGAACCTCGTCGTCGAGGCCACGGCCAATCCGCTGCAGCACCAGCAGCAGCACATGCAGCAGGACTGGCATCATCACGTGCAGCAACAGCAACAGCAGCAGCAGGCGCAGGCACAACCCAACGGACAGAATTTGCTCGTTGTGTCGCAGGACAACCAAGGCAAGGAGATTATCTCCGTGGCTGACGAGCAGGCTGTCAATGGCGTCAACGTAGTCCTCGACTCGTACTGTTCGTGTACTTATTGTTTTTTTACCTCTTTCTACTGTCTGGTCTTGCTCAGTCGCGAGATCCTACAACGGAGTGAGGGAGGGTATCTGTAAGGATACTTTAGAAGAAAATACAGTTTATACAGCCTGTATAATGGGGTGTTAGGATTTCAATCATTAAAGGAAATATCAGCTATCAAGTTTTGTTGTCGAAGTGGAATGTAACAAATTCGGAATTGAGGGGGTCATGGTCTTGCTTAGTCAGAGTCTAATTTGAGAACAGTTATTTCTATTGATTTGTTAATTTAAAGTAGTAACAATTAATTATATCAGGAATGAGTTATTCAGTAGTTACTGAATGTTAGATTTCAAATACTTTAGTATAATCAAGAAATTAATTCTATTTTTCTTTTTTACAACTATTGTCATTAATTGATACATGTTGTGAAATGGATTTTAAAAGTAGCTTAGTCCAATAAATTGTCTCTAGCCAAAGCTTTTTATAGTTTTCAGAATATGAAATTGTACAAATAATTTATTTTCTATTAGATTCAAATTTTTTAAAGAATCAGTAGGTTGTAGAATTATAAGCGATTCAAGTATTATAGATACAAAAGTTGTGAAAACTGTATCTGGTGCTATTTTTCCTTTGTTTTTTGTTTTGATTGTTCGACACATTGAATATTGACACATATATTTCTAAAAAGTTAAATTTTTATAAAATGTTTGTGTTATAATATTTACTAATAACTATTTTCGAATTTCTAGGGTTACTTGAACTCGCACACCGAGAATATCAAGCTGGTGATTATGAAAATGCAGAAAGGCACTGTATGCAACTGTGGAGACAAGAAACAAACAACACAGGAGTCCTACTACTACTTTCTTCAATACATTTTCAATGTCGCAGATTAGAAAAGTAAGCAATAAAAATTTCAATTTAGTTTTTAGAATTTAAAAAAGACAAATTTTTTCCATAATTAAGTATAATTTCATATGCTATACACTTGTCTACTTTAACATTGCAATTAAATGAAACAAGTAAAAAAAAATTATATTTATAAATAAAATTGAAGGTAAATATTTGTTTCAAATGTAAACAGAAAATATTAATTTCTACTGTTTTCTACAGGTCAGCTCACTACAGTAGTTTAGCTATCAAACAAAATCCTTTGTTGGCTGAGGCATATAGTAATTTGGGAAATGTTTACAAAGAACGTGGACAACTCCAGGAAGCATTGGAAAATTACAAGCATGCTGTTCGGTTAAAACCAGACTTCATCGACGGTTATATCAATTTAGCAGCTGCTTTAGTTGCAGCAGGAGACATGGAACAGGCTGTGCAAGCATACGTTACTGCATTGCAGTACAATCCAGTATGTACATTTTTAAGTGACCTATCAAATGAATTGAAAAATAATCTTGGTTCATTTATTCAACATGTACAATTAAAGCATTTTTTTAGTTTTTTACAAGTTTAATCAAAATTATTTTAAGCAAATTTTTTTGAGATTTTATTTTATTTTTATTCTTTTAGGATCTATATTGCGTAAGGAGTGATCTGGGTAATCTATTGAAAGCATTAGCACGACTTGATGAAGCCAAGGTAAGTTCAATTTTAAGAAGACACGAATTTTTTAAATTTCCTACATGAGTCATTCTATGCATTCATACCAGAAGTCAATAATCTAACAGTTCCGTGAAATTTAATATTAAAAAAAAAATTCCTTTCAATGAAGGTTTTACCTGCCTGGGTAAAATTCAGCACTGCAGATTGACGAAAAGGTATTGATGCGTAGTATGCATGTGTATCTCGGCTAGCGTAGTTCTGAGGAATGTTTAGAGTATATGTTTGTTTTGACATAAGCACACGCAGAAAGCTGCCTTTGTATACCACATATGCGCGCGGCGCGAGTAATCATCTTTCATCAAGTTTTGTGATTTTATGCCACATAAACCCATGAATCTATCCTTACAGCATTGACTTTCTGATTGCAGAAATTTTATTCTACTATGGGTGAATCTTCGACGTATTGCATACAACACATTTCTTTTTTTTTCCTGCTGTACAATAATTGCCTATTAACCTTTGATGTTTAAATTTACAGTATCCACGAGGTGTCGCGTGCAATACGTTATATCAAGGGAATGTTGCTGATAGTGCGGAAAAACCGAGTTAACAAATTTTTCATCGATCATGTAACTAGTAGCTGAGCCTTTAAAAATATTCATTCTAGAAAGAAAAAAAGTCTTTAGTCCATTGTGATAGTTTAGAAACTTGAGTAGTTAATTTTGCATGCCACTGGCTTAGCTGACTTTTTGTGAGGCAATCAAAATCGGTTTGGCTAAGAAATAAGATAATAGAAAAAAAAAAATGGAAAAGAACAGCGAGTAAAATTTGTCAAACTCTGTTTTACCATAACGGCCGCAACATCCCCTTGAGGTTTGGGAGCTGCCTAAAGCACTCGGCGAACAAACCACAAATGGCATTGCGGTAAGCTTGCAGCAACGCCCTTTTTCATTTTTCTCGACGGTCTTGCTGCAAGCTCTTTGAAGTTGTGACTCGGCCGATCCTATTTGAAGGCTGCGGCCGCTTCCGGATCCGTGAATTTGTTTGAACGCGAGCTAGGCGCGCAGAAGAGTGACGTAAGCGCAAAATAGGATCGGCCCCGCGCCGCTATTAGCTTTTAAGTTCACTTTTTACAAAAACCCTTTCATTTCTCATTAACTTTTTTTTACAGCACCTTCTCTCTTACTCCTCCCTCAATTCCCATTGTGTAGACTTTTCTCTCGTGCTAAGTCCAATGCGTTAAAGAGAAGCGATTGGCGGGAGACTGCTTGGCTATTGTAAATTTTTATGTCAAAGATTGTTTTTTCAAATTTATAATAATACATGTCATTTTTCAGAATCCATCAAATCTGATCTGTCATTATGTCAAAAGGCAAAAATGCACAGTTGTTGAGACGTATTTTTTTAAAATTGATAAGTTTTCGTTTGTACAGATATACAAATGTTTCAAATTTTCAATTCAGAATTCCTTGCAATAAAATTTTTTTAGTATTGAATTTACAAGACTTGGAAAGTACAAGCGATGCAATTCTTTGGGCAATTAGACAAATATTTAGTCAAGAAGTCTGCTTTGACGCGGAATTGGCGATTGGATGCGTTCATGAATTGGATTATTATTTAACCAAATTTATTTAGTAAAAATATTTTTATAAACACAATGCAACATAATATTTAAATGTTTACCTAATATAATAAAAGAACTCGTGAGCGCATCATTATTCCGAAAACTAGATTAAACGGTGGCGAGGGGAGTTTTCTGCGACTCTACAAGGCATTCCTGAGAACTAGCTGGCTTTGTAATAAATTACATTTTTTTTCTTTATATATTTTTTTTAAAAACTCGTCCAGCCACTAGCTTTTCGTTGAGTTAGAGTCTTTTCTTTTTTTGAAACGTGTATTTAAAAAAAAAAAAAAATAAATAATGTTCAAAGTTTTGCATTTGCATTGTAAACGAAGGCAAATAATTTGATTAATAATTTGATTAATAATTTGATCAATTTTCATTTTGTTCCCGCAAAAATAATTCACTTCAAAGTTTTTTTTTAAACGGCTGTTCTTTTCCTTCTTTTTTAAATTAGAAGTTCTAAAAAGTTTGTAAGAAAATTAAGAGTTTTAATTTGACAAAAATTGCATTCTGGATCTAAAAGCTTTTAGCTTCGATTCAGAATTTCGAACAGATCAATCACACTTTATTTTATAATTTTTTAAAACTTCATTTAACAAAACCAAAAGTCAATCAAGTTTTAAAGTATAAATTTCAATTTTTAATTTATTTAAAAGTAAGTAAATTAAATTAATTTGTTTTATGTAATAAAAATGGTAATAGTTTACGGACCAGTGTAATTGATCTCATTGAAAAGCAATTCGGTATTATAAAAATATAAGGCGCTTATAAGTTCGGAATGAGAGGAGAAAGTTGAAACATTAGAGAAAAAAACTTTTAACGAAATTTAAATCTTTTTCTAGTACTTCAAAAAAGCTCGATGCTTTAAACGAACACTAATGAGACCAGTACGCACACGGTGTGCGCTAAACAGATATTTTATTGTCAAGTGACCAACGAGTCCTCTGGCTGTATTATGCGAGTATGACGTGCCCGTAGGTATTCAATTAGAAAGCTTTATTAAAAAATTTTACACTCAAAATCAGAATGAGCTAATTACAAAAGCAAGAAAGACTCATGAGTAAATTAACTAGAAAAAAAAGAAAAGAAAAGATAAAAATATGAGTTGGATGTTGGAGTGGTTATTCTTACGAGAGTAAGGAAAAAAAAAGTTAAAGAGATTAACGCAGCTGTCTTATTGTCTGTGGACGGGATTGATCGACTCTAGGAGAGCGGGGCAAGTGCGGATACAGAATTACGGGTTGCTTTCTCCAACCGGTCGAACACACACGCTGCGATGAGGTTATTCAATAGAGCACTGAGTCTCTCAGATCATAAAGATTTATTATCGAGATCTTACGAGCCGTACCTACTGTCAGCATACCGAAGGGTACTCTGAAGGTAAAGTAGTTCCCGAGGCCGGTCTCTATATCACTCTCTTATCAGCCTCTTCATCCCCTTGACTCTTCCAAAAATTCTTCCTCATCCATCCTCTCTGTTGATTGAGAATTTGTCATGTTAAATTTTGTTTCCTTTTGTTTTATGCTTCGTTTGCGTTTCATGTTGACAATGAAAAATGATAAATTTTACTTTGCTTTGCTTATTTTATGATTTTATTGTTTAAAACGAAATGTAGCATGAAGTTACATCAGGATTTTCAATCGCTCCAAGAATAAAGTTCCTCGTGAACAAATGTACATAGAGGCCGGCCGACCGAAACAAAACGCCCTTTTTTTATCTATGTTTTAGGTACGGATTACACTGAATTTTTACACATTGCAGCCCGCCTCTCGGCACGCGCTATAACAATGTTAAACTAGCGTCTCCTCGGGGTCGTCACCGTTTCTCCTGGATTCTACGATCATTCAAGCTTGCAACGCCTATGTGTACACGCATTAATTATCTTCTCTTTTTTTTTAGAGAACTAATCGCCGAGATAACACGCCGGGAGAAACAGTGGCACGACGTGCTGGAGAATCGCACTTACCTTTTTTTTAATCACACGAAGGGAGAGTCTTCAGCACGGCGCGGTGACGATCCCACACGGGAGACCTAATCAGCCAGCAATCCTGGAAAATTTAGTAAAGACGAAATTAAAAAGTGAAAAAAAGTCTCTTTTGATCACTACCGGAGAGAGAATTTGTGCCAAGGAGAGGAGACAATTTTTTCAGAGAGTGCTTAAGGCACTGCTTCCAGTATATAATGGGAAACTATTTTTTGTGTGTCTTTTTTAAGAATTCAAAACCTGGATTAGTCGACGAAATTCATGAAAGCCTCGCGCGCGCCTGGTCTCTGTGCCTTTTACTAGTTAATTAATTAATTTATTTGTTTTTTTTTTTTCATTTTTTAATTATTAATTGTAATGTTTACAATATATTAATTGTGCAAGTAATGATTTTACAAACATAATTTCATAAAATATTCACTAGATACAAATTTTTTTAGGAAAAATAATAGCAAGTAGATTCAATTAAATAAAAATTGTATTATAATTTTTATCTATCGCTGTTAAATACCATTATAAAAATTTAAATAATGAACTTTTTTTTTTAAATTTTTTATGACTAAATATTTACTGTCAATAATCGGATTTTAGAAAAGGCGTGGCGACCGTAAGCGCGTGAGGAATCGACGATGTCTGGGCTTCTACGGTCACGTTTAACTACGTGGCAACGACGACAGCAAAACGACTGTGCATTTTTCTCTATTATACTCTTTTTAACTGGAGCAAACTTTTTTTTCACTTTTCTTTCTACTTCTATCTCTTTCTCTCTCTTTAATTTTCTTTTAGCTCCCATTGTGCAAAGAAAGGTAATTTGGTTGCGATAACAAGATTCATTCGTCGAATAATTGCGTTAATTTCATGCGCAGCAGCCTTGAATATTTCAATTCAATGTGCACGTAATTTATTTTGCAACTTTTAGCAATCCTTTAGTGTTCTCGTTTAATTAGATCTTCTCTATTTATTTCATATTTTATAAAGGATGCTCTTTCGCAGCGGAAAAAGAATTTAATGGCAGCTACTTTTAATTAGTTTACAAAGAATAAAGAAAAAAAAAATAAGTTTCAAAAGAACAACCTTTTTATCGATTCAACCAATTACCTTTTTTTTCGAACTATAATAAACATTTGTTCAGACTACCTCTTGTCCTAAAGAAGCTTATGCATTGAAAATTCGCTAACGCGCTCGTGGCGTACCCATCCACCATTAGCAAAAAAACGAACCGTCCAAATGTGGACTTCTGAATAAAACTGAAATGAATTAATAATGGTGCATTGAGCTGGAGTCCCCACGATCGCGTCAGCGAATAATGTTGAGACGGAGAATTCAGTGCTTCGCTGTAAACGTCTATCGCTCCTACGACGGCGCCGACGCACACAAAACAGATGTGTGAGCGACGTATGATATATGTTCCACGCAGTGTATATATATCAGACCTCGTCGACCCAAACGATCGAAAAAAAAAGAACCGAACGAAAACTAAACGAATAAGAATAAAAATAACATTTTAGAATAAAAATTAAAGAAAACGACATAGAGCCACTTGGAGGAACGCCTACTGATCCGTGCGATTTTTGCTTTTTTTTTGTCTCTCTCTCACTTTGTTCGTGCGCAACGCACACGTTAAAACAAAATGCAGGCATGCTACCTGAAGGCGATCGAGACGCGGCCGGACTTCGCGGTGGCGTGGAGCAACCTCGGCTGCGTGTTCAATGCGCAAGGCGAGATCTGGCTGGCGATTCACCACTTCGAGAAGGCCGTCGCCCTCGACCCCAACTTCCTCGACGCCTACATCAACCTTGGCAATGTCCTCAAAGAGGCCCGAATCTTCGATAGGTAAGTTGCGCTTTTTTTTATCTCAAATATTATTTTTTCCTTTTGAATTTTTTGAAAAGTGCAAATCGAAAGGGAAGAAGGTGTAGGAAGTGGTTGGCACAATTCTAGGGAGGAATTGCCGTGAAAGGAATTCGGCGATTAGTGTTACGCGTTGGAGGAAAGTCGAGGTTGTAAAACTGCACGAGGATACAAGCAGTTGAAGTAGGTTACTGTGAATCCTCCCGAAATTGAGAAACCGCGACAGCCGCAGAAACTCGCATTTAGTACAGCTTGGACCACACACATTCAGGGCTTCGAATTTTACTTCTAAAAAGTTTTACTAATTATAGATTGAGTAATTATTAATTAATTATATAGCATTCTTATAGAGAAAACGTCTTCGAATGTTAGATAATGTTCATAGATTATTGATTATTGATTGATTTATACTTTAATAGAAGTATAAATCAATAGTAGTTATAGAATTTCATTTCGATTTGCACTTATAAATGTGAAATATAAATAAACAATTATGCATATATTTTCCTATAAACAAAAATATTTTTACCTACAAATGAATAAAATTTATTAAATATATTAAAAATGTACCTAAAATAACTACAAATCGGACAAACTAGTACAAATTTTACTGTTCACCCTACACTTGAAATTATCGCGCCACTTAAGTAAATTTATAATATACAATTTACTGAATTTTGCGCAATGTTCAGCAATATTTTTATCGTTAAATATACAATTATTGTCGATAAAGGACATAAATGTATTTATAAAAATACATTTTATGTCATAAAAGAAACCGTTACATCTTACGCGCGTAAAAAAAGTAAGTAATTATTTCTCAAACAACCTCTAAAAAAAGCAATCGTTGCCATACGCTTCGACATCATCCAAAAGGCGAGTCCACCCCGCCGCGAGAAATTGCAAACGAGATCCTTTCATCGAGAAGCAATGAAACGTAACTGCGCCCTTCGCTCGTTCCCCCCTCTTGACGCAGTCTCATCCATATTTATAAATCGGCTCCTCCGCAAATGCCGATGCGCCGTTTTTGTAGCGCATTCATCATCTGCGCCCGCGCGCATTTTTGCCGCACCGATTTTTCTCTCGCTTCCGCTCGAGTTAACCCGGATGCGTGGCTAAAAGGCGCCCCGCTGCCTTTTGGCGTGGCTCGCGGTTTATTTGTCTCGCGGCTATTCTTTTTTTTTCACTCGGCGTTCGTTTTAAGCGGACAAAATATTCAAATGATCGCGGGAATGACGACTTGACGACCGGAGCTTTATTTTTCAAACGTGACGCGCAGTTTTATGAAGGAGCCCGCGTTTTGTTTGGCCCAGCGAAATGCGAGCTTTTCAAAGTGGCTCGTGCAGTTTGATTCGAAAAGAAATTTATGGTTTGAATGATGGCTAGCGTTTTATTTTTTAAAGGTTCTTTGGATCTAATCTACAGTGCTGGTTATTTTTTAATAAATAAAATGATTGAAGTCCTTTTATTTAAATACACTTACTGCGTTTCTTTAGATATTTAAGTGATAGACTTTTTCATTCGTTAGAAAATGAGTCGATCAATTAAAACTAACCCGATTTCATCGAGTAAAAGGCTGGCCACTCTCGTCAAAAGGTTTTTTATTACCCTGTACTAACTTCAAAGCTAATATTGCATTTAATTTTATTACGTTGCCGCGTCAAAGCGAGCTTTGAACTTAGCAAACGGGATGCATTAAAAATTTTCTTGGCACGTACCTTCATAAAATCCGCTCTAATTAAAAAGTGCCGAAAATTTGAAAAATGTTTCGAACAAAACAATGGAAAAGTGGGTCGTGTTCGAAATGGTTCTCTCGACACTTAAAATCAAACTCTCGTAAAAAGCTCGTGTACACTCTTGGCCGCGCATTCAATTCTATTCCCTACTTCCTTTTGTCTTATTTTCTGCTGGCCCTTTGTTTTCTCGCCTTGATTTATGTGCTATTATTATTTTTTTTCCGTGCGGTGATACGAGATGAAAAGTACGCGTTCCTGAAATTTATGTTTGAATGTAGAATATTTGCTGCTTAATAACTGAATAATTAAATAGATCGCAATTCTTTTATCATTAAAGGTCTTCAACGATGCAATTTGAAGCGAAGATCTTACAAAAGTGTATTTAGTATGATTTAAAAAAAATAGGTATAACTGTCTGAAAAGTTTCTATGAACTTTTAAAAATTCAATTCCCATAAGACATGCGGTAAAAAACAGTTGGAACTTTATAAGTCGACGATGGCTTTTTATTGCCCTTGCGAGGGTCTTAGAATTTCGCTTAGATTCGAAAAAAAATTGCTTGCTTATAAGAATGTCAAGCTGGATAATGACTTCTCAAAACGGTTCGACGTATTTTCGTTCTCTTCCACATCTGTTGACTTGCAAAAAGTTAGGACAATGACATTGCTAAGACTACAGAGAAAACGTGTATTTTTCTCAAGAAAGCTTTTTTTGCTGCATTACTATTCACTTTTTCCCTTTGATTTCTCAATAAATAAAGATGAATTCATAATGAATTTACTTATTTGTTGAACTAAGTAAAAATATCTTTCTTCGCAAAAAATATATAGTTCTTGATGTATACCTATATGAGAAAATTATGATTCCATTCATATGGAAGTAAAAGAAAATTAGAGAATTCTGAATAAATATTTTGATAATGAGACAATATACATTTTTTAATGTTTTTAATGTTGTAGGTACGGCATATATCACTATAGCTAAAGTTAAACTCGCTTTAAGTTGAGAAACTGCAGTAAGCTATTTATTCACCGGAAGTTGCGAATAAATATTGATTTTTCGTTTATGTCGAGTTTGGTGCGGAATTACACTGGACAAATGTTGACTAAATTAATAAACCTGTAACTTGAGGAAAAAATAGTTGGATTTATTCGAGCATGTACTATCACCGTTATTCAATATTAACGATAATTATTTCGGAAGCCAATGAGATGAAGTATATCCTAATACGACCGTTTAAGAAGTGTAGCGATTAGTTAAGATTTTGATGTAATTAAGTCTTGTGAGTGTAGCAACAGAATCGCGAAGGATTTCGCAGAGAGATTAAGGACGGGCAGTATATTACACGGTGCATTTAGTCACTTGAGGTGAGCCTCGTTTGTCAGCATTACGACTAGGGCCAAGAAATGTGCACGATTCTGTAAAATATGAACGTAATATGTACGGGTACACAAATGACTTTAATTTGTTTTCATAAATCTCAAACTGTAAATATAATGCTGCTTCGTTTTCTTAAACAAATTAAATGCCGTTCATCAGAAATACATTTCATACGTTATACCTAAACCCTCTCAAAGTGAAATAAACTTAAAACACATCGCGCAAGAAGGTATTTTCGAAACGGCATTTTTACATTTAAACGGCAATAATTCGCCGCAAAGTGTCTCCTCCTCCATTCCTCCTCGTTCGTAATCGAAGCCTCGAGCGGCACTTCCTTACGCAAGGTTTCACTCGGCAATTGTGCCTTATTGAACGAAAAACTTAAAGGTTCGCCTCTCGTTTTTATCTCCAGCCGCGGCTCTTTTCTTCGATTTCACGGCTATCTGCATATCTCTCGCCGTGCCATTTCGAGGATTTTTTTCTTTGCACTGGCGGAAGAAGCGTAAAAGAAAAAGCCAAATCCCCCGCTACGCCGAGGTAATTAAATTTTCGTCGCGCGTACAGTTCTGCAGCGTCGGCGAGCGACGTCGAGATTGCTCGTGATATAAGGGCGCGATTGTGCGGCTCGGGTGAATGCGACCCGCTGAGCGCTATTCGCGAGATTAAATTAATTTCGTTTTTATTGAGCTTTTGATTACCTTTATTAAAATAAAAATTAGTGTTAGTTTCATGAGATAATTTATTAAAAAATCGGGGCGGGATTTATGAAAATCAGGTTTGATAAATAATTTGACGTTTATTCTTATTATGAATAATACCAATTATATTTTTGATTTCTCTAGATTTGCCAGATCTAATACATTCATATATTTTTTTTTTCAGTACTTATGCATTTCCTGCAATGGCTAAGATATAATGATCTATCTTGGTCAATCTTTTAATTCTAACAAAAAATTTCAAGAGTGGAATGAATGGGGGCAACTATATATTCCTCTTCATTTAGAAATTGAACGAAATCTACTTTACTTTGAAATGTACATTTGATAAGCTTGACTGTAACAAACTTCGAATGGCTTTGAAAATGCAGTTAAACGAGTACAAGCTACCTTAATTTTTTGTCGTACTGAC
>JAXIUT010000001.1:21284573-21307339 GCA_035586675.1 Eurytoma californica | reverse complement strand
TAGTAAGTTTAATGAGACACTATAAGTGAAATTGTATATTAATTGATGCGGATAGTACGAACTTAATACTTGTTTGTGATTATTAATTTAACGAGTTCATTACAGCAGGAGCGTGACGTGTGTCTCAATTTAAAGGTCACTTACTTGGCGCTTACATAATTAAACAGCAAATACACTATTAATTACCAAAATTAACCGTTAGCCCGTTGCACACGACTCACCGCATTAAGACTTAATGAATTTTATTGTTAGTTCCGCCTAAACAATATTAGTTCGTAAATCAATCAAATTACTGTCAATCACAAAAAATCTTTTCTCGTCAATTAAGGTACCAACAATATGATAATATGAATCGACGTCAAGCGAACGTGGGGAGTGCTACCACGTCGGAAATGGCCTTGCGAATTCTATACACCTCGGCGAAATTTAGTGTCTTATGAACTTTTTGACGCGTGAAAAATTACAGTCCCTGCGAATGGTCAACGGGAATGACAAATAGAAGTTGAGCGGTCTTTCATATCATTAGTCATTGATATGGGTTACGTTCGCAAAAGTGGTGTTCTCGAAACATATGATACCCCATCGTACTCGCCCCTCATCGGAATGAACAGCTGCGCATAAATTTCATCCGGTAGTTTTCATGATTTTTCACGAAATATTTCGCTGTATATCAGTGTCAGTACATACCAAGTCAATTCCGCATCGACAAGCTTTCGCACTATAAATTTGATGGATTTATGACAAATTTAAGGGAAAGCGGTGGGGATATGTAAAATGCAAATAAGACAGTTGGTTCGTTTCCATTTTTTTTTCGCTGTCGGAGAATAGATGGAGTAAAAAGAATTTTTTTGACAGTAAATGAGCGCAAATGCTATAGCACCGTCCAGTCCACTTTCGCGCTCCCGCAGTAAACAGTATATCGGGCTTCCGCGCAGTGACCACTTTCTTTTCAAGGCGACTCCGTGCACTCGGTGTTCATTATCAACGTTGACAATAGCTAGCTTGATTTTCCAAAAAAAAAAACTGATAAGACAGATTACAAAGTAATTGAAGAAAAAAAATAGATTAAATTTGATATTTTCCTTGATAACCAAGTTGAATTTCCCACCATTATTGTGGCTCGAATTAATCTGGCTGGGTTAACGATGACGACCCCTAATAGCAGTTATCCAGCTTAACCTTTTAAATTTCGCGAGGAAAATTGAACGAGGCGCTGCGGGACACTGCAAGCTCCGAGCTTTATCTTACGGAAGAGCGGATTTTAAATGCCAGGGCCGTGCCATTATCTATACACAAGCGCGAAACTTAATAGTGCTCCAGTGCGGTCAGTTATTCACACCCGGTTCTGGGGTTGACAGCGAGGGTATACCGTCCCTCGCATAGACCAGCGAACATGCGTCAACATAAGCTGTAGGTCAACGAGTCATGACCAGTGCACTCAACAATCGTAGCGTGCAGTTTTTTATATGCAATTTTTTCCTTTCACGCAACGTAACTTAAACGTAGTTTGCTGTAAATTATATTGACGAGCGACTTGTTTTGTTAGCGGCCCGTTGGATTGTCGATAAGCGAAATTTATTCTGCTCTGATAAGGGAAATAATACCGTTGGTAATTACACCGAGCTTCCGAGTGGTTACGAGAATTACTTGTATTTACCACAACTAATTAGGTACTTTTTTTGATTATCGAGCTTTAACTAATTAAAGATATCTATCCATCCATCTATCTCCAGAATGAAATAGAAGACTATGAAAATCTCCCCATCGAAAATCAAACTCATGAACCTTCCATCAAAGCAGCATCAGCAGCATATCGTACTAAACTGATAATACAGCCGGAAGGGCTATAAATCCAAAAGACTGCCTCCCATCAGAAGCAAATATGACGCGTGTGCGCGCAATGATCAGTACCTGTTTACGGGGTATCGCGCGATGCGGATGCTCGCTCCGCATCCCTGCGCACGCGGGGTGCCGATACGCACGGCCGAAATTCGCGGTGGCGGTGGTGGGGGCGGCGGCGTCCGCCGCCGGGAATCCCCTAGCAACCGTCGCAGAGGCAGCAGCCCCCCCTCCCCCGTCGCGCGGGCCGCCGGTGGCGGTGGCGGCGGCGTTGGCCCAGCGGACGCGACGGCGTCGGCCGCCCTTCCTCCGGTAGTAGTAGTAGCGGCCGTTCGCCGCGCGCGAGCTCTCTCCTCTCTTCCTCCTCTCCGTCCCTCTCGGCCTGCTATCAGGCCGCTCCCGCTAGTGTAGTTTAGCTCGTAGTCTGGCGTGCGCCACACGTCGTAGCTTCTCTTTTTCTCTGTCCTGTCGCTCTGACTGTTCCTCCTTTTCTCTCTGTCTTTGCCTGTCCTTATCCCCTTTTTTTCGTTAATTGGCCGGTGCTGTTTTTCTTTTCGGTTATTTTTTTTCATTTTGAGAGACGAGATCGTTTTTTTTGTTGTCGTTGTCGAACTACATGCGGTTTTTTATAGGTTTGTGGTTGAACACTGGAGAACACGGTAAAAGTTGTGCGACACTTGACGTTGACACGTGATTGTCGTTGAGTAGACAAGGTTGATTCTTCGGACGTGAAGAAGATGTCACTTACAGTAGCAAGGATTCTTGATATGTTGTAGTGGTGTCCTGTCGTTCATGAATAATCCGCACTAAAATTGTGAAAATTTGAAAAGCTTGGAATTTGTTCTCACTTCTGAAACGTATTGGGAATTAATAATGCAAGTCGATCTATGAAAAAAATGCTTTTTTAATAAATGAAATTATATTTTTTGTAAAAAGCTTTACGCATTTGCTTTGGATCAACGTTTTAAAGTATTGGCTTGGATTGGATAAAAATATCACGTGCCCGTATCTACAGTGGCGCGTAAGTGTTCATTGACTGGTGCGTTTACCCTAGTTTCTCGTAAATGAATCCACGACTGAATCCGTCCGTATCGCCGTTGCGACACAAAGTGCAACTTTTACCATGTGCGACAGTTTTTCCGATGAGTCGACTTTTCATGCAATAGAGCCGTAACAGCATTTTTAATAAAAATTTTTTTAAAAATTGATGCAGTTAAACGAAGCCGTAGAGTCAATATGAAAAGTGAATATTGTGCTCAAATGAAGTTACTACTATTAATGATGTATAAATTCACGTATGCGTATGCAGCGTTAATTACGTTAAATTAGAACATTAAATTGATATAAACTATACTTGATGATCAAATCATTTACCGGTGATATTTATTTGGACGCAATTAACAGTCCCAAGAGATACCATTACTCAGTGCCTGCAAGTGGTTTAATTTTATTACTGACAGAAATTCACATCTATAGTCACTTTAATTTGAATAGTAATAACATTTTCACGCAGGCAATAAATTGGCTCTAACTGTACGCTCGTGGGAGTTTTGATAAACATTGACATTAATATCGGCCGTTTATCACAATGTTTACCGTTAGACTGCCGGTTAAAAATGACTGCCCAAGCCAAAAAGGGTCCATTCTGTTTATTTGCGACCGTAAAAGCTCGCATGATTTAAGAGTCGCGCGAACAGTTCTCTTTGTTCGGCGAAAGTCCGCGGATATTTTTAAACTTCGGCGAACTTTGCGAGAGAAGTCGACGTATCGGCCCCTCGGAATCCAAGGCATCATCCCGCCTACACGTTTATCCCATCCGCCTGGCTTATCCCGAAGGTACATGCTCGCAAGCTCCGGCCGCAAAAACACTCGCGAAACCGTACGAGCCGAACCAGCTGTCACGCGATCCCCTCCCGTCACGCCAAGTCTCAATTGGGATTTTCGCGTGTATCTTTACATCTACTCTTTTTTTTATTGTTTTTTTTTCTATTTTAAACGAGTCTCAAGGTACTCGCGAGCTGCAAAGGTGTCGTCTGTCGCCGAACTAGGGCTCGATCCTGCGTCGATCGATGCGTCATTGAAAGCGGAAACGGGAGAAGCTTTAAAGCTCGCGGCAGTCGTTCGAAAATGGTTTATCCTCCGCCGCCGCGTCGGTCGAGTTTTTATGAAATTAAGCCGGCGCCGGTCACGGCCTTTTTTGCAAGGCGCAAATTGAATCGGCCCGAAGACGGAGATTTAAAAAACTTTTCGAGTTCCTTTGTGCAAAGTTGCTGGAGGGTGCTCAGGGGTTCAACATAAGAGGAGGTGAAGTTTCGGGGTTATTTACTTTTGCGAACTTTATTTTGTGAAATTTAAAAGTGATTTACTTTACTTCTCATAATGTAGAAATAAAATTCAAAAAATCACTATTCGAGTGGAAAATCACTCTTTTCAGAAAAAAAACTCAGCTTGTCTATGTTCGAATTGGCTCAGTTTTCCCTCGAATCGAGTAGTTTTTCACTCTTCACATTTTGAGAGTAAATTATAAAAAAATTTGATATACATAATGGCAGGGGGTGAGTTTGAGGTTTTTGTTTAAAATGCAAAATACGCAAATAAGTAAATAACATTTGGGAAAACTATTTTAATGGCATACCTAGTATTTTAGATAGAATTTCGAGGAGTGTTCGTACTAATGGATTTTCTTATCGTTCTAATTAATCAATGCAAATTCTTCTAAGATAACAAAAAATCTACTAAATTGTTGTCACAAAATAAAATTCGTTATTATCACTTTAGTAATCAACACTACCTACTTATTATGAATAAAATTTTTGTTACTCTTGTTTTTACATAGTATTTTATACAAAGTAATACAATTTCTATTCCAAACTTTTCATTTGAAATTTTGTGTTTATCAGTTAGTTACCTATGAAAACTTCTACCGTCATAAAAGAGTAAGTTTTTTTATGGCTTTTATGGACTATAATACCACATCATGTTAGTATCACATCTCTTTATTACAGCTATTTATGTGAGTGCGGGCAGTTCACTGTATAAGTAGCTTTTAGAAAAAAGTGCGGTATTGTAATTTAAAAAGAAAATTTTTTTCCCCGGACAAAAGAAAAATCAATACAGCACGTTACATATTTCATAATGTACAGAGAGTACAGTGTAATGTCATCTATAAAATATTCCTCGGTATGGTACAGAGTATGAGAAGAGAAAAAAAAATATTGCGAATAGTAGTATTCAACTCTCGATAAATCGCATTCAGAAAATAGTTGCATATTCAACTATCATTTCAGAATATTTTCTGTATTGCACAATGAAAGAAAATAAAAATAAATGCATATCTATTCATTTTTAATGTGGAACTTTTATGCTGCAAGTGATATATTTTTCGAAAAAACATAACAATCATTTTGTCATAAGCAAACTCATCCCTCCATAACAGAAAGTAACTAATGACTGAACTTTCACCTGTTCAATTCAATAAACAAAAACAAATATACGTGCAAGCTTATGCACATTACAGTCGCTCATCTTCCGCACGCGCCAAAAGCTCTCCGGGCGGTCAGCAAACCGCGAATATGTTCCCCGTCGCTTTTGGAATTGCACGTGTCGCAATCGCGAGGAATCCGTCGAATTTCCCGAAGGGAAAACCGGACGTGTGTGCCGCGCCGAGAGGTTCGTCGTCGTCGCCCGAGCCACCGCCTCTTTCCTCCGCTGGAGAAAAGTCCACGCGCTCAATTTGCACTTTAACGAAGCTGAATTTCCCCGGGAATATTTTCGGGCCGATTTGCATTTATGCCCTTCGCGAGTTTTCGTTGCGCGGCGCTCGCTCTAATTTCCCCGGGTTATTCGGCCGGGGATTCAGCATGCGGCGACCGCAGCGCGGGACGCGGAAGCGCGCGGCGTACCGGCGCGTTCGACAATTTTCCCCAGCGTCATTCTGCTCCGCCGGTCGACCCCCAGCTGGTTGCCTTCGACTTTGCCCCCCCCCCCCCCCCCCGGTGGCGCCGGCCCCCGCTTCCGCTACTGGATGCGCAATTTTCGTCGATTTTCAACGGAGTCGTGAAATCTAACAATTTATTCGAGCGTTATTTTACATTGATATTCATTTGTACGAGTTCGAGAGAACATTTTGCAATAGATTCATTTATTTTTCAATCAAGATTTTTTTTGAGGCAATTCATTGCTGTGCAAACTTGAATCAGTGAAACTAACTCAAATTTTCTTGAATGTTTTTCAAGTTTTTTATCGTCCTGATTAAAAACACTACATCTGCATCTCGAGTCTATTCTATATTGGTATTCGAGCTAGCTTCAACTATTTTGAAGAAAAAGCGCGATTTCCTGACTACGAAGCACGATCTTGTAGATCGTTCTAAGTTTGCAGAGTTTCATCTTATTATTAATTTTGAATTTCGTTACAAATTGCCTCAATTCGTCACATTTTTACGAATCCATCGGTATAACTCTGAATTTTGAAGTTTTTGCAGCCGCGGCATTTAATCTTTAATTTAATAATAAGTGACTATTTACTTACGTGAGTAAAGCTTCGTTTATTCAACTTTAGAGCAATCAGAACATAGTTTGAAAATTAAAAAATTATTTAAGCGGTCGTGTCAGGGTTGCTGGAAAGGAAGGAAAAAAATTTCCCTCGGTGGAAAATCCTTTATGAACCTTTCAAAAAATAGAATGAAATGTAAAGTTGGAGTACACTAACGGCTGTTTCCCTCAGGGGTGTAATAAGCGGGTTATAACCTGGATGCGTTCGATCGAGCTGGATTCTAATCTCGGCCAGTGCAGCGGCGGCGGCGTTGGACGCACCGAGTCTGTCTTCGTCGTCGTGCGAGCCGGATATCAATTTCGAATTTATCCTCCCGACCCTCGCCTCCGGGGCGCGCCGTGCTCTTTAAAGCCTTTATGCTCGCTCGCGGGCTTCCGCCTCGTTTCCTCCTTCCGCGCGATCCACTCCGACGTCTCCCGGTAATTTTTCGCTGGCTCAATCGATGGGATTCCTCTGACGGGATGAATCGCTCCAGTGACTTTTTCTTCGATCCTTCGAGAATGAGTGTCAATTACGCAATCGTTTCCTCGAGTTTCACACTAATTGTATCATGCGAATAAATGTTGATGGATTTTGTTCTGAAAAGATGTGAGTGAAAAAGCCTGAGCTTGCGGGAGAACACCTCCCTGTCCTCCTGTGTCTACCTTCCTTTCGGTGATAGAGTGTCTTTTTATCGGAGGTTGAATCAGTGGAGAACCGGACGATTTATACTTGCAGAAGAATGAGGAAGACCGAGAGCGAAAATTTTTTCATTCATTCGGAAACGGCCCGAGGGCCAAATTCTTGCTGGAGCGGCATAAATAAGGAGCACAGCGACCGGCCGAGGCGAGCTTGAAGAAATCCACGTAGGATCTCGAGGATTCAATTCTCACCGGGACAAAAGGATAGTGCGCACACTCGATAAATCCTCGACGGACTTTTTACCAAGACGAACGAAGACTCGCGAGATCGAAGGCGCGACGCGACCTCCTCGTGTCCGAAAAAAAATTTCCATTTCGCCGGTGAAGAGAAGCGAAGCTGCCTTTTTTCTCCCGTGCAAGTGGAAGAAAAGGGAGACCGATCAAAGCGGAGGGACGTGGAAAACCTTTTACGACGCGCACGTGAATTATCTCCTCGAGAGAGGTGAAGGAAAAGGAGGAAAATTTACGCGTCACCGAAGAAGGAAGACGAGCGCTCCACGTTCCGCGGACCCTCCCACGCTCCCATTGCTACTCGTAACGAAGAGACTGATTTGATTTAAAACCTAGTCAAAGTTCGTTACCTGCGAACGGAAAGAGAAGACTGGCTGGAAGTCTAGTTTCTCGTCTAGTTGTTAGTCGTGTTTTGTACTTATTTTTTACGCGCTAAAAGGAACGAAGAACGACGGGGTATTCCGCGATCTACCGGGTAAAAATAATTAAAGTAGACTTTTAGCGAAGAAGAATCACTTTTTTTACGATCTAACGAGCCGGAAAAAGAGTTGACCTTTTTCGAGCTCAAATAGAGAGAAATCCTTATTTTTCATTCGAGGGGAAGACTAGATTGCACGCTGAGATACATTCGATTCGTCGATATTAAATTTCGTTGTCGACGCACAAAAAAACGTGTGTTTACCGAAGAAGAGCATTAAAGAAGAAAGTTGAAAAGGTACGTTGAAAAATGGCCCGATAAAAATCAGATAAAGTCGGAGATAGTCTCGAGACTCCTGGAAATGTTGTTGCAATCTTATTTATTTTACACTGCATTTTCTCATATTTCATGCATTTACCTACATGGAAATATTTCTTCGTGCAGTTAACTTGTTTACGCTCTCGTTATTGTGGATATAACTTAATTTTGCTTTTAAATTATACTCCAGGAAAAGAGACTCTCTTGCAGTGTATATAAAAGACGATTCATTATATTCCGTGCAAAAAGCTATGGTGCTCAAAAAGCTGTTCTGAATAATTGCCTCACTTGAATCCGGAAAATTGCGTTTTTACAGCTGATTTAATTATTCAAAATGTAATTAATCTTTAAGTCGAGTCGTAATTCTAAAATACAGCAGTCGGACTAACTTGAAAGTAAATTTCGCATCAATTAGTGTAGAATTTATATAATTGTTGCTGACTGTTGTTGAAATTTCAGCAATCCGACAGCAATTTTCTTTAACTAACTTTAATTTATGTGAAAAATAATACAGAAAATATAATTTTCAACGAATTTTCAAATCGATGTTCATTAAGTTCTAGACCAAGGAAATAAAACTGTTTCTTTTACATTCAACGAAGCATAAAATTACGCAGCAGAGAAATCAGGTAACACTCGCTTCCGTCGTCGGGGAAACAACCGTCGTTTCCCTCAGTCGTGTAGCCCGGCATAAAACGAACCTTTTTTCGAGCGTAAATCCGCAAAAAAAGCTTTTACATCGCGGAGATATTAAAAATGCAAGAGGAACAGCTTTTCCGCTCCTAACTCATTTATTCTCGAAATAGCCGCGGAAAAAGTACTGCGACTACCTGCTCTTTATCAACCGAGATCAAAAAGCCTGCGTAACTCACATTCATCGTGACCCATCGAAACAAAAAAACCAGGATAACTCGGAATAAAATAGTCGCCTCGGTTTCGGCTCGCGCAGTGAATCGTCTTTTGTACACGCTGGTACGTTTGCACCGGTGGGTTCTAAATCATTGCCTCCCCGCAGTCGAAATCGAGGGTAGGAAGAGGGGTAGATGATAGAGGAGGCTACAGCGATGGAGGAATGGAGTACCAGTGCGTCATCGTGTACACGGTGATCTCGCCCTCGACGAGCCTCGCGCCGACGCTGCGCCTCCAGCTCGAGAGCACCATCACACGGCAGCCGCCCGCCGGATGCATCGCCTGGATCAAGTCCTGGATTAAGAGGTAGCCTCGCCGGCGACTTCGGGATCAGATCGTCGGTTCGATAAAACGGTTGCACGGAAATGACTGCCAATGCGGCAGCTTACGATTTTACAGCGACTGAAAATAGAACGAGCGGGGGTTTGCTCGATAATTTTATGGAGATTTAATTTCACATTATTGAAGGGATGTTGAATATTAATTACTTTTCCTTGCTGATAATTAAGTAAACTTTAAGGTTTTTAACGAATTTATAGGTATTTATAAAGATTACTCGTGGTGTGAATGAGAAATAATTGATTTTTGTCACCATAAAATACCGTTCATGAAAAAGCAATTTTAAATTAATAGGTAGTAATTAAAAGATTAAGCATTAATTTCTTTATCAATTACAATTAATAAGAATTGATGCAATACTTAAAAAATTTAAAGTAATAAAATTAAAAAACTAAAAATATTGTACTTCTGGAACAATATGACATTTAAAAAAGAGTGATACATCTTCATACATTCGCGACATCACGCGATGATCACAATCTTTTCGTCGCTATTAGTCACGATGACTTAAAATCACGTCAGCCAATCGAAAATCGCTTCCCACAAAATTCGCTTCCCGTAGCCAGAAACGTTAACGTTTCCACAGCATTACGTACAGTGTACATTTATGTCCCGATAGTTCGAGCATTATTTTCTTTTTCCCTTCGTTTCTTTTTTAGTACCGTGCGGCGATCGAACGCGATTGGGTTCCGTTTCTTGCTCTTTTCTTTTTCCGTTGCTAATTTTTTCGTGCCGGCACTTTTTTAGTCGTTGCAGTTTGTTTTTTGTATCTTTTGCATGGAAATTTTTTACTTATTTTACGTGCATTCTCTAACGGTTACATGATTTATCTTTAACGACGCGGGTTTTGTTCAATGCTAAAATTCAGTGTAACTAAGAATTAAATTATGAATTGGTTACGTATATTACCGTCATATTTTTATGAACTAATTGTATAGAAATTTATTTCAGTCGCGATTAAATATTTCATTAGTTCTGTCAAATTATTATAATTAATTTCAATCTTAAACAAATACAGCAAGGACTGTATGTGCAGCACGAACGTCTGACGTAACGCGGGTAGTAACTACTTGCAGTACATGCACACTCGCTTCAGTTATGAATGTCTTTCAAACGTTACTGCCTTATCTAGATTGAGATGCTTGAAATAACGACATGCGCTTGTGTCATAAGAGCTTCATAAAAGTTTCATAAACTTTTCGTTAATATTTGCATTAAAGGCGATATCTTCGTTAAAGTTTCATAATAAATTGAAACTTATTTATCTTTCTAAGCTTTATATAAAACATGGCGTTTTAGCATCTAAAGTTTCCTGCGTTTCCAAGTTAAATTTGGCTTTTAACACAACTGACTTCACAGTCAACTTTATAAAACAACATCATGATCATTAACTAATAACCCTTTTTAAAAAATTCAAAATTTTAATTTTGATTTATAATTTAGGTCAACGTTATTATTTTTTTAAACAGAAGTTAAAAAGTTTATATATTTAAAAAATCATTTTAAAAGATCGCAGTTACTTTTCAAATCCTACTAATTACCGATAATAAAAAGTAAACAGCGATACTTTTGCGTCAAATAATCCCCCTTAGAACAAGAAAGAAAATAATATATGCATAATTGTGTTCCAATTCAAAGGCGACTCGTCGCTTAGCCAGCTTCGATCGACAAAAAATAATCGCTAAAGTCCACCTTTTTCCCATTGTTACAGAGCTGTCGCCGCTTACCTGCGCGCACTGAATCTCAGTCCCAACAATGCAGTCGTCCATGGAAATCTGGCCTGCGTCTACTACGAGCAGGGGTAAGTTGACATTCAGATATTAATTTTTGTTTCTCTTTTAACAATGCCGCCCACTCGCACCGCCCTTCTTCCCCTCATTTCGCGATCAATGTCTTTTTTAAAGGCGAGCCCGACGCTTTCTTTTCCGTCGCTGTCGCTTTGACACGACGCGTTCCACGCCGGAGCGCTAACAAATGAAAACGGAGTGTAGCCGGCTATAAATACTTTTTCTTCGTTAGTGTAAATTAGGGGCGTGAATGCGTTTTTTTTTATTTATAACGACAGCTAATTTTTTACGGAGATGTTTATTATCGTCGTAAAGTCTTGTTGGGTGCGGTGCATTTGATAGCTGAGATAAACAAATTATGTGCGATATAATTTATTGGTAATCGCTTTTGTTTGAATTTCTGTTCGATTTTAAGACTTTAATTTTTAATTAAAGGCATTATTAATGCGCCGCACAGTTTGATGCGATGAGAACGGAATGGTAGGTATAATACGCGTAGATATTTCAATCCTATAGTATAAAATATTCATTCGAGTTTCCATTAAAAGTTATTTAATAATACAGCTTGTCACAAAAAATTGTAGAGTTAAAATAAAGAAACGCAGACAATTCTGTTATGGAGCTGAATTTGATTAACAATATTGACTTTTGCGTATTTTAATCGACGTCAAATTAGTCACCCTTTTTTTTATTACACAATATTTCGAAACATATTTTTATAACACAACGACTAATTCATTGCTATTTTTCAGGCTCATCGATCTCGCGATCGACACGTATCGACGCGCGATCGAGCTCCAGCCGAACTTCCCAGATGCCTACTGCAATCTGGCGAACGCGCTCAAGGAAAAGGGTCAGGTGGTCGAGGCCGAGGAGTGCTACAACACTGCGCTCCGCCTCTGCCCGACACACGCCGACTCCCTTAACAATCTGGTGAGTTTTCTCGTTTTACAGTACCTGCGATCCCTTTGATTCTGGATTTCCTCGAGATCCCCAGTAACGACTTCAAGGATTGGACTTCCGTGTTCCAAGGCTCGCGAAATACGAATTTTTTAACCTTTTTGCGAGTGTACATTTGATGCTTTCGTTCGATAGATTACACTCTGTAAAGTTAGATTGAAAATTGGAAAAAAGTTTCTTATTCTGAAAATGTTATTCTTACGAATTCAATTTAGGTTTCAATGTTTGAAAATAGACAATATTGTTTGTGCGCACTGGTACTTTGAATATTTGCTTTATTTGTAATTTTTTTTCCTCTCAGATGAATTTCATTTCAATGAATATTTCTTCATTTTTTAACATAAAAAACTCACTGTACGAATTGGTTTTCTGGATAAAGTGTATTTTTTTAAACAAAAGAATCTCTTTCCAAGAGTTTTTAAAAACAAATATTGATTTTATACGCGCTAACATGAACGTTTGCTAACTAAGTTTAAATTAACAAGTTTCCTTCGTTTTTTAAATTTAGTTTTGTTTTAACTTCAAATTGAATTCTAAACAACTTTTAGTGGAAGTAATTTTGCAAAGTGAAATTGATAAATCCGTAAATTCAAGTATGTACGTCGATGAGCCCATATTCGAATTTATAGCCACATAAATATAACCTTGAGCAAAGAACTAATCTTTAATATTGCTGTTCCTAGGCCAACATAAAACGAGAGCAGGGATATATCGAGGAGGCAACGCGGCTGTATCTGAAGGCGTTGGAGGTGTTCCCAGAGTTCGCAGCAGCCCACAGCAATCTGGCCTCCGTCCTCCAACAGCAGGGCAAACTGAACGAGGCCCTGATGCATTACAAGGAGGCAATCCGCATCCAGCCCACTTTCGCCGATGCCTACTCGAACATGGGTAACACCCTCAAGGAAATGCAAGACGCGCAGGGTGCACTGCAGTGCTACACCCGCGCCATCCAGATCAATCCGGCTTTCGCCGACGCCCACTCGAACCTCGCGTCCATCCACAAGGACTCTGGCAACATACCCGAGGCCATACAGAGCTACAGGACGGCTCTCAAGCTGAAGCCGGACTTCCCGGACGCCTACTGCAACCTGGCGCACTGTCTGCAAATCGTCTGCGATTGGACAGATTACGAGGCTAGGATGAAGAAACTCGTGTCGATCGTGGCGGAGCAGCTCGATAAGAATAGACTGCCCAGCGTTCATCCCCATCATTCCATGCTCTATCCGCTGTCGCATGATTTCAGAAAGGCTATTGCCGCGAGACATGCTAATCTATGCATTGAGAAGGTTATTATATATTTTATTCTCAAGTTGTATTTTAAAATGATTCCTCTCTTTCTCTACTGCTAGAACAAATGTTGCTGAATTATTATTTCTTTAAAGAATTAAAGTATGTTTCTTCTGCAAAAATTCTGAACTTTTTTTTACATTCTGAAATACAAAAATGTAAAAAGAAACTAATGTAATCGATAAAAGCAAACCGCATCTGGATAATGTATAGAACTATCTTTACTTTACTTTATTTTTTTATATACAATCTCGCTAAGTTGTATTTAACTCTGCAATGCTTTTTTCTATTTGCGATAGTTTTTACTGCAGTCTTTTCCATCATATTCTTTTAATACCTCAGTAAAACATTTTTATAGAGTTTAAAAAAAAACATGAAACTGTCAAAGGTTTCTTTTAGTTCAAGTACTTAAACGCAGCAACTTATCTAACTGTATTACATGGTACAAAATTAGCCCAGTTTCCGTAAGTTCCACAGTTACCATTCATATAGGAGAAATATTAGTTTAAATCGTACTTTATATGTTCTTAAATCACGGAATACTATTTTACATGATTAAATAATACAATGTTACAGAGTTTTAAAATTTAAATATAATATAAATTATTACAAATATAATAATATTTGTAATAATTAAATAAATGAATAGGTTGATTTCCATTACATTTCAAAAGTGAAATAAATTAATAGCTAGATTTTACAAATAACGGTAAGGAGATGAATAGGGCGCAATTGCAATTTCCAAACATCCAAATCGCCATTAATCAAAATAAACGACCCTCGTATATTCATGCTGCATTTCTAGAGCTAAAAACCACAATTTCATGCGCACATTTGTGGGATACAATTTGATTCAAATTGCAAGGAAGATCGACATTCGCTATATAAGCTTGAATCAAAGTAAATCTTTTGATCATGGCATCGAAGAGAAAAAATATATTAATTACAATTAACAATTGTTAAAAAAGAATATTAATAACTTTAAAAATATATTTTAATAATTTATGCTTTTCTACTTTAAGTAGTTAAAAATTTTCAAATAATTGATATTTTGATTTTTCTACAGATCCACGTGCTGCATAAACAGCCATACAAATACCCGCGAGAGGCGGCGCCACGCCTGAAGATCGGCTACGTGTCTTCTGATTTCGGTAACCATCCGACCTCTCATCTGATGCAATCCATTCCGGGGCTTCATGAGAGACTCAACGTAGAGATATTCTGTTATGCTCTAAGCCCGGACGACGGTACGACCTTCCGCGGTAAGATTGCTCGCGAGTCCGAGCACTTCGTCGACCTCTCACAGATCCCCTGCAACGGCAAGGCCGCCGACCGTATCAATTCAGACGGTATTCACATTCTCGTCAACATGAACGGCTACACAAAGGGTGCACGAAACGAGATATTTGCGCTCAGACCTGCGCCCGTCCAGGTCATGTGGCTCGGTTACCCAGGAACTTCAGGCGCGAGCTTCATGGACTATTTGATCACAGACGAAGTCACCTCGCCCTTGGAGCTTGCTAGCCAGTACAGCGAGAAACTCGCTTATATGCCACATACTTACTTTATTGGGGATCACAGGTAAATTCTTTATAACAGATAAAAGACCAAAAGCTAATGACTAATTTTTTATGTTATTCTAAAAGGGCTTTATGAACCGTTTTATTTATATGATGTTTTTATTTCAGACAAATGTTCCCGCATCTGAAGGAGCGTCTTATTTTGACGGACAAACTAAACAAGGGAAGTAAATTAGCGGATAATGTAGCAGTCATAAACGCCACGGATTTGTCGCCTATGATCGAAAACGCCCTAGTAAAGGAAATTAAAGAAGTAATTGTTCCCGAAGGTCAAAATAAATCAAAGGCCGTTGAGATTTCAATGAAAGTCGCAGAGTTACCAACGACTACGCCTATAGAGACAATGATTGCGTCCGGACAGTGCCAGATGTCAGTCAATGGCGTTGTAGTACAAAATGGAATGGCGACAACGCAAGTAAATAACAAAACTGCGACTGGTGAAGAAGTGCCACAAAATATTGTTATTACAACGAGGCAACAGTACGGATTGCCCGAAGATGCTGTAGTATACTGCAACTTTAATCAACTGTACAAGATTGACCCAATTACACTTCACATGTGGGCATATGTAAGTTTAAAATTTATTTTCAATGTCATTTAACTTGCTAATCCAGCAAATTTATTCAGTTTATAACAGTACTTATTTATGGTTAATTGCATTAAAAAAATCTTCGTACCTTTATCTATGTTTTACTAACCGTTCAAAATAATTTTCAGATTCTAAAGCATGTGCCCAACAGTGTACTTTGGCTTCTGCGTTTCCCTGCAGTTGGCGAGCCAAACCTCCAGGCAACAGCTCAGCAGCTTGGACTAACGCCGGGTCGTATCCTCTTCAGTAACGTAGCTGCTAAGGAAGAGCATGTACGCCGCGGTCAGTTGGCCGATGTGTGCCTTGACACGCCTCTGTGCAATGGTCACACAACCAGTATGGACGTATTGTGGACGGGAACTCCTGTCGTCACGCTGCCCGGAGAGACCCTGGCGTCGAGGGTGGCTGCCAGCCAACTCAACACTCTTGGGTGTCCAGAACTAGTAGCACGCACGAGGCAAGAGTACCAAGAAATTGCCATCAGGCTAGGAACAGATAGAGAATAGTGAGTTTACTTTTAATGAATTTTAACAGTGTTACTTTTACGATGAAAAAATTAAAATGCAATGTTTAGATTAGTTTTTAAATGTACTGAGCCACCTGCTTTATTCATTTCAGCTTAAAAGGTATACGTGCTAAAGTTTGGGAAGCACGATCAGACAGTCCACTGTTCAACTGCAAAATGTACGCAGCAGGTATGGAAATGCTGTACAGGAAGATGTGGGAGCGTTTTGCAAGGGGGGAAAAACCCGATCACTTGGCTGCCATTGATAAATCAGAGATTCAGAGGGAGACGACAGTTTCATAATTTTTACGCTACTAAACAACAAATAAGAGAAGTAACTTAATGAAAAACATGCAAGTTGGCACTGGTGGCCATTCGATCTCCAGAGCTTGTACAATTTCCTCTCTGTATTAGCTACAAAAAAAAAGAAAAAAAAAACATGCAAAAGGAAGATTTAATCCTTGTGAATTTCTAGCATTTAAATGAACTGGAGCTGGTGTGCTCGCTGCCGCTCTATATACCGTCGACAAGAAAGACTTTGCTAGGCGAGCTTGATTGTTTAACTTTTTTGTTGATGTTAAAACGAGACTCATTTGAGGCTTTTTAAGCACTCGTTTCGACAATAGACGTCATAACGTCTTTGAGAGAGATCTTTAAAAATCTTAAACTATGTAGTTCTTTTCGATATGACAATGCGCATTAAATGCTATTTATTTGATAACACACTGATGGATATAATAGATTGTATATTGGGGGGTCAATTATTCAAAAATAATATTCTTTTTTTTTAACGATCACTTTAGAAAGTAACTCGTTCTCTTTCAGCCACGATGACAAGCGATTTTTATTTCTTATATCTTAGAGCCCCCTTTGATAGCGTTTGTATTTATAATTTTTAATTTTCACTAATCACGCCAATGAATACAAAACTATTTGCTAAAGTTTATCGAAGAGACTATCGAATGTGACGTCGCACTGCATCAGAAACAAAATATTGAATGTCGAATGAATTAGTACATGGTGTGCACGTGTTGATGAAGGAGTCACTTTTATGATTGTATAAATTGCCGAACGTTTATCAATACACCTGTAAATAATTACAAAAAGATGCTAAAAGTTACTTTAATCTCGTTTATAGTTAATAGCTTAAGGTAAGCTCGAAGATGTGTGGAACGTTACGTATAAATCGTATAGTGAGTATGTTAATTTAGGAAATAAAAATAATACGTATTTAATTTTCTGTAGTTTTTAATTATACCCATTTATGCCCTTGTCCTACTCCTTGAATTCATCGTCATTTCACATTATTGCTTTGTATTTATATCAAAATTATTTATTTTCTTACAAAAAATTATTAATAATTAATTTTGGAATTAAAAAGTACAAATCAAAAAGAATTTCTCACTAAAATGCATTTTATTTCATCATTTATTTATTTTATAAATTACCGCCAAATATATGTGAAAAAAGGGATATTTTTTTTTACAAAATAATTTATAAGACTGATATAAATTGCACACTTAGAAATACAACTTGTTCAAGGGAGTAACAATGTCGAGATCCGCCCTTTCCGGCTTCAAAAATTGATCTTATTTTGATTAACAGGTGTCTGCTTTACGGATAATCACGAATTTAAGCTATATCTCATAAAGATTAACGTGAGAATTTACATTCTTTATTAGGTACATAATAGTTTACGGTTCATAATAGTTTTTTCAAATAATTAGTAATTTCAGATGTATATAAAAAGATTGCAAGAATAAACTTCAGTTTTCAGCAAGTACAGAGATAAAAAATTTGCTAAAATCGCGGTACGATTTGGTAGCGAGTGCGAGTCGGCCGCCTTATGCATTCAGAAGGCGACCGTTGCCGGGGTAGGATCGTGGCAGTGGCTTGGAGATTCAAACGTCGCAACCTCGACTTATTTTTATTCAATCTTAGTTAAATGGCAAATAATGGCGGCTTTACACCATCACACAAGGAATATGGTAAGATTTAGCATGCCTCTTTACTCAAAATAATCAATATTCGCCTACAAGGCTCTTCATGGACTCCCAATGGTCAGGACGCCAGTCCGCGTAATTACGCTGCAAAATTGCTAATTTCGTGTAATCAGTAATCTCTAGTAGGCATAAAATTTTATAAATACAACCTGGGGTCATGACTAATACAGTAAGAAAGTAAATTTCATGAAAATCGCGATTGATTTCCGTTGAGGGCAAGCCGGCACCCTATATAGATATACTACCCCATGTACATTCAAACGGCGACCGTTGGAGGGGTAGGATCGCAGCAGCGACTTGGAGCTTCTGACGCCGAAAATTATAGTTATTTTTAATAATTATTAGTAAAATTGTGAATAACAATGGATTTAGTGCAGGGCTTGAAGAATAGGGTAAGAATTTTCAAGTATCTGTACTCAAAATAATCAAAATTCGCCTACAAGGCTCCCCATGGACTCCCAATGGCCAGGACGCTAGTCCGCGTAATTACGCTGCAAAATTGCTAATTTCGTGTCGTTAGTAGTCTTTAGTAGGCATGAAAGTTTATAAATACAACCTGGGGTCATGACTAATGCTGTAAGAAAGTAAATTTCATGAAAATCGCGGCGGATTTCCGTTGGGGGCAAGCCGGCACCCTATATAGATATACTACCCCGTGTAACATTCAAATGGCGACCGTTGGAGGGGTAGGATCGCGGCAGCGACTTGGGGCTTCTGACGCCGAAAACTGTAGTTATTTTTAATAAATATTAGTAAAATTGTGAAAAACAATGGATTTAGTGCAGGACTTGAAGAATGGGGTAAGAATTTTCAAGTCTCTTTACTCAAAATAACCAATATTCGCCTACAAGGCTCCCCATGGACTCCCAATGGCCAGGACGCCAGCCCGCGTATTCACGCTGCAATAGTGCTAATTTCGTGTAATCAGTAATCTCTAGTAGGCATAAAAGTTTATAAATACAACGTGGGGTTATGACTAATACAATAAGAAAGTAAATTTCATAAAAATCGCAGCGGATTTCCGTTGAGAGCAAGCTGGCACCCAATATAGATATACTACCCCGTGTAATATTCAAATGGCGACCGTTGGAGAGGTAGGATCGCGGCAGCGACTTGGGGCTTCTGACGCCGAAAACTGTAGTTATTTTTAATAAATATTAGTAAAATTGTGAATAACAATGGATTTAGTGCAGGGCTTGAAGAATAGGGTAAGAATTTTCAAGTATCTGTACTCAAAATAATCAAAATTCGCCTACAAGGCTCCCCATGGACTCCCAATGGTCCGGACGTCAGTCCGCGTAATTACGCTGCAAAATTGCTATTTCGTGTAGTTTGTAATCTCTAGTAGGTATAAAAGTTTATAAATGCAACATGGGGTTATGACTAATACAGTAAGAAAGTAAATTTCATGAAAATCGCGGCTTATTTCCGTTGGGGCAAGCCGGCACCCTATATAGATATACTACCCCGTGTAACATTCAAACGGCGACCGTTGGAGAGGTAGGATCGCGGCAGCGACTTGGGGCTTCTGAGGCCGAAAACTGTAGTTATTGTTGGTAGATCTTCATTACATTGTGATTAATAACCGACTTCACCTATCATTGAAAGTGTGGGGTAAGAATTTATATGTTCTTTTTGTCAAATTCATTAGTTTCGCGTACTAGGCGTCATGTAGGCTCCCCATAGACTCCTAATAGCCAGGTTACAATGTCTTAATTGCGTCTCGTAAATCATAATTGCTTATTTCGTGACGTCGGTAATAATCTCTCATTCGTAAAAAACGTAATATATGTTATATGAGGTCGTGTCGTAATGATGAGTGCGAGGCCGCCAACTTGCCGGCCGGCCCCATGGCATTCAAAATGGCGACCGTTGAAGCGGTAAGGTCGCGCAGAAAGTTTGCAACTGTGATCATTCTATAGAATTATTTAAATTAATTGATCAACATCAATCTCTGACTGTTATCAACTACTGTTGGCCTATTCATTGTTAGTTTGTTATATCGGAATAAGTGGCATATACGATCAGGTGGACAACTTTAAATAACTAACTCTGCTAGCTTTATGGAATCATTGTAATTACAGTGATTAAAATATTTGTATATTGTTTCATATTTGTATATAATTGGCAATAGTTTTAATAATTGGTTTATAATTTTCAGATTGCAAGTTGCATAGGCATACAGCGAGTGACACGTACGGGACAGTGTAGAAGAAGTCATTTATGTTCGCTACAAGTCTGATGCGACAATGGACTGCACAATGCTGTTTATTGAAATAATTCATATTTGTAAGTACATAAAATTCACACGAGACTGTAGTCTATTTTTTATGAACCTTCTTATACCTGAATAACTAGTAGTTTATATGTATACACTTTGGATGAATCTCATTTAAAAAAGAATTTCTTTAGTAATATGTAAAATTGTGACTATTTTTGTAAAAGAAACTAAGTTTTGAAATTTTCACGACTTAAAGTTAATACCAAGTATTTAAAATAATAAACATTGCCAGTCAACCATGTCATATCTGCATGTGTCTATTTCATGATCTTTCTTATAACGATGCTTCTTAAACAGTTTATATGTATCCATTTATGATGATTTTATTTAAAGAATTTCTTGAGTAACGTGTGAAATATTAGGACTATTTTTGTGAAAGAAACTACGTATTAAAATTTTCATGTTATTAAAATTTACGCTAACTATTTACAATAATTTTCAGTTTATATTTGGACTGTACCTGTTGCCAGTCAACTGCGTCATAACTACACTCGAAAGCCCACAGTAAGAACTAATTGAACTACTTCGCGTGTTGATGCATGTAAGTATATAAAATTCATACAACAGTTTAATTCATATCTATTTATTTTATGATCTTTTTTATAACAATGCTTCTTTCTTCTTGAGTAACGTGAAAAATATAACAACTATTTTTGTCAAAGATTTTGTGAACTGTATTTTAAAGTTTACATAATACTAAAACTTGAACTAACTAAATAAAATAATTTTCAGTTTGTATTCTGACTGGACCTATTGCCAGTTACCTGAGTTAGATCTATACATGAAAGTCCAAGGAAGCATCAAAACTCTGACTGGTAAAGGTTACCACTCAAACTTGCCATTTAAAATGAGACTACAATCAGTACTAACTGAAGATTGGTCTGCATATTATTCTGCTCCACGTCTCATTACTTCAATTATCTTTGAAAGATTCACCGCTTTTATGCTTTACAAATGGATACCTGTAAGTATACTCAATTGACTAGATCCAATACCTTTTATATACTTCTTTTGTGAACTTTTATATGCACATATACATTTACTTTTTGGAAATTTTATTTTTTTTTTATTAAACTGACTGATTTTTATTAATTTTTTCAAAATATATTTCAGATTGTGAAACACAAGTACATAGTACTATTCTGACATCTGTTACCACAACTAATGAATCTTCAAACAATGCTTGAGGTAATTAATTAGTATTAATATGAGATTGTATCACTGAATAGCTTTGACCAAATATCAAAAGACTGCGATTTCCATTAGCATGTAAAAGGACTAAAAATTAAACTTTTTCAATTTTTGATTATACAAAGTATATCTCCCACAATGTGAAAGAGGGGTGAAAAGTCGATTGATTCTGCTGAATTTTGTTAAATACACTGATGTTTCATTGAAATTGAGATTTTTTTTAGATTTTTCTTTCGTATATATTATAAAAGTATACACTGTTTTGTGCATAGGGGAGAAAGGAGCACATCGGACCATGGAGAAATGTGAACCTTCAGGGTATAAAAGCCACCTTGTTAAGTACGTTTCATTTGCTGAGACAAATACTATGTAACAAGTTTCATTCAAAATAAAGCATTTTGAAAGAATGTCGTTATTACATTGATTTATTATATATAATCGTTGTATATAGTAACACATTAATGTAATAACGATATTCTTTCAAAATGCTTTATTTTGAATAAAACTTGTTACATAGTATTTGTCACAGCAGATGAAACATACTTAACGGGGTGTCTCCCTATACCTAGAAGGTTCTATTGCCCCATGGCCCGTTACGGGCCGCTTTCGCCTACTTTTTAATTTCAAATAAAGCCAGAAAATTGGTGGTGGATATTTTAATTACTTTAAATTTGAAGATATTTTAGTACCTTTAATTGCAGTAAATTTTTATTTTTCTAACAATATATTGTTTAGTTAAAGAGAAATTTAACAATTATTTATTAAAAATTTAATTACTTAACTTTAGTTTATTGTAAACTAGAAACTATAACAATAGGTAGTTGAAATATTAGTTTTTATTAGATTACATTTACAATCACAAAATATTTGAAACAATTGTTATATTCTGGATGTCGCAACGATAGAACCATCACTGGGATTCGGTGTATGTAGACAGTTGTACACAGCATCTTTTGATCTCATATCCCTAATTCCCATTGATTTTTCTACGTACCTTGACCTCGGTCTTTGGTAACTTTTTTTTCAATAAGTGATTGATATTTAAAAATTTTCTTTTTGCTTCATAACGCAATTTTAGTCAACATATACCGTTTCTGAAATTGAATAACTGCAGAAATAATTTTTTTTAAAGCTATCTATATATCCTGTTACAAAACTGACTTTAAAAAGAATTTTTCTTCAGTACAGTTATGCAATTATACTGCGATAAATCGCGAGGTATTGATTCTATAAAACTGCTGGCATTGTACAATGCAAAATTCATGTACAGTTGCATAATTACGTTTTCATTCTTT
>JAXIUT010000001.1:21215886-21275600 GCA_035586675.1 Eurytoma californica | reverse complement strand
CGCGGAAAGAGAGAAACGCGGCGCCCCCGTCGCCATGGCGACCGCATCGATCGGCGAAAATGTGTGTTAGTGCAGATAGCGCTCGCGCGCGCGGGCTGCAAGCACACTTTCGCAGTGGATGCGCGTGCGCCGGCTCGCTCTCCCTCGCGGGGCGACGATTCGCGCCCTCTCGCTCGCACTAAGCGCAGGGGGAGGGGGCGGGGGGTGCGAGCGAGCGAGACGGCCCGAATTCCCCCGCGACGCGGCTTTGTGCTTGCGCCCGGCCTCCTTCCCCTCGAGGGGCTCGGCGCGATGCCTCGGCGCGGGGGTACGATAGGGAGTGCATGTATGTAGGTGCCGTACGCGCCGAGTCGTCGAGGGGCCTCGGCGGCACGCTTCTTTTTTCGCCAGCGAGCTCGTTAGCTCGGGGCTCTTCAGCCTGCGCGAGCTTGACCCAATGACGGGCGCACTGGTGCGGGAGGCCTCGTTAATTATAATACGCACTGCGATGGTATTTTATTTTTAAGGCCGGATTTTTATTGGTGAAGTTGAGCTACTTTTTTTAACGATCGATTTTAAGGAGTTAGCGTGCAAAGTTTAAGGGAGGAGAGGGGCAGTATTGCGCGTTGATTTTATTATACTTTTGGATTCTCTCATTTCATTTTTTTTTGTGAATTTTCCATAATTATAACGCTATTGGCTGGTAGAAAGAACATTAGGTTAAGAAACATGAGTGTAGTTTATTGACTTTGTAGATATAGAAGAGTAACACTTCATTCCAGTAAAATACTCTATTTAAAAAAAATTGAGACACCATAAGTTCGATTGACTCCGTTTTCACTTGTTCCTAGTGGGTTTTCATTTCTTTACGTTACCAGAATATGTTTATACTTTCTACTTTCTATTCATTTTGTAATCAGAAAGTTTTGCATTATGCTTTTAAATTAAATTAAAAATTGAACTTTAGATAATTTAAAAACACCGTGCGATATAAGTAATGACATTCAATTTTCAATTTTATACATGCAAATTGTGGAAACGAATTTTATACGGCGTCCAAAAATAAATCACTTTAATTTGTTTTCGCGTTATTTCTGAAAATGTGTGATTTTCAGTTTCATTCATGGAATATAATTAATAATTTCGATAAAAATGTCTTTTATAGTTTTGTATAATATTTTAATGAAAATAAATTATTGGCTACTTTCAACTACCTATTTAAAGTGAAGTAAAGAAGGAACATAAAAATATTCAAAAAGTTCGACGCAAAAGTCTACAGCTTCATTAACAACTTGCAACGCGCGCTATCATGACTACTCTACCAGAACAAGACAAAGTTATAAGAGCTTTTTTAAACTTTCTAACTTATTTCATGCCGCTCGTCATAATTAACGAACTTGCACTTTTTGGACTTCGACCCCTTTAACTTTCCTCCCAATAATTCAAATCTATTTTTCAACTTTCCCAATTTCATCTATCTAAAATAAAAACCCTGTCTTATATCAAGCATCTAAATTTGTTTACCCACGAATAACAATAGTTTAATCTTCTAAAAGGATAAAAAAGCAATTAAACGACTAGTTCTGCCCGTTTCTAATTAAACAAGTGAATAAAGCGCCCGGTGATAAAAAAAGCTCCTGAAATTCTCACGATAAACGAGCAAGCTCACGGCGAGCCATCCGGCTTCCAAGCAGACGAGTCAGCAGCTCACGCGAGGGCATCCATCAAGCGGGGCTCGTATCTCGCGCGCAACATCCTGGGCGCAAGGTCGGCCATCCATCGCGCGGCATGTGTGTCGCGGCCCTTTCCTCGAGAATCCCCTCCCCCGCGGCTCTCTCTCCCCGGCGGAGATCGACGGAGCCCGGCCTCGCCCTAGTTACCGCCGCCTCCGCCCGCACCCCTCTCCTACCACCCCCTCGGTACTAGTGTGCCAAGCCGCCCCTCGACCTCGCCGCACACGCCGAGTTTGCCGCCCCCTCCCCCTTTCAACCCCGGCTTGTTTCTTTTTTTCCATCTCCGAACGAGAATTTTGCGTTCATCAATCTCGCGGACTGGACTCGGTCGAGGATTTGCGCAGAGAGATCGCTAGGTGGATCAGGATGATGGTTCAGGGGGTGCGGCTGGTGGATTAAACGGATTTTTAAGTTTACTTTCGGGGATAGATTTTTGTTTGGTGTGATCGGGATAAAAATTATTATATTATTTGTATTTTTTAAATGATTCCACCATGAAAATACAGAAGTAATTAAGAAACATTCTGATAAAAGCTCAATTTTATTTTATCAATCTTTTGATGAATTTTCGAAAAATGAACCACTTATCGAAAAAGATTTCTTTTGTATTCATTTTTCAACAAGGCAAAATTGATTTAGAAAAACTTAACCTTTAGAAAGTTAGTTTAGTAACTATTATTGCATTTAGTTAACTAGTTGCAGAATTTTTTGTGCAATAATAGATTATTCAAAATCTTTTTCAATTGAATGCTTCAGTCTTTTGAAAAATACTGTTTATTACTATCTTCATGCGAATGTTAGGTAGACTTCTAATTGTGCTTGTTGCTGAGAAAAAGCTTTACAAACTGATATCGAGACGTCACTTGCGTAAATAAAAATGAGATGATATATGCCTTACGTGTTAGAGGCAGTAAAAAAAATGAATAAATGAATTGTCATCCCGCACGTCGTTGTCTTTACCGTTTCACTAAAAAGATTTCAATTTTATTTAAACGTTAGTCCCTGAAAATAATTCGAATAGACTGCATTCTACCCATTAAAGTTTTAAAATGTTTCAACAAAAAAATAAAATTAATAGTAAAATTTAATAAAGCACTACATACTTAATTCGGAATAAAAGGTAGAATATCAATAAAAATCTGCTATCACCCGCTATTGTTATCGCATCTTAAGTAACACCTACGGTAGCTCCAGGTAATATTTTTCCGACGACAGCCTGAGCGAACCCCGCCCACGCCGTAAAATTTTCACGACAACTGGGAGCCGAATGGTCGGGAAGAAAACGCGAATTCCCGCGCGAGAAGTTCAACAATGGGACGCATCAACAACGACGAAGCTATTGCATCGACAATGGCGAAGCTGTGCGAGTACACTTCTATCGCAATGCGCGTTAAAAAAAAAAGAAAAATGCACCGATGCATCGAACGCCGAACTCGATGCTGCGTCCTCGAGAGGTTTACAAAAGGCTTTTCAGGATGTTTCAGTGAAAATTAGGAGGTATTTTCGTTTTGTTCTTTTCTTTTCTTTAACTTGAGATTTTGGAAAATGCTTTACACGATATTCTTTCGACACCACCGTTGTGAGTGTAGAAAATAGTGTGAGAAAGAATTTAAAAATTCATAAAGTTGTTATCGCATTACTGAATTCATATTTTTATAACCACAATCTAAGAGAACAAAAGTGTCACATTTAATATGATTTTTTTATGTTGATGTGAATTTGAAAGAATTAGAATTTTTTCCATCTTCGAGAATTTAAAAACCAGCAGCTTTTGTTCGCTCTGTGAACAAGGCTACGCAAGATAGTAATTACCACTTCTTTTCCTAGCGAGTCGACGTTATCTTCATTTTTTTTTTCTCGCGCAATTCCAGCATTGCAGCTAGTGCGTTTTTCCGACGATTCGCAATTCTATTCTTTACTTTCGGATCTTTCGTCGGATTTTACTCCTTCTATTTCGTTCATAATTATCGCACGGTTCTCTTATTTCACATTGTTAGCGTTATATTTCATGCTAGTGTAAGTTGAATTGAAAAAAGCTGCGAGGAAATTGGACAGAATACCTGCGAAATATAATACTTCATTTTTTATAAATTCTCTAGTTTTTATATTAGACAATAATAAAATGTGTAATTTAATATTTAAAGTAAAATTATAATATTTTTTTAATTTTTACTTTCCAAAGACTTTGAGTCTGAAAAATAACTCAATTTCGATATTCTAGTATTCAATTAAATTAAACTTTCTCGAATAAAACAGAGTAGACTTTGTGTGCAACCGAAATATCTCCCAATCAATGCGCACCGTCCGCCTCACCATTTCTCTGTTGTATGGTAAAGGGAGACTCGATCGAACGATCGAAGCCCGGGCAGATAGCCTGAATCAGGAAGCATCCCGCGGCGTTCGCTCGGGCTATCCGACCTCTCTCGGTTTATCGGGCGCTGGGGATCGCGTGCAGCAGCGGACGCACGACGGACCCCGTGGAGGCCGAGCTAATCTAGGGAAACCTTGGGAGGCTCACCCACACGTCGCTTTATCGCCGCGGCTATCACAAAAGCGTGCGCGCGCGCGCCCGATTTACTCCGCGGCATACCGCCGACGAAAGAATCTGGAGAGCTAGGCTGGGTTCAATTTTTTTTCTACTGGGTTGGAAAACTTGTTTTTGTGTCCGCGACGGATTGATTTTTTGGGAGGCGTCACAGTAATTGGATTACTTTGATTTCTCAATAGTTTATCAAATTTTAATTATTTCTCGCTCGATTGAAGACAGAATGTAAATGTGATATACAAATTGCGCGGTTATTTAACGCTTCTTTTCCTGTTACGATAGTACTGTAAAAGTCTGCGCCAATTAAATTTATTGCGGTTATCGTGCAGAAAACGCTTATCACATTCTCTACGAAGTCAACTGTACAAAACGTACTCTTCATCTCTAGCGTATTTTCTAGTTTCTCGGTTTGTTCATTGCAATGCGTCGACATTCGCGGCTGCGGGTTGCAGGTGCATCTTGCCAGTGCGCGACGGCGTACTTGCATAACTGCGCGGTGACGGCGCACGCGTAGTTACATAAAAGTCGACGAAAATTTTTCCAGCTTAAGCGGGATATCGTTGAAAATGTTGTACTTCGAATAATACAGCAGTATTTTCTTTTCTTCTTTTCTTAGTAATTAGTTTAAAAAATGTTTAATGCTTACTGTGTTCTAAGCGCTAATTAAACACTCGTTGGAATTTTAGATTGTGTCATTTATTTGCAGCTGAAAATGATTTTTTCATCTGCGGTGGACTATACGATTTCCCTCTATATAAAAAGAAACGTTCGATGCTCTTACTCAATATAGCCGCTTCGACAATTCACGATTCATTCTCGAAACTTCCCGCCGTACTATTTCAGTACACAAGACCTGACCAGCAACTGATACCATCAATTTTAGATAGCATCGTGCAATAAATACAAGCCTCGTTCTTTATCTGAAAACATCACCAAAAAATCTAGCGCGTAAAGGCACAAACCAGAGGGGAACTATCGTGGAAATGCCGCGAAGCTCGCGCTAGTCTGAAAATAATCGACGCCGTCGTTGCGTGCTTACGCAAACGCTAGAGGCGACCTTCGGCTCGAAAAGTGCGGATACGCCAGCGTGGCGAGCCTCCGCGACGTGCACGAGCCGCGGCGGCTCGTGAAAAGCGCCTTCCCGGTATTTTCGCGAGGCGCGCCGCCTTGAATGGGAGCCAAACTTTTTCGCTCCGCCACGGCGGTTGGCCCGACTCGAGCCAGAGTGAGTGAATTATAGACCGGGGGAAAAAGTTGACGGAGAGGTCTGCGGATACTTTCGTTGACGGGGACTGACGGATAGTGTTGAAAGATCGCGACGCTTTCAAAGAGTGTGCGAATTTTGTTGTTTTTTATTACAGTCGCAGTGAATTGCTTATTTTTTGGTTTTTTATTGCTGTTTATTCAAAAGAAAAATTTGTACTGTAAATTAAAAATTACCGTTAAAAATCACGTAAAATACGTAGATTTACGCGTATATAAGCAAGAAAGTAAGGGAAAAAATTCTCCTTATATTCTCGTAAACCCATGTATTTACGTCCTAAATAGGGGTGAATGAGGAATAATGGATCACGTAGTCAACTAAACCTGCTCAATATGACAATCCATCCTGTAAAAAAACATTTGATAAAGATTTTGTCGTAAAATTAACAAAAAAATGTATGCCAAGCGATTTTTGTTGCAAATTAAATATTTTATGCATGATCAATTATTATGACATTGTCCCCTATTTAATTTTGGATGACATTATATTCATTAATTTTATTACTTTGTTTTTGAAAAGCTGCGTTTAGCGAAGTTGGAATTGATGCTTTTCATTGAAAGTTCAACAAGCTCTAATTACTCTGATTATCGTAAATTTATTATGAACTTAAAAGAGCTTTTTACGTCGTATTTTTAAAATACTATTTTCGCAATTTTTTCATTTCTTTTTAATTGTCGGATAAAAATAACTTCAGTTTGTAAGCTGGCATTAATAAAATTTCAACCTCGGAAAGAAAAAGTTTGTAAACTCTTAAGAGTTTCTTTAAAAAATTTAAACAAACTGTGCGGTTTTATCCCAGGAAAACTACAAATTTCCTTTGAAACTTTGAAACCACAAATTGAAATATCCCTAATTTATTGTCGTCGATGTATTTGAATATCCAACTCGTCGCCATTCAAATTATTTATCACGAAATTCACCCTAACAGAAATTTTGCAATCACAGTAATTGAAAACTATTTGTAATATTCCTGAAACTACTTTTCAACATTCAAGCATTGCACACTTCCTTTCGTTTCCCAGGAACGTCGCAATCGCGTCGCTCGCTCGAACGCGACTTCCTCGGAGATCCCGAAATAAAACGAGAAAGGAAGCGCACGCCTGGGCATAATGGCCACTCCGCACATCCTCTCCCCGTGAATTGTGCAAACGCGTTGACTGTCGATATTAGGCTCAAGAAGGATGAATAATAGCGGGGGCCTTGGAGTTTTCTGAGGCGATATCTCGCTGAGCAATGGATAGCGACCGAAACTTTTCCTTTCGTAAAGTCACTTGTCAGTATCCCTTCCGTGTTGTTGGCGATTCATTCTGATAGGTATTTTAGGGCTTCAGGGTTACTCGTGATAAGAGTAACGGCGGCTGTTCGTGAAGTTTGAAATCTTTTTTGAATATAAATTCTTTCCAGAATTTAGGAGGCAATTTGAAATAAAAATTTCTAAATTTAGAATTTTTTAAGATAAAATCTTCACGGCAAAGAGAAAAGTTACATTCTCAGAACGTGAATATATATTAAAGGTCATTGAATGTTTGAATATCTTTGAGCTGTTTAATTAAATTAATGAAATGTTTTCCCTTTTTTCTGATGATTTTATTTTTAAATAAGACACAGCTTCTTAATTTTTTGAAATACCGTATATTAGCAGCTTATTTGCTGTTCTCGCAAGATTTACATTACTTATACACAAGCACAATGTTAGATGAAAGAAACTTAACAGAATTTTCCAAACTATGTTTGACTAGAGTACGCTAAAGATTTATAAAAACATTTTCGAAAAACTTAAGCCTGACTCGGTTGAATGCAACGCGAGAGCAAATATTACCTTTCGCCTCCACTACAGTGTATAGACTTCGACATTGTTTGTCAAGCAATATTTCACGTTTCCTTCAATAAATAAGGTAGCTGGATTTTTCTAAATCTGAAGGATTTCCTTTGGTACGAAATAAATACAAGATGAACGACGATGTATTACGAGATGAGCTACAAACTTATTTGAACCCACGTAAAGAAAATTAAAATTTCTCACATTACGAAATATTTTCCCTGACTAATAATACAAAAAAAAATGTAAATTACCGATACAGAATAATAATAAAGCATCTCATTAAAAAAGCAAGAACGTTTAGTAGCAATAAAAAGCATAACCCATTAGAGGCTCTAGAACCAGGGTCAGGTAGGCAAGGCCGCAGCGGCGCGTGCAGTGCAGAAATAACAATGACTCTCTGCCCTCCGCCGTCGTGAAACGAGGAAAAGCCATCGGATGATTAATGCCCCCTGAGTCCTCCGGCGTTCCGACAATAACAGTCGACCGGCTTCTTCTCGCGGCGCCATCGCGCCCCGCCAAATTGGATAATAATCCCTTAAAGGCTGGCCCCTCGCGGAAAAAAGTACGCGGCCGCTTCCGGCGGAGTGAGAGTAATGCCTTCTTCCGCGATAAGCGATATCGCGCGTCTCATTCGTCTTACTTCTACTTAAGAGATAGCGACGGCTGCGCGTAATTTACGTCCGAAGGTGTATTTCATTTGTGGAGTGTTCCTTGCGGAGTCTCCGTTTTTTTTCGACCGGCTGTTGGTCTTTTCGAAAAGTTCGTGGGAGAGATAAAATAATTGTTACACTACTGGTACTGTTTATTTGTTAATTTTACTTCGCCTGTTTGTAAAGTGTGATATGTCAAGAACTTTAGATTTTAATACGTACGTGTCCCAGCTTAACTTTTCATTTTTATGCTACTATCAATCTCTTAGAAAGAGTCTTGGAATTCTTCATTATATAAAAATAGAGACCAAAACTTATTTAAAAGAATCTAAAAATTTTCCATAGCGTACATGAATTACGCATTCGAATAAAAGCACTCGATGGAGCACTTCAACGTGATGAAAAATAATCATCCATCATGTTCCTTTATTCCAGTTCGCGCAATCTCGATTAAAATTCTATTCGTTTTTTTACTCGCTATCCCATCGACTCCATCGCTTACGGCGCCTCATCGTTTATCACTAACATTTCAATGCTCTTCCCGGTAAAAGCTACATATTGTTCATTTACATCGTATAAAAAGAAGCGTATGTATCGCTCTGGAATCGGCATTGAGCTGCTTTCCATACTCTGCGAGGCGGTGCAGATGGCAAAAAAAGACGAGCGAGATTCTTTTAGAAGCGCACGAGGAGCCGAGAGAGTCGCGAAAAATCGGAGCAGAAGCAGCGGCCAGCTAACGCGTCGACTTCTTTCGTCCGATGAAAAATATTCTCCGGACCATTGCATTAGCGAATTGGCGAAGGCGCAAGAGCGGAAACTCTTTGGCCGTCTCGTCTGATTTTTCTCAGCGAGTAGGAGTTATTGGAGCTTTAAGAGTCTTGTTTGAACATAAAGCCGTGTACACATTCTTTTTGTATGTGCTACTTTTTACACTGGAGCGGATACTGAATCGGGTGCACGAAAAATTTTTAAAACTCACTCTGTTTATTTGTTGTAATATATTTTAATATTTTTGAAATAATTAGTTCCCATAACGAAGTTAGGTCATAAAATTAGGTGCAGACATTTATCGGATGTAACATGAATAGCTAGTATACAACTTAAAAATGAAAATAGCAATAAAACATTTAAATGTAAACATTAATGTAATGATTAGTAATTCAGAAATCTATCTGTAAATTTGGAAAGTCTTAAGTAGAAAGATCCTGGTCTAGCAAACCAATATTGGGTTAGATCCTGTCATATAATCTCTACAATTTATTTATTCATTTTATCTAAATTATTTATATTATTTTCTGATAATTTTGAATACTTGCAGTACAAGTTTATCAATACATTCGATAATCACATAGTGAACGTGTTTTAATATTTTAATAACATATGTAAACATTAATTGATAATCAATAGAAAGTTCATACCATCAAGTGATATTATTACAGAGAAATTCTTATGCAAGAAATGGTTTAGTAATCTGATGCAATTTCATATCGAAGTTACATTAAGTAGGTAAATTTTCGTGCTAGTTTTGGTAGAATCAGTGGTAATTCGCCAACGCACGTACCTAAAATGAAATTTTCATCTGTTTTTAACATTTAAATACAAATATAACGTACGGACGTGCGTACAAGCTCGTTGAAAAAATTGGCCGAGCTCTGGCTAATATAAACACCCAATAAAATGGATTTACAAGCACCGGCAGTCCGTTCAGCAATCGCGACCGCGATCGGATTCGCCTCGAGCTTTCTCCTATTCGGTGTCACTCACGCAGTCGAAAATCACTTCCGACTGTCTCGTCCTCGAGCGCTCCCGTTTTTTTTTTTTTTTCTTTTTGGTTCTTCGCTCTACATTTCGATGACCCGCGTCATCGCACTCGAATTATTCAAGCTACCTCTATGCGCACTTCGTGCAATAATACCATTTTTAAATCACTAATTATTTAAATAAATTAAATTTGTTTTATGAAGGAGGGAGAGAGGGCGTTTTTTACTATTTAATTTTCTTCGTCTATACAGTAATGCGCAAGAGAAAACAATTTCGCAAACAAGTTTTTTTCATAATATTAATGAACTTTATTTAATTAAGAACTTAAGACGACAAGTGTTGAGTTAAAACTTTAGTCAAGTAAATAGTATTTTACCTATATTGAATTTATTATTTTTTTAGTAATAAGTTTTTACAAATGTGTACCTCTATCCAACACATTATTTTATTCATTTTCATTTAATCTACAAAACATTTTAATCTGTTGAAATCACTGATAAGCACACAAAAAGTATGTGATAACGTCCAGTCAAAAAATACTTTTTCGACCAATCGATAGTACGCTATCGATTGGCTAAAAATAAATTATTAAAATATAAAAATGATATTAAAAAATTCAATTTGAAAAGTAAAATATTGGAATATGGGGTAGTAAATTAAATAAACTATTGAAATTTCCAACATAAAAAATCCTGGTGATTGAAATAAAAATTATAAGTGGAAAGCTTTTTATTATAACAGATTAGGTCTAGCTACAGAACGTCCCTACAGAATAAAGAATAAACAAGACCATTTCTCAAAATACTTCATGAATTTCAACCATTATACTTGGCAGAAAGTACAATAGACATCTTCTCGATCCCGAATCCCCGACTTTTCCGCGAAGCCGCGCCTGGGCGATGTTTTATCGCAAAGTCCCGCCCTTCGACGACACCCTGGTAGAACTGCTGCAGCGCAGAACAATGAAACTACGGGGAAAAACTCGCGAGTCCTTTTTTCGCGCAATATGCGAGCAGCCCCCAACGGAGGCGGAATTTGCGCGCGCGCAGGTGAGCGCCGATGAATTACGGCACACTCGCTTTACTGCGGTACGCGTGCCCTGAATTGTCAATGGCGACTTTTCGAGGACCGTTTTGAGCGAGTGAGCATTGTGCGTCGAGGTGTTGGCTTACTTACTGTGTTTCTACTGCTGGTTGTTAGGTGGATAATTTGTTTGATGAAGAAGCTAGAAACCTACCTTGATGGATGGGCGGTTTGAAGTGGTTAGAGAGAGAGTTTTAAAATACTTTTCTTTATGGATTTTTTAATGAAGAGATTGTCAATTGCCTGAAATTTAAGATACCTCAAGATGTTTGGATATTTTAATTAAATGAATAAATGCTTAGGTATTTTTTTAATATTTCTTACATTTTTATATTTAGTAAATTTTTTCAGAAATAAATTGGGCAAATGATATTTTCATAGCACAAGATCTAGAGTGAAATTTCTTTTGAATTGAAATTAAACGTGTAATCTTTTTGACAGTTGATAAAAGAAGTGTCACTTTCGATCTATGTGCAAAGTGAAGATTTTATTGAAGTCCGATTTTATCGCTCAGGGTCAATTACAAAGTCTAGTGAATCGATCTACAAAGAGGAGACTAGAGTAGAAATGTATTCTATTCTCCTCTACTTCGAATAATTTAAAAGTCAGTTTTTGAACTTTAAGATCCGTTTGAACTCTAAAAAGAAATTTTACTGTACGGTAATACCCATAAGATATAAATCTCTTGTGAACTCTTTTACTTTTTTTTAAGTCTTTTTTTCAGAACTTAAAATTATTCTTAAAATTTTAAAGTTAAATTTTTTAAACCGCTGTAATTAAATTACGGAATACATTACGTCTTAGAATACTTGTACATTAAATTAACTAAGAGTATTGTTCAAAGTCTAGTTTAATTAACGAGTCAATGGTTAAAATACAATGTCACAGACAGATAACAAAGTGAACAGCGACTTATTATCGGACATTATTTTCAGTCCAATAAAACGTTAACTACTTGCCGATGTCTGGAAAAAATTCTAACAGCCAGATTGCGATTAGATTACAAGTGCGTAAAAATCTTCACGTGTGTAAAACTCAACGCGATAGCAAATTTCGCAAGTACTCAATCAACGAACCATCGAATTTATCTTTCACTTAACAACATGACAACCTATAGGCTATTTGTTGTTACAGTATACGTACTGCAGCTCCAGCAGCAATGCACCTTCGCTTGCCAAGCGAGCCAATATTTCAGCTTACAATCTTGTCTCATTCCAAGCACCTGGAACTGTCTACTTCCAAACGGTTGCGCGGCGACACAAAGGGTCCGCGTTCGCGGACGTGGAAATCTTCGACCGGCAGTTTTCTCGACGTGGTGTGCGGTGAAATATCAGAGCGAACTTCCGCGTGCGGCCGAGGCATACAAAGTGCTAAATTATCATACCGATTCTAGGTGCCGCGTGCGCTCGCTTCCGGTTGACGTCTTGTCGAGAAATTCGATTTTGCTGCGGCGGGTGGACCATCGCTCGATTTTTTTTTTCCGGGGCAGGAATATATAGCGTGGATGACACCATTTCGGATGGGACGTTAGGGAAAATGACGGATTGACATCTCCAATGCTGCCGCGGATTAAGCGTTCCAATTTTTGCGGTCGATCGCCGCTGGCCCGTAATTGGATAATTAATCGACCGTTAATTGACGCGGTGTCTGTAAATGAATTCGGAATTGTGTCAGTGTTAAATTTTGGATGCTGTTTGATTTGCTTTATTATTCATTGCATTCGAATGAAAGGCGTGTTAAATATGATGAGAAATGATGAGAAAAATGATTGAAGAGTGTAATAAAATTCACATGTTGCGAACGCGTCACTAGAAGGAAGTCATTTTGATCTCGGATGTAATTCTTACATTCTTCTCCTTGATTGAAATATCTAAACGTATGCTGACGAACTGAACTCAAGCCTCTCAACAGAGACATTTCGCAATCATTTTATTCCTCCTCTAGCGAGATCATCTCTTTTTATCTGATCTCGAATCTGCTCCGGAAAATATTTTATAAAATGTTAAAAGTAACGAAATTAACACGATTAAAAGTAGAATTAGTTAATTAAGAGACCAATTAAATACAATTAGTCCCAAAAAAGACTCGATCACCAAAGCCAAATCAATCAGCTCATTTTCTTCTAAAGCACATCGGAACAATGAGACACTCGCGATTCCGATCGATCGGTCCAACACTTCGCCAACGTAGAAGGAGCCCAAAACGAGAGAAACGAATCGCCGCGCGACGCCGCACGAACCGCCCGTAAATATTCGCAGCGCCGGCACGAACGGAAACGCCGGAGGAACCACGTGCTGCCGGGAAGCCGCCGGTGCTGGGACGGTACGCCCGGTGCAGAGCAAAGAGAATAAAAAAAACTCGATAAACCCGTAGCCAGTCCGCCTAGACCTGTCCCGGGCACACGCTGCTCGGGGGCCTCCCTCTCCCTCGCCGCGGCGCGGGGAGAGAGTGAGAGAATCGAGAGCGAGATACACGTTTCTTACGTTGGATCGCTTACCAGCGGTTTTACGCCTTTTTACCAGAAGGGGGCCCGGTCGCTTTGAGCGAACCAGGTTTTTTAGTCGAATTGTGTAATTGCCGTTCGGTGAATTTCAATGAATGAAGCTTGTTTAGGTGAGATAATTGCGAGGATTGTGTATGAACGATTTTTTTTACGAAATTCAGATAAATTTGAAATTTTGTCTGTATAAATACATCTACTTGATGTTTATACGATTAGTTGGCAAATATTTTAATTATTAATTAAAAAATCTTTTCTTATGAGATTAAGTAGCATTGAACTTTAAAGTAATAATTTAGATTCATCCATTGTAGACTTAATTTATACAGCAGTAAAGTACAGATTCTAAATTACTTTTCTTTGATGGTCAGTCTATACATAAAACCCTGTAGATATAATCAAATTAAACACTAACATTGTAACGCGCAAAACTTTTTTTAATATAATATATATTCAATCATACGTTAACTTTAATCCTACAAGGGCACTTCGTAATCAATATCTGATCGACAAACTTTTTCACCATTTTAAAAAGACCCTAACGAACTTCCGCGTCGGATCATAAAGCCTCGAAAACCCGGTAGCGTAGGCCAGTACTTTTCCGCGAGGCGTCGAAAGTCTAAGCGGGATCCCAAAAAGAGTCAGGCCGTCCAGAAATCGGCTCGTTTCCACTACTCCGGCGCTCGTCGCGTTCTCTAACTCTCTCTAAGCCTCTCGCGCGCTCAAGGCTGACAATCTATGCGCGCGGTCCCCGCGTCGGCTCGCCTCGACGATTCGCCCGCGTGTGCGTGCATTGCGCAACCGGGCGGCTCGCATACACGGGCGTATACTCTACCCGAGGTCGTGACGGCGTGGTGCTCGGCCGTTCTGCTAAGGACGTTCACCGCGGGAAATCGAATTTTCGAAGATGTTTTCAGTGGACGAGATATTTTTAAGGAAGTGGTTGATCATTGCAAAGCTGGAATTTTCATACGTCGCGTAGATAATTTTGCTTTCTTTTGGTTCTCGTTCTGTAGATCTAAAAAATTTTTTTAAAAGAATTTTTACAAAAATAATTTTGCAGATACTGGGCATTCATATCGTTGCTTATTATTCAATTCCATTCTTTTATTTTATGCGATGCAATATTTCTTTGATTTACGATCTAACGTCATAAACAAGAAAAAATCGCAGATTCTGAACAGACTTCACAATTGGAATCTAACTAGAACCCAATTGGGATCTCTGTTGGAATCAAATCAGTTGGGCGTAAAAATTCTAACTAGAAATCGGACTGGTAAATGGTTCATAATTTCCACAAGGCAGTTGGCAATAAATTCTATTTTCTACGACTGAAAAAATTGCATCTCAAGATCATTAAAAAATCTCCATTTCATTATCACTTGAATTCATTGCATCGATGAGCCGGAGAATTACAAATAGAAAAAGTAGATTCAGAATAGGGGTATATGTATATAGGAGGTCGACAACAGTTGCTTACTCACTTACAGTGGCTTCAAGGAGGCTTAAATTGACGACATTATGCGTTGGAGCAATTAAGGTCGGCTAATAGAAAATGACCAATAAGGAGCAAAGAATTGTACCATTGAATTCAGTCTGAATCAAGAACCATCTGTTACTCACATTGAATTTAAAACGTCGATACTCCAGTTTCCACTTTTTTTACGTCAGGTTGGAAAATTTCAATAGATATAAATCCTATAAACGATTGTTCATGTGGTTAACAAAAAAAAAGCGAACAAAAAATCATTTGTTCGGAAAAGCCAAAAAAATACATCGAATTCATAAAACGTTCATAAATAAAAGGAATCTGTCGATACGCGTCTCCCTGGCGCTTTTTCCGCAGTCGTTGAGCGGCTCGGGCAGGCAGTCCATTATACCCGACGCACGAAACTGTAGTCCGATGGCTCCCGATGACAAAGGTAATAAATGACGATCGTACACAATGGGAGAAAAAAACGCGGAAGCGAACTAGTCGCGATGCCCGTTTCCACGAATAATATTCGCGTGCATTCGGCGATGGCCAACTTTGCCGGCGATGGAATAACGAAATAATTGCTTTTTACAAGCCGCGTCAAGCGCGGATAAACAATCGGGTGTGCAGAGTAAAAAATTGAAAATAATCAACGCGGGATTATCGCAAGCCACGATGATGATTCATTTTTTTGAGCTGGCATTGCGCGAATTATTTATAGATCAGCTTTTATTTTGACCGTGCAGTTTTTAGCTCTTCGATGAATTTGCTCCAATTTAATCTTGTATGATTTTTGTTTTTTGTAGCTTTGTCACATTTCTTCTATAAGGCGAAATTTATTACATTAATGATAGAGCAGCAGTTCTACAAGAAGAAATGTTATTTATTTATTTTTATTTTTATCTTCAGAGTTGAATACTTCTATTGATTGTAGCAGATAACTTGAGTAGATATTAAATAGATTTTATTTCTAATCAATTTGATTGATCAACATGAAATTCACAAAAAAATCCGCGCCTCCCGAAATCTCAAGTGCATTTTTTTTTCCAAAACATAAAATTGTATAAGATGTCTGTTTTCCAACTGCAGCCACCCGCAGACACTCAACGCTGCACGCCTGAACAAGCGGACTTAAACGACCAATTAAAAAAAAAATTGATGTATCCCACTCGAGCCGTCATCTCTTGCGGATCGATATAGAAAAACCGCGGCGCCCGTTTCTATTACTCGTTCGACTCGCGACGCCTGGATTCGCGAGGTGAAAGCCCGTGGCGCAGCCGCCCCGGGGCTCTATTTTCCCTAATAGGACGCGCTCGGCCCGCGCGCGAAAAGTTCCAGCCAGAGTTCGCGCGCGCCCACTTTACCGCGCCGTTATGCATTCAGGATAGATACGAGGCGAGAGAAGCCAGGCTGAACGCGCGGCATTTTCATATAAACACCGCACCACGAAGTAGCTCTTCGCCGCGGTTGGGAAACCGCTATGGATCGCCGTTCCCCGTGTAGGTGTAGAGTCATTCTTTACGGAACATTTTTTCGCCGATTTTATGGTGAATTGTTGAGACGCGCCTAATTGATTGACTCTGCTCGGTGTTATTTGTATTGTTACTTTCGTAATTTTGAAGGAACTAATGACGAGTAATTCTTGTAGAATGTTTATTTTTTTTCTGTTTTCTGCTGGTATTAAAATTTAATCGATAAAATTTATTTGGATAAATTTATTCTAATCTTTATCATTAATCGTAATTTCGTATATCATCGCTGTTCGATCTGTAACTTCGACCTACTTTAATTTTTGTTAGATGATGCGTAATTTCCTTCTATCTGCAGTACAAATCGATTCAACGTGAAACCGATTTCACACCTTTCTCCTTTTATTTCCTTCGCACGAAAATCGTGACGATTATTCCGCCTCCTTGAAAATCGGCTCCTCGGCTCTATAATTCGCCAGCGCCACTTCGTAATCATCCGAACTCACGAATGTAAAGTACGAATCCAATTTGGTCGAGTCGCTTGCAAGCGTTTCCGAGCTGCAAACTATAAAAAGCCCCTGAAACGAAAAAAAAACACAATAATGAGCGCAATAAATACCAAAAGTGACAACAGCCGCGACCTCTTTCCGATGGGCGCGATAGAGCGCAGGGTCGCATTAATACGACCGTAAAGTGCCATGCGGAGCGTAAGGAGCGTTTGCTCGAGCTAAATTCGGTTTACTTTGACGGCTCGGCTCATCGGATTTTGCCCGGCGCTCGGTACAGTTTGGTTCGCCGCCGCCGCGCGATTTTATCCACCGAGCCTTGGGAGCAGCAGTATGCATATCACCGGATCATTCATACTCATCTCGGGGAGCGTAAATCAAACGAATGCGGAGCAACAATGGCATTTCAGAAAACGCAGTTGGTGCTGCATCATGACTATCGCGGCATCGCAACTGTGCGGCACCGCCTTAATCAGGATTAAAAACGAACACCCACGCGTGGACTCATTATTTCATGGCGAGATTGAGATAGGTCTATCTGCCTTGAGAACTTTACTAATATTTAGTGAAAACGAACATTTTTTTTCTTTAAAACGTATGTTTATTCGTTTAGTATAAAATCTAGTTGATCTATAAAAAATTGTTTATTTATTATTTTGTTGTTTATTTCGAGAAATATTGTATCAATTTATTTTTACTTTCTCATATCTTTTTAATTAAATTTCTTTACTTTACTGCAAAATAACATTTTTGAACAAAGATATGTAATTGCAGTTTCGTAACTTAAAAGAAACTGACAAATTGCGTTAAAAAAACTAATGAAAAATGTTATGGAGCATTCAAATTCGTACATTTTTACGGTAAAAATAAAGAAACTTTATCTCTCTTGATAAACTACACCAACGTAAACTTCTTCAACTCAAACTTTCTCAACGCTTTTTATGACAAACGCGCGCTTTTTTTGCCTCAGAAAACTTTCATACCCAACGGGCGAAGATCTTCGATCCCACCGCACATACAAACCCGAAAAAAACAGTCAGAACTCCAGGAGTCGTACTCGCAATTCCTGACTTAGGTGCTCCCGGCTCGGCGCATCGGCGGAGGCGCGCGCGGCCGGTGGCCCACATTCCGCCGGAGAGCCGAGCGAGCCGCAAGTGGGTCAGGCCGCGGCGCCGCCGGGATAAATCGCGATCAATAGAGACGCGCGCGGCCGCACCATTGTTGCGAGGATCTCGCCTCGCTCACCGCTCCTGACGCAATTTTCAGCGCTCGGCCAGGGTAATGAATGCGCCGCACGTCCGATGACTTATGGATACGAGCGAGGCATTGTGCATGTCGCCGTTCAGATGGATTTTTCGCCTTTTTTTTCCTCCACAAATTGCTGCGTTTTCTGAAATGGATGGATGACCTGGTACGCCTTGGTATTTATGTGCTAAGTTGAGGAGAGTATGGGTGTCTGGTGGATTATACTGTGATTTTCTTAGAGGGTTCGATTGGATAATTTAGTTTAAAGAAGGTAATTTACACTACTACGTAGGCTTTGGTATTATCGATAAAATTTAATTGCATTTGGGACCGTTAGGTCTTACCATTTTCGTCTTACGATTATCACGATTGATGACAGAAAAATGTTCACTATTTAAAAATTCTTGATGCTCTTACAGATTCTATGTTTATTAATGAGGCCGATAAAGAAAAGGTAGCACTTTCATCTGCTGCAACTGAACTTGGTTTGACCCGATAACGTTCTTGCGTTTCGATAAGTTCAATTTAATTAATTTCTTGGTTTTCTTTCGAAAGTTTCGCAGTATAATTATAAAAGCTCCACAGACTATGAGGCAGCGGAAAAAAGCTCCCTAGCTCCAGTCAGTGAATATTGACTTCTGTTAAATAGTATGTTTCATTGTGATAAGAATCGTTCTACATTGAATGTTAAATGGGTATTCAAATAGAATTTAATGAGGTATAACGTTACTCGTTTATAGGTAGGTATAATAGTTGACGGAAACAAAAAAGTTGCTGCGTCAATAGATTCGATCTATACTAAAATTACACAGTATAAAATTAATTATACATACTGCAGTTATCACCTAATCTCTAAGTGGTAAACTTTTTGTTCAGTGTAAAAAGTTAAAGGAAGTTTTTTGAAATTTTTTGTTTATTTCTTTATTTTCAAAAGTGCATGTTCTATTAAGTTGACGTTGGTACGTCCAACGTTTGGTGAATATTACAGCCCTAAAGCAAACCGGAAACTATTTTAGATTATCTGAAACAACTATCTAAATTTGAATTAGTGAAACCCCTGAAATTTCACTAATTTGATATGAGATAATTGCAGAAGGTTCTAATTTAGATTTAGAGAGAACTCGCCGAAAATAAATTTAATGTACCGACCTTAAATTTATTTTTAAAAAATTACATCCATTAATTAGTACGTAAGTCAAGGACAGCATTTTTCTGCACTTAATCCTATTTCCACCGCAACATAAAAATACCTAAAAAATCGTTCCATTTTAAAATCCTTCCACAAACACCAAAAAAGGACCTAATTAAAAACTCGCGCAAGTCCCAGGCACAATCCTGACACATACGGTAAACACGGCGGAATCCCCTTCCGGATAAAGCCCCGGCCGGGACGCCACATTTCATTCGAGTAAGTGGATTACCGCGAGCTGCTGTCGCGGGGCTGATTCCCAGGAACGTAATTCCCCGCTCGGGTCGCGAGGTGCGATCTCGGGGGTTAGGTCCGTACATGAGGACTCGTGTATTTAGTCTCCCCTTTTTTTTTGCTACTCACCGCGGAGCATCTACATATGCGCGCGGTTTCGCGAGAAAGAGAAAAAGACCGAGAAAACGCCGAGTGAAAGGCAGCCTGCGACGCTGTAAAAATCTGCTGATTGCGCGACGTGCACCGGTGTAATTGTTCGCTGCCGGTGCGCGCGGATTGAGATGTTGCTCGCGAGGTTTCTTTTTTTCGCGCCGATCGGCAGACACGGCTTTCCAGGCAGAATCGAGCCGGGAATTTTGCCCGGCGATCGGTTGGCGCGGAGCAGTCGCTGAAATTCGCTTCGCGCTTACTCAACGAAATTTAATCGCAGCTATATTTTAGACACTCGTTTCATCTGAAACGTGCATTTGTAGACCCTATTACTTAGCGCTTGTGTACACTATTCTAAAGTAAATTTTAACCATTACTCCTACTCCGTCATCCTATATGCACATCATTAACGAAGTGTCAAAACTTAAATTCTCTTGTATAAGCAGCGTGTATCTTCGGTAATTACAACACATTAGCTAAGATGCCGTCAGTCACCCACGCCCGTGCAATTCTCGGCGTTCACGCATCGCTTAATGCCCCGCTCGACACGCAGCTCAACGGGAAGAGGTATATTTTTTCGCAATGCGGAATGCGATACTTGCGCTAATATGCGCTCGACGCTGTATAATCTAATTGGCACTCGATGCATGAGAAAATGCTCACTCGATCGGCCGGGAACGGACACGAGCGTCGCCAGCCGATAATCGCGTTGCAATCGGAACGATGAATTTCTGTCGGATAAAAGAAGGACGGAGGGGGGAGCTCGGCGTTTCCTCGATTGTTGCTTTAATTGCTAATTGGCCGTAAAAACGGAGGAGGGATAACTGTAGCGGAACTACTCGAGCGTTCTAATTTTCTGGAAAATTTAAGACGTTAGAATCCGTGGGATTGCGATTGTTGGTCGTGGTGTTTTTAGCTAATTTATCTGATAAATTATAGTTTGTTGATTAACAAATTAATTACTTTATAAGTTCTTATAAATAAAAATGATTTGTAAAAATTGAAGAATGTGATAAGTACAACATTTGAATAAGTTGTTTTTATCGATCACCCTGAGAACTATGCAAAACATTCCCATGTCCCCATGAAAGCAGTTGCTCGTGCAATTCAAAGAATTTCGAAAACGCAACCGAAAGAATTCGCTCACTCTTTTGGCGGACGATAAGCGGGAGACAGCGGCCAGTCGCGGCTCCATTATTCAGCGGTTCCGATTTGGACAAGGGGACGCCGTTGCAGCTTCTTATTGATCGCGGGCGACTGACCCAGAAACCGGCGGCTGCTAGCGAATCGGCGCGATATTAAAAAACGAAAAAGCATCGCTTATTACGGGTGCAGGCGGACAGGGGTTGCTGCCGAGGATCCGCCCTCCCCCTCCCCGCAGCGAAACTGAATTAGCACAAGGAACACGACGACTGAGAGGAGCTCCAGACGTCGCGTCTGTGTCGGGTTTGAAATTTTTACGCGACTGACTTTCTGACTTTTTTAATTTGTCGGGGCGGAGGGTTACTCAGCCTTTGAGCTGCCGGGCTGTTTGTGAAGCACGTGCAGGCGAAGTTTGTTTAGAGGAGAGTGCATTTTGGACGACGAGGTGCAGGTCAAATAGATGAAAATGTGTTGCTAGTTTGAAATAAACTTTTTCTCTCGGTGTTGCGTAAAAAATTTAATTTCCGTGAAAGTGATAAAGTAGTTTGTAACATAACGTTTTGTTTATTTCGTTAAATTGTGGAGATAGAAATAAATTAGTAATATTATTAGTAAATGTTTTCGATATATAATTTAAAGTGTAAAAAAAACTTTAGCAAAGTCGTAAAATGGTTGTGATTTTGATATGTATTTATGCTTACAACAGGTTTTCTAATAATTGCTGTATTGCGAAACAATTGATTTAATAGCAGAAGGAAATTACGGAAGTGTTTTCTAATTTTTGTAACAAAAACATTAAAATTGCAGACATTACATAACACATCTCGCATTAAGCCTTAAATTCTTTCCTTCTTTGAATTAATAATAAAATGTAACAAGGGAAATGGAACCAAGCCATGATCATTAACCGGAATAATTGAAATCCAGCAAAAATTGAACCCAACAATTCATTGAATTAATGTTTAACTAGTAATATATTATTAACCCAGCACAGTCAATACACTGTTATAAAATCAATATATATTACCTGCACATGTACAGCAGAGGATGAAACAGAAACCAATTCCATAATCTCCCTATTAATATTACACTGCAGGATTCAAATTTCGCGAAATGTAGGTCGCTCGATTTCAAAGGGATATTATTTTGATTGAACCTAATAATAAGTATATATATGGCAAAGTCGACTATCTCGACCTACTTCGAACACTCACATCTCGTTTGTAAAAATCTCGAGCGCCATTTCCCAGTCGGATTTTACTTTATCTTCTCCTTCTCTTTTTTGCGGAAAAGAACCCCCCGGGCAGCGTGCACGGCTAAGAGCAAAAATGCGAAACGACCTCGGGTAGAGCGCCGGCTGTGCTCTTGCGAAAAATGGGGCTGCGCGCGCGTAACCACTGACCGGGTTCTCCTTTTTGTCGCGCGAGAAGAGTCCGCGGAATGAAAGCGGAAAGGGCGAAAATAGAACGTGCCCGGACGAAATGGTGCAGGGCTCGCGAGCGACTCCGGGCAAAGAAATATAGGATTCCGCTTCGGAACGAAGACGCTATATCGATATCCGCTCGTGCGCTTTATGCACGTTCGAGGACCGGACTCGCGATGATTGTAGACTGTTGATCGGGGAACATTTATCATTGTACGTATTTATTCAAGCGTTGCGATTTTTTTTTTCGTTCTTCATTTTCTTTTAATAAAGAGAAAATTAAGAGAATTATTTCGAGATGTAGAAAACAAGGGTTAAAAAGAAATACACGATTGAAATTTAAGGCTTATTTTATTAAAATAAAAAATGTAAATATTCGTGGTATAAAAAATTAAATTAAACATATCTTTTTAAGGATTCAGAGGGAAAAAGTCAGATCTACTTGAAAGTCCAGTGTCAGTTACAACGTTAAAATAGTCTGATAACTGTGACAGTACCCTTTTCCGTGAAATTTCTTCAACGTGAAGTAGATTTTAAAATCAAACGTTTTCTTCAAAATTCTTTTCCCATAAATAAAATAATTTTTTTCTGTTTTTATAGAAATTTCAAATTAAAGTTCATGAAGCTTTAGAAACTTTTAATAAAAAAATAATTCAAAATTGAAACACTAACCGAATCTATTTGCTGTCGGATAAAGGTTCGATAAACAAAACAAGTTTGAGAGGCAAAATTTCAAAATTCACACTAGCAGCACAGTGTACGAAATAGATGTATTAATCGTTCGTTAAACCCCTTTCTCCATTAGCGGCGCAGTGATCGAACGGGACGGTGAGCGTACACAGGGGCTGGGTTCGACCGCCCATTAGCAGGACAAACGACGAGCCGGGCTGCTGGAAATTTCGTGAGCGGACGACGCCCCGTGCTGCGCCGGACAGTTAAAAAAAAAGTCCCTCTGGAAATTGGAGCGTGCACGGGTCGCTTCGACGATTCAATTGGCCAGTACACAGTCGGTCGGAGCCCACGCCTACAGATCTAACAGATCTAACCGCGAAACGCGATCGGCAAGCGTCAAGCGTCAAAGACGAGTGAGCACGCGATGCGACATTCTGAAGTAACTGTATAAATAAGGGCAAATTAATCGATCTCGAGATCATCAAGGGCTGCAAACATATAAATCTTATGTACTTAAAAATTATTAAAATGCTATTAAAATGTTCGTTACAATAGTTAGTTACAAGTTTTATGATACGTTAATTTTTTTGAAATAAAATAAAATAATAAGCGACTTGAATAAGGTAAATAATTAACATACTTATAAACTGAACTAAATGTCATTTTAAAGTTTTAAATTAATAAATCGAATTATTAGCATAAGTGCAATTGGTAATTTTCTATAGATATATGGTAGTTTTGATCAAAATTAGATGATGATTAAAGGGTATTAATATTATTCTAGAATATTATACTGCTGCTAAATTACGCGATATGTATAAAATATGTAAAATAGAGAAGAAGGAAAGATAGCTAAAGTTAATAATTTATTTAATAATTAAAAATAAAATATTCAATATTCAGATCTGTTTTTATATTCAAATCCAATCTTTAAGTAAAATAATCAATTTATTTAAAATCAACAAATACATTATTTAACACCTTATGCCTTCTGCTCGCAAAATTCGAAAATTTCGCAAGGTTTTACCACTCCTATTCCTCTTCAATGATGTGCACAACAAGAGTTGCCGGGGCAAACGAGGCGCCCGCGCGAGATCGAGGATCGGGCATAGACGAGCACTCCTCCCTCGAAAAATCGGACTGGAAATAAAAAGTCAGTCTATCGAGCGCAGAGAGAGAGAGAGAGAGAGAGAGAGAGAGAGAGAGAGAGAGAGAGAGAGAGAGAGAGAGAGAGAGAGAGAGAGAGAGGGAGAGAGAGAGAGGGAGAGAGAAGCAGGGGAGGACGTGGGAGGAAGCGCGGACGCGTAGGAGCGGCAAGGTGTGCGTGTACCCGCGCGCTGCATCGCGGGAGCTGCCGAGCATTTGTGAGCTGTTGCCATGGCGACCGCGCGCGAGAGAGCGAGCGATCCCAAAATCTTCCCTGAGTCATCCGGCGTCTTCGTCCGCGCTCGCACTTGCCCGATAGCGGCTATACTTGGGTCATGCGTGCACACGGGGCGGCTCGCGTCGAGAGCGGATATACCCCCGAGGCGTTCGATCCCGGATCGGGAATTGATTTTTCGAGGGAACGGCACCCGCGCGTGGAGAGGCTTTCCCCGGCGGCGGAGCTTTAACTCGTAATGCGCTCGACTTTTCCGGGAACGCATGCGGCGGATATCCACCGGCCAGCGGATGCTGGAGCTTTGAAGCTCCGAGCAAACGCGAAAGCTCGTGAATTTTCCAAGTTGATTTAACGCGTTAGATTTTTTGCTTGTTCTAAGGGAACCGATAGATTTTTAGTGGCGCCTGAATCTGTAATTGGGGCTTTGAAAAAGTAATTGCTGGCTAAAATAATTTCTGGTGAAAGATTAGGAGAAACTATTTAGCTCAACGATGAATTTAGAGTGTGACAGTTTTCATTTTATATTCCATCAACGTAAGATGCTCCATGTATAAAATAGATTCTCGCTGAGATTTGGCGAAATACTGCTCGCTCATTTCGGTAGTCCGGTTTTGATCCGATCCTTATTATGCGGACCTGCGCAGCTCGTTCAACGAGCTTTGGACCAACTCAACCGTGAAAATCTAATTTTACAATTGTATTTCATCTATTTCCGATTAATCTTCACTTATCAATAAATGGCTTGTCATTCTATCATTCAAAAACGCTAAATCACTATGGCGTCGTCCTACTTAAAATCGAAGCGCGAATGCCGTATCATTAAAAAGCGAGGGGGAAATGTTAAAAGCGAAGGAAAACGCGAGCTCGTGCGGCGAAAAAATCGCCGCAACGAGGTAATCGCGCCGGGTAGCCGGTTGCCAACTCGCACTCCGCTCGTTTTGTTCCGTGGCTCGTCATTGTGCGAACGACGGGCCGGGTCGGTGTATGTGTGCGTGTGACGTCACGGGACACGAACCCGTCATTTCATTTTCGCTTGTTCGCGCGCGCGTTGCACGGGACGGAGGAAAGGAAGGAGAGAGAAAGAGAGGAGGGAAAAAAAGAAGGTAATAATGGGAAAGGTTCGAAGAAAGGATTTCGAGTTCAGGTCGGCTGTGAATCGGTCGAAGGTTAGCAGCTACCTACCTTGTATAATGTTAGTTGGGAATGGATGAAGCTCTTCTAGTCTTGAAATGAAGTTTGATTTACGAATTCTCGTTTATTACGATTTCGATGCTGTCGAACGAAAATCTGTTTTCAAAATTCGTGCATCAAAAGTCTAGATTTATTTCTCAACATTACCAGTTAGTGAAAAAAAATGAACATTTACATTTTCATTATTCAAAATTAATTCAAATTAATATTCCAGACTCCACAGACTCGTCCGAAAAATTAAAAAAAGAAAAAGAAAGAAAAGCACAGTCGAGCATTTAGCTCTATCGCGGACACTCAATCCTCTGAAACTCTCCTCTCTGACTTATACACCGCACCGGTAGCGGCGGAGTGTACACCTCGGGCGAATCCGAGGCAAATCCGGCGGGTATCGGATGAACCCGGCCAGCGAGCGATCTCTTCGCGGAGGCACGTGCGGCATCGGGCCCCGAGAGCCTCGGGTATATACAACGGGCGACATTGCGCGTCTCTCCGGAAAGGAGAACCCGGCCGGGGCCGAGCGGGGGCTTACGTAACGATCGGATCTCGCGCGCGCGGACGAGCGCCGGCCCGCGAGCCGAGGGATCAAGGCGAACCGGATAGGCGCGCGAGGAGCGTAGGGCAGAAACTGGCTTAGCTCCGCGTTGTCGTTGGATGCCGAGTCTCATTTCACGTTTCGCTCGCACTGCCTCGTGCGCGGCATTACTTTTTCGCTTTTTAGAAAAATATTGGGCTTTGGGGCACTGAGAGATTTTTTTTTTCACGGAGATTACAATGCATTTTTTTGTAAACTTTTTCTAGATATATGCGAGTAGATCTTGGGATCGAGCGACCGGTTTGGTAAAATAAGACACAAAAATTGTAAAAATTTCAAGTTCTGAGTAATCTACCACAGGGTGTCAAGAGTACTAATCATGTATAGTCATTTTTACCAGAAAATTCTCTTAGTAACATTTTTTGTTTATTGATAAATTTTTTAGATGAAGTCTAATATATGTAAATGTAATGATAAATTGTGCTTTGTACACAGTTACGTAATATAATTAAAATAATAACGTACCTAACATTACGTTACCCAAAAGAGCTATTGCTGTTACGTAAATGAAGATACACTGTGTACTAATTACAAAATAACAAAGTAGGTTTGAATAGTGAAGTTATTGAGTGAAGTAATCTAGAATTTATTTCTTTAAATCAGTTAAATTAGTATTAAATTATACTTTTTATTTTCGTAAAGATGATATAAAACGTTTTCTAAATCACCACGACGAACCTCTCAACTCGTAAGGCAGAGCATCGAATTCCTCTTTCGGTACGACAAGCGCCTCTTAACGAATTCGCCATCCGCGTTTCATCACTCTTCCACCCAATTTCATGAAACTCCATCGCAACTCGTGTCCAACTAATAAAGTCAACCGCGAATTCCCAGCGAAGCCAATCCTCGAAATCCAGCTGCCCGCCGTCGTAGCGCAGGTACCGGATGCGGGATCAGCCGGCTCCCGCGTGTCCTCCGCGACGTCGGCCGCAAAAAAAAAAAGAAAAAAAACGCCCTGTACCCATCGGGCCGGACATGCCGTGCGCTCTTTTCCCCCGTTCTTCGCGCGCGCGCGGCCAACGGTTCCTCGTCTATTTCGACGCGCGGCGGCGGCGGGCGCACGTGCCGCGCTGTTTTCGTTTCCGACCGCGTGTTTTCGCTCCCGCCGGAATTCGCCGCTCGTGCTTTTGGTTTCGTTTTCCGCTGAGCCGCCCGTGCGACCAGCCAGCGGAATTTCGGGGTCGGCGCGATACGCCAGCGAGCCCCGAGCTCCGTCCGCGGGGACAGGTGGAGCTGAAGTTACAAGCTGGGAAAATGTAATTTAGGTTGCGTTTATGCGGCGTTTTGCGTGGTCTTCTTTTTTTTTGGCCTATCTGCTGAATGATTGAATTCTGATTAAAGCGTGCTAGCTTCTGGTGGAAAAAACGTTTAAAACAAAAATCCTAGTATACGGTAAAATTGCTGCGTTGTGTATTTTTCTTTTTACATAATATTGATTAATTATTTGTCACTTCGAATGTTTTAATTTTTTTAATTTATAGGATCAAGAAAACTATAGAAAACTATATGTAGTTTTGATCTCTTGAACATTTTTTTAATAAACCACTTTAATCTAATAAGTAACATTGCCTCCAGAGAGAATTGTCGCAAAAATATTACTCACGTTTTTGCATAAATTTCTGTGTGTTAAGTATTCTTGGTGTCAAGTGTTCTGTTTGGTCAATATTTCTGCAAAAATTGTAAAAGTTGCAACTTATCTGAGTTATTTTTAGAACATGGTAGTGTGCTAAATTTTATACAACAGATCATTTTATTCCAAGATTGCTAACCACATCTTCATTTTTGCTAAAAAATTCTCTCCATGTGTATAAAAGAACTTCATTATCTTCGATCATTACCTTCAAAAAGATAATTTATTGAATTAATATCTCCAAAGATAAGAAAAATTAAATTCTCTAAAAATTCCACTATACGCTGAAAGTGTATACAGTTTCGAGCGACGGAGAGATAAAAAAGAAGTTTAGCGTAGCAGATGCGGCGCGTCCCATCGTATCGACACTCGCTCCTCAAAGTAAAAGAGCACAAAGTTTAGACCGCGCTTGCTGGCGCACGTATAATTAAAAAATCGTTCGGCGCGCGTCCATCGTTTAGCTTTCGTTCCATAAAAATACTGCAGCACTTCTCTGAAAGCCCATTAAAAGCGTCTTTCTAAAAATACGCAGGAGTCGATTCGTACCCCGACCCACTTTTACTACGGCCTAATTGCAGCTCGAGCGCCTCTCTCCGTTACAAAAGTCGATCACGGATTTCCATTTGTCGTAAATCAAAAGACAAAACCCAACGGACCAAACCAACGCCGCGATAGTTGTCTCGAGAAAATAAAAGCACACGCCAGAAAAACGTAGGAGAGACTGCTTTGCTTAAGGGTGTCCAGGGGGTGAAAACGAAGGGCGCCGAGGGGAGAAAATTGCGGGCTTTGTGGAGGGAAATTGATCTCTACTTGAGAAAAAAAGACGTTGGCGAGCGGATCTCATTTCCGGGAAGAGTGTGGCTCGAGCAAAAAGGGATGCACCGCTAGGCCGCGAGCATCGGGCATCTCGCGGTCTTTTTAAAAGCGCTAATCGCAGTTCTCGAGCTTCCTTACCCGCCCCACTCGGTCGCGTTTTAACGGTGAAGTCGCGTCGCTCGGCGAGAAGTTGCGCTAATGCGCGAGGTGCTAGGGGCCTCGGAATGGGTAGTTACAAAACTTTGACTCGAGGAGCGAGGTGCGCTTGTACAGATTTAGAGTACGAGAAATTGGATCGACGCTGAAGGTGATTCGAGCGCTCGGGATTCTGCACCTGAAACGGACGGGGACGTGTCTACTGACGATTCCGCTCGGGACGTGATAAAAATATCTTTGAATTATTAATACAGTTTTATTAATAAAGTACACGCTTAGTGTACGCTTACGCGACGTATGAATGAAGCAAGTCGGCTGACGTTGAAGTTTAATTTAGAACATATGTCGCAACTGAGAGATGATTTCGATAAAATGTCTTTAGAAATCATTTTTTTAGAAACTTGTATTATATTTATCATTTCATGGATTTCTTTTTTAAATAAATAGTGTAATTAGATACAATTACTTATTGCGTGAGTAGTGAGATCTGGAAATATTTATATTAATAAATTAATTAAATAATTAAATCTAACACTTCATTATTAATCCATGCAATGATAGGTTTTAATTAAAATATTAATTGACGGATGAATTTCAAACTTGTACAAGAATATGTTTTCATTGCAACCGCGTTAAGTAAGTCCGATGACTCGAAACATTAATTTTTGTCAAAGTCTCGAACTATGAAGTAAAGTTCAACTTTGTCAATCACAGTGCACGTCTAGTGTACGGACATATATCAGATGAGAAATCGAGGAACACGTGATGTTCCCAAGAAGTTGACGGTCGATAGTACGTGTCTCCCCCCTCTAAAACCAATTTTTCATTATCAACTGAACTGAATTTCTACACTAAAAAAAAATGAGGAAACCTGCCCACATAAAAAAGGCAAATTGCACGAATGAAAAATCGAGCTTAGCCTCGACCCTCCAACAATTAACATCCATCCCTCGCAAACTGTAGAAGCCGTGCAGGAGAGCAGGAAAGAGCATCGCGCAGCAAAAGGAAAAGGGAAGAGAAGGAAGAAAGACGATCGAGCGAAGAAAACAAACGACGAGGACCGTCGGTCTTTCGCTTCGAGAGTCGTCCTCGGCGCGCCCTTGGCGCGCGCTGCACCGTCGTTCTAACATTAGCGCGAGGAGGAAGACTCAGCCGCCCCGCTTCGTCCTACTTCGGATTCCCCCCCGCGGCAGGAGAGCAAGAGAGAGAGAGAGAAAGAGGAGGCTCTACCCGCCGGCTCGTCTCTCGGGGGGAGCGGGCGGATCGTTCACGGGAATAAAATATTGAAGAGCGGCCCGGCCAATGTCAGGGCCGGACGGGGAGCCGAAATTTTCGGCGCTCGCCGGGGCGCACGCGGAAACGGGTTATCTTCAAACACCGACAGATTAGCGAAGATTGCTAAAGGATATTTTTTAGATTTTCGGAGGGGGGACATTTTTTTGAGTAAATATTTTAACCCAGAGAGAAAAAGTCTCTTGAGATTGTTGAATGGTTGTGTGTGATTTGTTCTTAAAACTACACCCTATTTATTATTTCACTCACTCTCATAATGTAGAAGAGTGAAAAATCAAATAAATCACTCTATTGGAGTTAAAAATTACTCTTTTTCAAAAAAAAACTCAGCCACTTGAAACTCGATTGGCTGAGTTATCACTCGCTTCGAGTGGTTTTTCACTCTTCTACATTTTGAGAGCATTTTAAAAAAGAGTAAAAGGTGAAAAGGTCTGAAAAATCCAAGATTAAGCATTTAAGTAGAAAATCAGACGATCAGAAAGATATATAAAAATCTGGCAAGTAAAATCTGCAATGAAAAGTCCTGGATTACAACTTCATAAATGTACCGAGCGACAAGTTGAAATGCCGTAAACGAGTCTACCCGCTCGATAGTGACTATTCTTCCTCATCTCGCTCGAAGTCGAGCTCACGGAAGTGCAGGCGTCGCGGGGGAGAGAGGTCGGCTCCAGGGCGTGGCTTCCACGCACCCCCGTGCCCCTCTTTCTCTTTCTTTCTCTCTCCCTCTGACTGTGTATCTTTCTCTCCCTCTCTTTCCCTCCGCCGGCGCCATCTTGAATATCTGGGCCGAACGAGGGTGAAAGTTGGGGCTACGCGCGTGCGGGGCAACCCAGTCCCCTGGATTCGGCGCTCCCTCTCGGCCGGAGCACTTGCCCCCGCGCGCAATGATACGACTTAGGTGGAGGCCCGGCGAAAGCTTTGCCGGGGGGTTTATTTGGAGACAATTAGTCGATGAGTCGGGTCTGCGTAGTTTAACTTTTCGAGGGACCGCGGGAGTGGGAGGTTGATGTGCGAGCCGTTTCGATTTAATCTTGAAAGGGCTGCGATCCTCGCCGATTGTTCGGATGAATTTAACTAATAAGTTTAGAGAGTAGAAAGCTTTTGCTTGGATGCTCTTTGATATTTTACTTTGGGAAATCTTCGGTGTACTGTGATATATCGCCTAAGCGAAAGCATTGCTTGACTGGGATTAAAGTTCATCGTTAAATTGTGGAACATCATCAATCAGATTGGATGTGTACAATTTAGTAATGATACGTGTTTTACGAGATGAATCGAGTGTTATTTGAACTTTCACATTGCGTGGTTATGCAATTATTATAAAATAAATTTTCATCGCATTAAACATCGAGTTTAATGGTAACACGAAGTAACGGGAGAAAAATAGCAAAACGTTTAAATAGAAAATAGTTTTCTATTTTTAATAAAACTATTTTAGACGATTTAAAATTGTTGAAATATATACTGAAGCTTCTCAAATTTAAAAACATTTAAGTTTACTCAACGCATTTTGAGCGAAAAAGTAAACCACTATAAAGTTAGAAGAGAAAAAAAGGAAAATTTACTCTGCTGGCGCAGCGATATCGAAATTCCATTTTGCGACGCGAGGCATTTTCTGAGCGCGATGATGCAGAATTTAAGAGTTGGCTCCGCTCGAGTACCTGTTTTCTGCATTCCTTGCCGTCCCTCCCACCCCATGTCGCTCTTCCTCTTTTTTCGCGTTCTATTATTGCGCGCTGAATCAGAGTTTGTTTAAGGAAGTCGCCATTCGAAGACTGCCTCCAGCGCATAATTGTGCTCGCTCTTGAATATTATACTTTCAAATGTGCCTCAATTATAGCGTGCATAATATCTCCCGAGTTTCTTATAATGCAACAGCATTAGAGAAGTTATTGTGTAATAGAGGAGCAATTTTTCAGGACGTAAAGTAACTAATGCACTTTTAATATAAAATAAAAATATTAAAAGATATTAAAAAAAAAAAAACATTAATATTAATATTAATATTAATATTAATATTAATTTTTTATATAAAGTTAATGCCATAATTCGATTGTACACTTTCTTTAAAAATGTAAATATCCATTTTGCGATTTTGCGTGAAAGTAGATAATTGCAGCCTCGTTACACCAGTGTAATCAAAACAACAAGTAGAACAGATGAAATTTAATCTAATAGTGCAGAGTTGAAATTTTTTTTACGATTTCTTATCAAGCAGCTATGATAATTAAGTATCATTTAATTCACATAAAGAGTGAGTAATTAGAAATATCCCTCAAAAGTTTCGAAAAAATAGAATATCAAGTTTTTCTTTTGGAAAATAATTTCGTTAATTCATTGAAATTTCGAATGTATTTTGACCTTGCGGATATCGAGTGCTCGTGAAAAAAAAACGCTTTTTTAGTTATAAATAGCACTTTCAGCATTAAAGTTAAACGTAATATCATAGGTTTATCCACTGTGCATAAAAAATAAAGGATACTGAGCGTACATTAAACAGAACGTCGACATTTATTAACAAAAAATAAATAAAATTAAACAGCAGATAAAAATTTGAAGCTAAAAGCGCACGGTCAACATTTTCTCGCAGAAATCATACAAACGCGACTGGCAGAGCGAGTGCCGATCGTCGCCGCGTAAGCGTTCCTGAAACGCAGACTGCGATCCCGCAAGCTCACGCTTCCGGGAACGTCGCACAATTAAATCCTTCCGTGAAGACGCAGCATCTCCCGATCGCACGCAGCCGCAGGTATCGGCCTCGCGCACGGGCACACCACGCGCAAACCGCAGCGTGCAGTACCTACACATTGCGCGTGCACTGCGGCTGCATAACAGTACACCGGGAGAAGGGGGGGGGGGCGTCGGCTCGATTCATCCTTGGCGGTTGCGCAACGAGGAGGGGACGATCGCGACGCCGACTTATATATTCGCGAGTCGCTCGCTGCGACTCTCGTCTTCCCCTGCGGAGAGACGCCGCGGCGTTTCTTCGTTGCGGAGTTTGCGGGATGTCGGGATTGTCTTGTCCGCCTTGTCCCGGGGCTTATCTGCGCGCGCGATTGTGACTGATGGATCGCCGCGCGATTGGATTTCATTATACTTGCAGATTCTAATGAGCGAGTGAGACGTAAGCCGGACGCTAAGTGAGCGCGGGATGTTTTATTCAGGGGAGTTAGTTTGCGGGCGCATCGATCATTTTCTTTTTTCAGCAAGGTGGTAATGTAAAGGCTAAAGGGTTTAATGATTCCCTTATAATAATTATATTGTAATGGGAAAGTTATACGATAAGTGAGTTAAATTTCGAAGGAGACTTTTTGATAACGGTGCTTTTCAAGTTTTTATTGGTCATAAACATCATTTACATATAAGTAAAAATTAGAACAATAAAAAATTATTATTGTATACTTTACAAAATATATATCAACCAGTTTTTATACATTTTCAAAATTCAGCAATTAAATTGAACAATATAATGTTAGTCTTTAGTCTCATTAAAGTCTTTGCATATAATATTCATTAGTAAGTACAAAAATTTGTTAATCATCAAATTACTTTAAAAAAGGCGTAACAATCAATTTAAATACATACCTTAAAATTGACAATACCTCTTTAACTTTTTATAACTGTTTTATAAAAATTAAAGAAAATACAAACAGTCCAATGGAATGGTATCAATGATAATTCTAGCAGTCTTAATTTTTTGGTCCCCTTTTTTCCCGTGCAATTTTCAAGAATCAGCTCGATCATCCTCGCGCAAGCAGAGTTTTCCCGGCGATTCGAGCGCGCGGCACGTACAGCGGCATCATCTAATTGGTATTTGCGCAGCTCGCCTTGCCGTTCCGACTGCATCCAAGGCCGGCGCGTGGTAAATAACCCATGCCGCGTATTATACGCGCCACTCCGCATAAATCTCCTCTACTTCTTCGACTTGGCGAGGCTGGTGATGGACAGCGAGAGGCTCTCCTTCTTCACCTCCTTCTCCTTATCCTTGTGGCGCTTGTCCACGTCCTTCTTCTCCTTGTCCTTCTTCTTCTCCTGCTCCTTCCTCTCGCGCTCCTTGCGCGCCAGCTCCTTCTGACGCTCCGCTTCCTTGTGCTTTTCCAGCTCCTTCTTCTCCTTCTCCTTGTGGGCCAGCTCCTTCTGGCGCTCCGCGTCCTTCTGCCGCTCGAGCTTTCTCTGCCGCTCCAGCTCCTTCTGCTTCTCCTTCTCCTTCTGACGCTGCTCCTTCTCCTTGAGCTTCTCCTGCTCGGCCTGCTTCTCCTTCAGCTTCTTTTGCTCCAGCTCTTTTTGACGCTCCTGCTTCAACTGCATCTCCCGCTTTTTCAGCCGCTCGATCTCCTTTTGCATTTCCTTCTCGCGGTGCGTCTGCTTTTCTTTCAGTCGCTGCAGCTCCTTCTCTAGTTCCTTCTCCCTTTCGTGTTCCTTCTTTCTTAACTGCTCGAGCTCCTTCTTCAAATCCTTATCTTTCTCCGCCATTTTGAAGTATTTAAATGTTCAGCCACACACTTTCTGAAACATTTAAAAAATTTTGTTTTATTTAAAATAAAATATGGACAACTTTTTATTTTAATCAATTATAATTTTAAAGTAAATATGAGGTATTTAAAAAACTGTAAAACATAGTATACGAAGAAAAATTCTCTAATCAGTAAAACAATTTACATCTTGAAACTGGCACTGCAAAGCCATAAAAAAAGAATATGAATACCTAATTGAAAAATTTAAATAAAGGTGCACTATTAAAGATGTACTAAACTTAGTATAATCGTAAAATTATTCATTAGGAAAATTTTCACCTTACGAATTAATTTCTACTCTTTCCACTGCAGTAGTTATTAAAAGATCGAGATAAATTTCGATAAACTATGATCATGACTTGTAAAAAAGTTTTACCTATTTTCATAATTATGGACACTTTTCTCCATTCTAACTGCGAACTAACTCCAACGCGCAACCGATTAAAAGTGGAAAAACTCAGCTGTCTAATTATAGCGAGTGACGAATAAAATGTATTACGCCACCGCCTTGTACGCAAAATCAGAGTCACACCGCAAGAGAGCGACTTGTCGCCTCTCCCCCGTCACCGCTAAAAAGAACAATCGTGTCGCATACTCACGGTGCACTTCGCGCCAGCGACTCGCCACACCTGTCCGCACTTTTTCCGCGCGCGCTCCTCTCTCTCGCGTACTTATCTCCTGTCTCTCCGTCGACTGGTCGGTGTGACGTCACCGACCGGCCCGATTGCTTTCTCGCTCGGCGGCTCCCTCAATCGACTCGCGCCCGGCTAATTGACTGCGCGCCGCCTTTTTTCCTCGAGCGCGTACGCGCTACTAGCCGCAGCGGCGCAAAAGGCGCGGATCATAAAGCCGCGGTAGCGAGCGGCCCGTGGGGACGGCCGACCACGCGGTCGCATTAACGATTTGACCCGCGTCCTATTGTTATTAATTAGTCACTTGTCGACTGGTTTGTTTGATTAGGCGATGCCTATAAGCTGCGGATAATAGACTCGCGCGCGCGAATGAATCGCTTGGAGTTTCTGCAAAAAGAAAAAGCTGATGATGCCGCGGACGTGCGAGTGTCGAATTTGGCTGATTCGAGGGAAAAAAGAAGGAGGCTTACCTCCCGCGCGAAACTTTGCGAGAAAGTCGGAGAGCCTCGGCTTCGGGTTCCGGTAATTCAATTCACGTTAGGGTGTAAAAATGTTCGTCGCTCGCGCGAAGTTGCGATCGGGAAATGAAAAATAGAGGAAAATATCGAGTTCGACTTTTAAGGAACTTTTCCGCGGGTGAAGTTTGCGGGCCCCCGGAGGCGCGCGACACTTTCTAGTCGAGTTTTCTTCTTTTATTTTATCGGCGAAAAACTTGGCGCAAGTTAAATTAACAATTTTGAAATATCCACACCGTCGGTCGTTTGTTAGTGTGCAATTGAATTAATTTTTATTGTGTAATACGCGGTTTAAATGCACCGCGCGCTCGACAAATAAATGTTTAAAGCACTGCGCTATGCAATTTTTTTCGAGTTAAATCATCCGTACTCGCCGTTTGTATGCCTCTCGGCGTTTTCTCGTTCAAACGAATCCAATTTATCAACGATTGATAAATACTAATCGAGAGTGTTCGTGTCTCGTCGCTGTATGACTCAGCGTAATCGTCATTTAATCAGTAACATTTTTTTCTATATTCTGTTAATACAGTAAAACGCCGGCTTGTTATTTAAATTTATATGTACGGTAGCATGTAAGACAACCAGTTAATTAATATTGCTAAAAATAATTGATTTATATTTTTTGTACAATATATCACAATTTTATGCATCAATGGCAACCGACTTAAAAATGTTAAAGAAAATTTGCACGTAATATTTTGCAAAATTGTACATTTAAATTGTTCGATCTAATGTTAAATAATAAAACTGCTATAGAACTCTGCTTTTTTTAAATTTAAGTAGTTTCTTGTTACATTGAGAGAAACTTTTCGGTGAACCTCGCCGTAAAAATTACAAGAAAACACGTAATCATAGAACGGTTTACGTCATCGAAAATTTTTATGGGCAAATCATTGCAATTTTTATCGGTACTTTGAACGATTATCGGTCATAATGGACATTTTTATACGGAAAGCTTCGTAGAAATTACAGAGCTTTTTATGTCAAAATTTGTATGCGAGAAACTGCCCAAAGTACCTGCGATTTTACTGTAAATTATAACAGTGCGGCAAACATTTTCACGATTACATTTTTTTATGTAATTTTATCAGTGACATTTACGATGAAATATCTCTTAGAAACCTCATCAAAATTATAAAACTATCAAAAAAATGAAAACAAATTCATTTTGCCGCATACAAAGTATAACATTTCTAAAACGTCACGAAAGAGAGTCTGCCTTGAAAATACTTATAAAAAATAAAGTATGCTTTTGTAAAGCGGGAGTCTCCGAAAGCGTACGGTTGCGCTAAATCGGCAGTGTCTCGAGGCGTTAACAAATGCTGTGCTCGGCTCCGATTTCGCTGATAAAAAAAAGAGCGCGCGCGCACTCCGACCCCTCCCCTCTCGCGCCGCCCCCCTTGTGTGTATCTTATCGCCCGGGGCCGCGAACAATTTATTCCCTGACCGGAAGTCGTAATATTTACGCGAGCACTTTTCCCCCACCGGCGGCTCTCCGAGCCTCCGTCTCCTCCCGCGTTTCGCCACTTTCGCGCGCTTTCGCGTTTTCGTCGCTCTCGCGGACCGAGAGGAACCGAGATTAGATCTTCGGCGGAACGGCAGAGAGACGGAGAGAGCGGGAGCTGAGGCCACGAGGCGAATAAACGTCGTTATCGCGCAGAATGAGGAAATTCCTCGTTATACCGCGACGGCACGTGCATATTGTCGTGTGTAATCAGCGTTAGGGTGATGTCGGCGCTCGTGCGACAGATTTTGCCCTGCTTCCTCCTCTCCTTCTCTTTCGTTCTTTTTTTTTCAATTTTTCGAAATTGCTTCGTTAAGGCTACTCTTGTTACCGGAAGGTCCTCGTCAAGGTATCACGAGAAAATTGCATGTTAAGCATGGGAACGGAGTTTAGTTGCGGGTCGCTTTAACGGTTATCGCTCAACGATTCATTAACATAATTTATTTTACAAGCGTAATTAAATGAAAAAAAATGGAGTACGGTGAGAGTGACAGCCACAAAACGGTGACAGCGACGACACTGGGAATTCTCAGAGAGCAAAATAGGAGGCGGTGCGTGGAGGTGGGGCTCGTCGCTCTTCGGAAAAAATATCCGGTGATAAGGCAGCGCCGGTATCACTTGCACCGCCGAAGTGATACGTCGCCCTCCTTATCGTCTCCGCCGAATCTTTCGATTTACACTCCGATTAGGAGCGCGACGCTCGTCTAGCACCGCGCCAATTATCGTCCTCCCGAAAGACATTTGTTTATTGTGTAATCGTCGTAAGTGCGTCCCGAGAAGTAGTATGGAAAACGAAATTCTTGAGCGCGATGGTGCCCGATGGTCGCTCAAGATCTTCGATGTTGTTATGACGTCATCTAAAAGTTTTAATCGCTAGTAACGATTTAGAAGTGATTGTTCGACGATGAATTAGCGTAAAGCATTTAATGGTTCTTCAAACAGTAATCGTTTACAATGCCTTTAGTCTTTTTTTATGCCTTAATTGTAAAAATGAGAAATTAAATGTAATTAGTGGAGTAAAATTTGCATCATACAGTAGAAGGGGAAATCATTAATCATACAATTTATTGTAAAAACGTTTGCATAATTAATCCTTTGGAATGATTAAAACACAAAGCCATTAGTGAGTATGTCCGTTAAACGTATAATATGAAATATCTAACTCGAAGGGAGAAACTGATGTATAAGACTTTAATCATATGAAAAATACTGCGCGACTCCTCGGTATACTTTGTCGTTCGAATTTGCATGAATCTCGCGTGATCGAGCGAGCGAGGCTAAAGCGTGAGAAAAATAAGTATGTGTACGCGCGCGGAACTTCGTATTCAAGACAGCCACCACTGCATTTTAGACAAAGACGATGGGGTGCTCCTCGATTGCTTCGCCAAATTCACATTTTCTTGTTGAATTGCACCACTCCTCACGCAAGACAATCCCTCCCTCCTTTTTTGTTTAATTTAAACGAAAGCGGCGTACATAAACGAATGGCAAAATTAAAATAACTTAATTTGCAGTGAATGAAGAAATTGCGCGAATATTTCTTAAATTCGCAAGAAAATCCACATATTTTTTAAATGAATTTTATCTCCAGCGCGAGCGAGCCTCTCTCTCTATCTCCGGGCGATTTGAAATTCGCGGCACAAGGCCCATGCTGACAGCGCGCGAGATTACGTCGGTAATATTCGGTCGCATTACGTGACCGAGATGCAAAAAGATGGCCGCGACACAGTATTATAGGCGCGCACGCTACGCCGGCTAACCGCTAAACGCTTCGCGGCAATACCGTCCTCCAGAAGATGGCGGAAGCGGCCGAAACGCACGTGTGCCGCGGCAACGAGGCGCGCGTGTGTACGTACGTACGTGTGTCGTGTACTTTGCACGCAGGACGGGACGAGCGAAAGAGATAGACGGCGAGGGAGATAGAGAGAAAGAAGAGAGAGGGAGGCGATTCCCTGGGAACTCATGGGCACTTCATCGGACGCGGACGTGCGCGAATTTAGCGGGAGATAAAAGGGGGAGGGAGCTTGCGCACACGAGCTTGCGAACTTGCACGTGGTGTTTGTAAACTCGGTGATGCTTGGTGGTTCCTCTGTATAGATATATTCCACTGTGCAAATAGACTGGCATCCACGTTTTTTGAGAATGAATACCTTTTAAGTTTTTGAAATTTGAGGGATTGTCTGGCTATATCCGCTCCTTTTTTACTGATGAGCAAAATTGCAAATAGAGACAATTTTCACGTAAACATTAAAAGATTTCACGGTAAAGATTACGGAAAAACAATGTAATCGTGGATAATTAACCGTACTGGGAATTTTTATAAGAAATCTTATAAAAATTATGGTGATTTCCTGTAAAAATAACAGCGATTTAGAATAAAAATTACCACGATTAACCGTGAAAGTTTCCAGGGGTGACAAATCGTCCCACGATGAATATTATTACTCTCCCGAGTAGATTATAATTTAAAATAAATGTATTGGTGTCAAAATTATTAAAATACATTTAACAAACTACTTTACATTTCTACTAAAGTTATTTTCAAAATACTCTGAAAAGGAATTATACTTTTGTGTATGTGGTTTGTAAATAGTAAAGGTGACACTCCAGGAATTTCATAATTTTGAACCAACACTGAACGAAAAAGAATCAAAACAAATGCACGAAGCAATTTTTAACACGTTATAATGCAAATATTTTCATAAAAATATTGCAAACTCCTTTATTTATCAATAATATAACGTTTTATAAAAAGAATTATTTGGAACTGATTTAGAAACCTATTAACAATCAATAATAATTTTTGTTACAGGATCTAAGTCTACAAAAACACGATTTACAGAATAGTTCGACCTTGTAAGATATCATTCTTAAACAATCAACATCCCAGCCGAGCAAAAGACGTAAGTTTCTTCATCCATAATTATTTCTCGCTGCACATCCATACGCGCCGCATTTTTTTTCTCCTCGCGAGTCGTTTATACTTTTGGTTGCGTCGCCGCCTCGCTGAGTTTGGAATCAGCGTCGTTAGACTCTCGCTCGCTCCTGCGTACTATACGTAAGCCCGCGAGCGGTCTTATTTTTTTCTCATCCTCTCTTCCGCGACTATGCTCCTCGGAGACGCATATCTCCGTTGGGTGCGCGGTGAAAGACGTCGCCTGGACAATGGAAAATAGAGAGAGAGAGGGGGAGATAGAAGAGCGGTAGAACATGAAAAAGGATTGTGTAACGCGCGAGCGTCGCCTTTTACATAAATTAACATCGCGCTGAAGCGGCAATCGCGCGAGCTACGTTCTTTCGAGCACAATAGGGAGTATATATGTACATTTTTTCCAGCTGTTTGCCACAATGGCTTATAACACGTAAGCCGCGCTCGTTTTCGCTCGCGGAGAGCTTCGTATCTTGCTTGAGTTGCGTTTTTGAATTTTTATGAATATAAAGAATCTGCGCCTCGCGCGTGTGGGTAGCTTATTTTTAAAGACTCGCGCGGATATAACTTATATATTTCTTATTTATTTTTGGAATGAATTAGTGCGCTGTCTATTTTCACTTCGCGTTGCTTATCTACGTTTAAAATGACTTTATTATTATTAGTTGTTTTTTTTTTTAAATGAGTCAGTAAGCGGTGGTATTACGTTGAACTTAATTATCTTAGATTATTTTTAACAGCGATACGAAAAATTATTCGAAGCTAAGTATACGTTCAGTACATTTTCATTTCAAAAGAGTACACGGTTCCGTTAAAAGTTGCTTCGAAAAGTAAAAGCACCAAGCTCGAAAAATTACGTTGACCCCGTATAACATAGTCGCATGCACGTAAGCACGAGTAAAAAAGCTCATCAACCCACGTCATGGACCATTCATTGAAAAATTTGAGGGGAAAAAGAATGAAACAACGAGTGGACAGGAAAGTAACGGTGGACACAGGTGCATATCGGCCGGACGCTTAGCGCGTTTCGCTCGCGCGAGCGCGCCGTTACGAAAGTATATAAGCGGATTTAGAAAGTGTAAGCGAACGCGGTGAACGGCTGCGCGCGCGCGCTCCCGCGTGTCCCTTCGATGGGGTTTCCTCCTCGTGTACGCGCGGCGACAATGAGGCGCGCGCGCGCGTGAGGCTATAGCGCGAGGCCGAATGAAAGGCGAAAAGAAACGAGCGAGCGGGGCTCTAGAATTAACCTACATTTTTTCTCGCCGCTCTCCATCCGCGCGCGCGCTATCGTTAACGCGCCCGCTCTCGCGTTACGATCGAACACGTATCGCGCGGAGAAAGAGAGGATTGCGCAGCGCTGGGTGTTCCCGATGGTTTCAGTTCTCTCTACCCAACGGTCGCGGGCGTTTCGACATTTTTCGAAGCATCCGCGACGTGCTTAGTTTTTTTAAGGTCTTTTTGAATTTTTTTTTTTTTTTTAAGGTAAAGCAATTTAAGCAAGATTTAGTAATTTTAGATGAATTAAAAATACTTTAAATAATTTTTTTTAACTTTAAAATTAAATTTCATTGTAAATTGTTTTGTATAGTTTTTTGTGGTCAGAGAATTATGAATAGAGAAAAATGTATGTACGATGAATTTGAAATATGTATAATAAACATTTTGCTTTGGAAATACGAACATCTCCATAAAAATCATTTTTAAAATATTTGTTCATAAAATTGAAAAGAACATGTATAGGAATAAATTTGAATTACATATACAAGTATAAAACAAATTTTGAGTAGAAAAATGAGTTACACAAAAAAATTTGAAGAGTCGAACAATAAAAAGAGAACATGCGTATGTTTAACGTGTATACAGTAAATTTGTCGAACACTCAGCAAACATTGAGAACACATAGTCTGAAGGACATTCAAGCGTTGTGACAAAGAAAGAAAAGGTGTGCTTAGAGTAGTAGAATGAAAAAAGTGTTCTTTCGGGAAAAGTCGCATAGTAGATTAGCCAGATAACTCGCCGCAGTGTCTCCCGTGAACCCAAAGCCTTGGTTAAATTGCAAGAGAATCTCGTAAACGGTCTGAGGGCACACGATTTTCACTGCTGAGCCTGTGCTTACACACGACTTTCCCTACTTTTCTTCCTCGTCGATGTTCCTCCTGTCGCATGCTTCCTCCGGGTCACGTTGAAACTCTCGCCGAGCCAATAGGAGAGAGAAAAAGACTGACTGTCCCAATGGGAGTCACCTAGCCAAGCCAGTTTCTCACCCCCACTGACCCAACGAACTCTTGCAGGTTCGTGGAGACGGATAACGAAAAAAAAGCTCCGTCCGTCCTTGGCGATGTTGCGATGGTGTCTTCCGGAGAGCACGGCCGTGGTCGTCTCGTAACAAAACGTGATCACACACTGCGGGCCGGGCGCGCGCGCGCCAGCGCACGGTCGAGTCACGTGATGGTTGCGTCACAGTTGCCCCACACCAAGTTTTACGCGCGCGCGCGCCTCGCGAGAACGAGGCAGCACAGCCGCGAGCCAACGGCACTCGGTTACGGCGGCCATCTTGGAAACCCAGTGAAACCAGAGAGAGATGGAGCACACTTCCGTTTCTCCGCGGCCTCGCGCTTTTCTCTTTCCTCCGCTATGGCAACGGTTTCTCGACCAACTCTCCTCGTCCCCGCCGACTCACCGGAGCTCTTCCGCGCACTTGAAGCGCCTTCTTCCGTGGACGACTTTCTTTTTCGTTCGATAGCCGAGGAATTCGAATTGCGCGTGCGACCGTTACGTCCGAGCGAGCACATGTTCTTCCGACGAGGTTTTCACCGCGAGCTTTCACGATCGCGACCCGTGCTGGCGCGAATTTCGAGGAACGAACGAGTCGACGGGAAAGAGCCGAAAGCTCGCTGACCCAGTTGCGCGCCCCGCGAAGTATTCAACATGGCTGTCGCACCTCGTGTTCGCGCGGCCAAGTGTGTACACGCAAGCACGGCGTGTACGAAAGAGAGGAAACAGATAACACAAGTTGCAATGCGGAAGCGCGATGTCTTCACGACGAGATTGTGCAATACACTACCTGAAACTGCCCGATGCTCGCCGCGACTTCTTTCTTCCCTCGGCGACACACAATTTCTTTTATCGTAGAAAACGAAGAAAACCGAAGGAAATTCAAAGTATTTACCGCAGTGTGTTAATTCGCGAACGGAGGAAAAAGCCGAGGAAAATCCCAACCGAGAAGTCTTGATGTGCGCGCGAGAGTACAAGTAACGTTGAAGCGAGAGGCCGAGAGCCGTATGATACTGCTGCAGAGGTGTACTATAGTAGAACGCGAGAGCTAGGCGGCGGCGCGACCGACTCCGACGGCGGTCAGCGACAAACGAGGATGCTCTCGGGCACACGTACGGTCTCGAGCAGTGGCGGTTCCCCTACCGCGGCGGCCTCGGGCGCGCCCCTCGCCGATTGGTGGGAGCCGCCGCCGCGGAGTCGCGCGATTGGCCGCCGCCCGGTGGTGGGGGTCGGCCGCCGCGGAGTAGGTCGCGCCGAGGAGTGGGAAGCCCCGTGGCCCCCCCGAGCACCCCCTCGCGGTGCGACCGCAGCCAGCGAGGCCGAGACGAGGGAGGGGAGGAAGCGAGAGACTGTACGTATGTAGGAAGTATAGACGCGCACTGAACGGCGATGCCGCACGGACTGGCTGTACCATGCGCGGGAACGCGCTACTTATGCGCCCCGCACTCCCCGCCCGCCACCCGGGTGTGCGCGCGCGCACCACTCCACGACGTGGAAAATGTGCCGCGCCGCCGCCGTGCCCAGTGGTACGTGGCTTTTCCGAATTTTCCCCACCGTCTCGCGCCTCCCGTCTGTTACTACTCGCCGCTTTCCGAATTTCTGGACCGCGGAGGAGGAATCGCCCCGAGGTTTCCTCACGATTTCCAACCTCTTTTTTTTTGATGAATCGTGAGAAGAGGAGAAAGGAATGGACGCAATGCTGGAGTTTTTCTACTGGGGATGTGTATAGCGGTATAGAGGCGGAGGAAGGGCGGGAAAAGGCGCGCTTGGAAAACGAGGTTAGGAAGATGCGCGCTCTCTTCCTACTCGCCCCTCCACGGCGATCGCGCATTTTTTTTTGTAATCGCGCGCGATGCCCGTATGGAAAGCGCGAGAGAGAGAAGGGAGAGGAGAGGCTCTACCCTACTCCACGTCGCTTCTTCGTCTCTCTCGCGCTCGTTCTTTTTTTGCCTCCCACACGCGCGCGCTCGAGGCCACGCGCGAGATTCTCGCTTTATTCGTCGTTGCGCGCGCGCATGCATGTGTGTGTAAGTGCACGCGCTTGGGCCGCCCTACGCTACACGAGCCGTAGTAAAGCGCGCAACCTTTGACCCATTTTTCTATCGATTTTCTCGCTCGCACGCCCAACTGGGACACGAGAGGCGGACAAAGGGGCCGATTTCCGGCCCCCGGGAAGAGTCTGCCCGGACAAAGGCGGCCGCTTGGGAACGCGCCCGCAGCACTGGAACTGTGTTGTTCCTATGCTCGCTCGCTGCCTTTCTTTTCTCTTTCTAGGCGCGTTCGCTTTTTCGCCGACGGACTCGGCACGAGCTTTCGGCGCCCTTTCGGGACGATCGGGAGGTTAGGTCCGACAGGACGCGCGTACCGAGGATTTCAAGATTTTAGATCAGTAATTTTACTTATATATTGTATGAGGGGTACAACGATTCTATCGCTGCATACGGTGATATTTCACTAGTGATATAAGGTAATGAATAACGGCCCTGACTCGAGTAGATATGAGGACGCCCAGTGCGCGACGAGTTTTCAGTAGAAAAGGGATTTACGCTTCAAGGCGTGAGCGAGAGAATGGAAAATTTTTTATCGAAAGGCATGGAAGTCACGCGATAATGCGTTAACGGTAAATTTTCTGAAAAGAAATTTTGTTGAATTAGAATGATAAAAAATGATTATATATCATGTTAATTTGTTGAATGATACTATAAACTTTGAGCTAATATTTGATACATTTTTTCTACAATTCACTACTAAAGCAGAAACATTATCTTATATCATGCGATTGTTTCTGCTTTATGTATTTGATATTGAACACGTGTCCGGCAGAGATTATTCTAGAAGAATAGTTGAAGCGGACGCTTCGATTGTAAATTCCGGTTATAACGAAAATAAAATAAAAAAATTCTCGGCAGTATTTTTAAATCGAAGGCGTTTCATGACATTTTACCAATACAACATTTATTTTCGACCTGAAGAACGATGGAACTTTTACATTTTCAGTTTTAGAGAGCACGTGTTCTACATCCACTGAGCAACTCGCGCTAGAAAAAAACCAACTCATTCACTACGAAAAAATTTCATCGCGCTCATGACAAATTTTTAACTACCACGCGTTGCTAAACTAAATTTAAAAAAGCAAACTGCGGGAACTATTTGAAACTTATTTTTTTTCTCCCTTGCGCGAGAAAAAGAACAGTTTCAATTTATTATCTCTCACACTTTTTTTCTAAAAAGAAATAAAAATGATTGGATAAAAAGATCACACTAGGCACTTCTATTTAAAGAAAATTTAACAAGCAAAAGGAATAAGTAGAATCTTCCTTGCTCCCCGCATTTTTTCTCACGCACCTAAGATTGTGAGAGCGTCGTTCGTTATATTACGTGTGGGCACACCTGGGTTTTTCCACTACATTCTAGAGACGTCACCGTCATTCATTTCAAGAACTCGTGCGTTAGAAAAAAAAGTCCGATACCTAAAGTACATAGCAGCGTGAGGCGTCTACGGAGGAAGCAATGGGTTACGTCACGATTCCGACAAATCGTCGCTGCGGCTCTAACGGAATCGTGGCCGAGAGCATACATGCACGAGGGTCGCAGCGAATCAAGCGTTTTCTTACTCATAAAAGCTAATCGTCGTAAAAGAGAGCGACGAGCGCGTCGAAGCGGCGGGTATACGATCTAGCAGCGCGAACGAGGCAAAATAAGTAGTAACTACCTTAATGACCAGACGAGCGCTTGAACGCGCCGACTCTCCGGGGCCGCGTGGCTTAATCGGCCTCGATTCCAGCGGACGTCGACTCCCATCTCGTCGCTCCAGCCTCTTATCGTCGCCGGTCGCCTCGCCGCGCGCGCACGAGGCAAATAGGAAAAAGGGACGAGGCAGCGCGCGTACATATGCACAGAGAGAAAAGAAAGGGGGAGAAGCGCGGCACCTCGTGTGCGACTGTACTCGAGCGAGGGACGCAGGGGTGGAGAGAGAGAGAGAGGGTGGCCCTCTCGGGCGGCGCGTCAGCGATCGTCTGACGACTGGTCGGGCGTCCGGGGTTCTCTGGCGACGGCGACGACGGCGCTATCGACGCGCGGGAGGGAAGCTCGCCGCGTCCCATTTCTGGCGTTCGGGAAGCTTCGGCCGCGCTCGGGCCGGGCGGGCGCGCGCGCACGCTCACTAACGCTTTTACACTCCCCCCGCGCCGCTCCTAAGTAGGTCGCTCGGAGCCGCACGTGTCGTCCTTGACTCACATAGGAGCGCGCCTGCGCGCCGTTGCCGCATTGCCGAGAGACTCGCCGCGCCTCGCTTCTCTCCTTCGTCTTCTTCGTCCGCCCGTTTTTCTTTGTTCTTGCTTGGGAGCACATGTGTCGCGAGAGTCTTTTTTTTCGCCAGGGCGGGAGAGAAAGAGAAGAGAGAGAGAGGAGACACGCCGCCTGTGCAGCGCTTCTACGCGGCCCCTCTGTATAGGATTCTCTTTGTGCGCGGGAGCGACCGATGTGTTTAGGAGGGCTTTTTTCGGGTGGTAAGGGGCAGAGGGGGGGGGGGCAGAGGGGAGGAGGCTACATGGGGATTTTTGGCGCGCTCGAGGCCCAGCCCGTGGAACGTCTTGGGTGGATGGGCGATACGAGCATGGAATATGGGAGTATTGATTTGCTTGTGTAACAGGAAATTTTACTTCGACGTTAATGCTTACTTATTTGTGTTCTGCGGGTCTTAGCGTTATTTGATAGAAGGAAATTACGTGAAGCGTTTAATTTTGATGGTGACCACCTTTTTTTTTATAAAATATTACTGAGTACTTCCGTAGAGTCTTTTATGCACGCACTCTTAATCTTAATGAAAAATCACTCTATCAAAATTCAAGCACTCTAAGCTTCATTGGGGTAATTTTCATTCCAATAATTTTTCACTGTTTCACTTTATGAGAGCGAATTCTCTGGTAAAAAATTTTGATTTAAGATTTCTGTTTAGGAAAAAATTAGAACGTAGCGTATGTAAAAAATTACTATGGGAAAAGTCGTGATTTTTACAACGTGTACGGCAATTATTATCAAATTGTAGTAATTTTACTAAGCAGGTCACTTAATCCTGAGAATACTAAGTAGTATTTATTTAAAAAAAAAAGAGATTATTTTTTATGAAACATTCTCTTCGCGTACTAATTTTCGGTGTTCGTTATGCAAGCGTTCGTGTTAGCCAATCGAGCACACTTGAGTTTGTAGCGAAAGAATCGTTAAGATAGAATGACCTTTCTCATAATATTTGTATACATCGATAAAATTTTGTGATTAAACATTTGCACACGTAATGAAACACGAAAACACGCTCGTGGCGTTGCGCGAAGCTATAGTCTAAAGTTCAAACCGAGCCACAGGCTCATAAATTTAGAAATTCTATTCCCAAGGTAAAAGATAGTAAAAAAAAATTTTGTTTTCAAAGCCTCGCCATTACAAAATTAAACGCACCGAGTGTCGTAGACAAACGACATGCAAGCCCGTATCGATAATCATGCGCAACTCATTTACAATTACTCAACGATAGCGTAGTACGAGTAAAAAAAGCATACCTTTCGTCACTACAATGCTCTATAACCTTCCGAGTCGTACGCACGCGGCCGCGGCGGAAAATTCACACCTGCATGTAAGCGCGCTCATTCTTTTTCAGCGCTCGTTAGTCAATGTAATTGTAGCCAGCCGCGCTCGCTCGCGCCGGAAAAATAAAAAAGAAGCATTACGTAAGGTGCCATTCAGAGGCGACGTTGCCAAGGTCCCTAAGCTCCGCGAGCGAGGCCTCGATGCTAATGAAGGGTCTCGCGTTGCCTTTTTTTTTCGTTTTCTAGGAGCCCGTCCTTCCCTCTCTTTCTCTACTTCAACCTTGGTTTTCTTTGCCACGATCGCACGGGTCGAAGGTTTTTGGGCGCGCCCTGAGGCGAATTTCGCAACGAACGCTCGCACGGCCTACACGCCGGAAAATTTTTTTCCGCTTGGTTGAGACACACACGAATTTTCGACAACGTTTACATATTTTTACGAGTGACGTTTACGCAGAGTAGGATTGATGGCGCGGCTACGTTACGGCGATGGTATTTTTAAAATTGTCGCCAGAATTTAGTTTGGAAAGTTATATTTTCATTGTAAAAAAATGAATGTTAACGTGTATTTTATTGAGAATCACATTTTTATTGGATATTCAAATCTAATAGTACAAAACAGAACTTATTTTATTTACTTCCGAATAACTTTTTAATTTTATTTTATGTTAATAAAATTAAGCGAAAGTTACGTTTTTTTTTAATGACCCGTCAAATTAATCATTACAATTAATACTACCGGACGCGTAAGATAAAAAAAGTCTAAAACGCGAAGCAATACCAAAATTTGAAGAAAAAAAATGAAAACTTACATTGGCTCCAGATCTAGTCAGCCTCCAGTGTGCTGTTCAACGCAAACGATCACTCGTGCACGTACTCGCGATGGCTCGGATAAAAAGCAGTGTGCGCGAGGAGCGGAGCGTCACACGCGAATGATCGGGTCGGCGCAAAAGGAGCAAAAGACGGACGTCCTCGGCGCTTCCCTTTCCTGCCCGCTCTGTTATCCGAAGGCTACTACTACTACTACCACCGCCGCCGCCAGTAGTAGCGGTACGCGCGCGCGCCAGCGGGGATGACGTAACCGGGCGCTACTACTGCGCCGGCTCGCGCGCACCGGAAGTGGAGGCGGCGGCCTCTGCGAGCGAAATTTCGAGCCGGGATCCCTCCGCTCGCTCGATCGTCCGTTCGCTGCCAACAGGAGGCGGGGATTTTTTCGCGTTTCGTAGGAGGAATGCTAATAGTGAATGGATTTTTAGGGGAGGGGAATATGGTTTGGGCTGGGGGCTACTATTTTAAGCATGTAGTGGCTGTACAGTCAGGTTTAAAAGTTAGTTTTTATTTAGGTGAAATTTTGTTTCCGAAATGTCCGATTAGATAATCGATGCGAAACATTGAAACGGACCATTTAAGTATTGCGCGATAAAAATTGTACAAGTTGAAAAAAAAGTTTTAATATTTGCAAGTTTTCAGATTTTGCTGTAAAGTTTGCAATCTCTAAAAAAGGGAATTTTTTTTCTACTTATTCAGTTTTTATCGGATACAACTTAAAGGTTGTTTTTCAATGTTCTGCACCAATTTATTATTTTAAAAATTCCACTAAGATAATAATAACTAAATAATAGTAAGTTTTGAAACTAATTGTATAGCCAATACATCCTTAAATGACAACCATCTGAATTTAACGGAATTTAACTATCGATTTTAACTTTTTTTAAATTCTTTATGGGAAAATAGTTTTAAAAAGAGATATAATGATTTTAGATAAAGAAACTAGTGAAATATATATATAGATATATTTTTTTACAATTCAGGTAAAAAGTGACCACTTTAATGGCCTTTTTATAGATATAGAACGATGGAAAAACGTATAAACCATGATTAATTTTTACCAGGGAATTATGGTAACAAAAACTCACGTAAATAAATTAAATTTAAAACGTTATTTATCGATAAAGACATTTAATTAACTTAATTAATAAAACTTTAAAATCAGATTTCCGTCAAATCTTAGATAACGAAAGTTTTTAAATACCCATCGCCACGATAAAAGTTCGTTTCACAATACTTTCAGTATCCTTTTAAAGATAATTCGATAAAACTTCGATTCATCTGCTATTGAAAACTCCCTCTTTTTAAAGAAAACCTGTTTACACCCATTTAAAAAGCATTATCGCAACATTTTCGTTTACGCAACTGCGACCAAGCGAAATAAACTAGTCGCTCGCAGTGCAAAGCCGAGCAAACGCACACGAGCTCGCATAATTCAATCCCGCTCGTCCTCTCCCCTCTCCCCCTCTTTATATTTTTTAATTAACAAATAACCACCCGTCTCCCGCACCCCCTCCCCGCGGCTCGCGCAACCCGATTCGCTGGAAAATTAATTCCAGCCGTGCCCTCGCCTCGATGAAACGAGCGAGCGTGTGTCTCTCTTGGTTGACGTAACGCGCCGCAGCGCCTGATCATTTTCACGGATAGTCGCGGAAATGAGATTGCGATTAACGAAACGCCGGCTGTGCGAGCAGAGGATCACTCCAATTCGATGAATTTCGACCGGTAATTTGTAGGATAGTGCGTAGGGCTTCGGAGTGCTTGCTTAGCCTTGACCATAATTTGTACGATACTGCAGCGGGTCGTAGATTTCTTTTTCTAGATTAGTGGGAATTATCGGCGGAGAACAAATTTACAAAAATACGTATTATTTCGTATTTTTTATCGTTGAACAAAGCTTTTTTTATCTTTTTAACTTTGTGCAGTAAAGGTTAAAATGAAAATATGTAAGTGACCTTCTGCATATGCTATGTTGCATTTAAAAAATTCCTTTGTTAGCGACTAATGTTCCTTGGCTTTGTTTGTTTTGACACGAACTCCGAACCGTTTAGAGAGACGCTATTTTTCTTTTTTTCTCGTGCCGTAATTGGCGAGAATCGATTCATTTGCCACAACTAGCGGCTTTTCTATTGCACCGCGACAAAGAGGCAGTCAACTCGCCTCGTTTTTTTATTTTGTTTTTTACCCGATCTCGTGACTCGGCGCATTTCGATTGAATATACAAGAGGAAGGTCTTCTCAATTCTAGTGCAAACATGTAATTTTCGCTAGAGAACGAGTTGGTTGCATATTTCGTTAACTCCAATAGATAAAAGCAATTCTTGCATTTCCTCCTTATTCTCTGTTTAAAATTAATTGCTTGTGGAAATAGTAAGTATGTCTTCTAAATTCTCAACATCGATTTAAATTAATTTCAAAAGTACGGTATGTAATGAGGCCCAGAAGACGCGACCGATCTCACTCTCATGAAACTTTGCTAATGAACGCGCAGGCGTTACCCTCGAAAATAGCGACTGTTCGCGTTTTATTATTCAACGGACTTTTTCTCGTACACGTCATACGCCTTTCGGAGCGTCTGGCGAATGGGCATCGTTATTACGGATATACACACCGAGGCGAACTTACGTAGCTTATACTGACGCTTTCAATAATTCATCGGCGACCTCGCGTCTTCAAACTTCCTCTTGATTAAAATTACACCGCTGGATGGATGTACATTGAATTGGACAGATCTCAGGATCAGAAGAGATTAAGCATTTTGATTTTCGATAGAAAACTTGACGGGCGTTTAGCTGCGAGAATCGCCGCTGTATACGTTGTATAGATGAAAGTTAAAGCAGACTGACTCATTTATGAGTGACTCATAATGCGGTTTTTACATTTTAAAGTTATTATTAGAGTAGGAAATTCAATAAAGTTCATAACTCTATAGTCTGTCTGCTATTGAAGTTTCTTAGCTTACGTTTATTTGACTATTTAAATGAAAAAAAATTGAAAATTCGCAGATCAAAAGATTACCGTATTAATTTTATACCAACTGAAAATTACAGTAATTTATTGAATGATTCACACTTTTATTTTAAGTTTTTTTACATTAAATTGTAGGGTTTAAAGGCACGAGCATCTGCAAAAATCATTTTATTTTTTAATTGGAAAAAATCATAAAATAAAATTACTTGTACATTAGTACACACTAGAATTATGATATTGTATCATTATATAATTCGAAACTGTAACTGTACCTCGAGATTTTTTTCTCGATATCCCCTTACTAATGATTATTAATAAGCGTTAATAACCACCGCGATAACCGTTAAAATTCATAAAATGTATCATTAATTCCGCAGTCGTGCACAGCGAGCATTTTTTTCTTCATGCCGCAGTCGTCAAGGCGCATATCCTCTCGGGCGTAGCGTGAAAATCCAGCGTAATCGTTACGGGCAGCGCAGAAGTGGCCGAGATAAGGCGCTCGCGAGTCGGCGCGGCGCACCAGCCGCCCGAGAGAGGACGTAAGGCCGCGGCGCGCAGATTAATACGGCCGGCGGTTATTAGCGGGGCCGCGTGATTGCCGCAACGAGCGCGTGTCCGCCGCCGCCGCCGCCGCAGCGCCGGCAGATAAGCCGGGGCCCTCGTTATCTCCTCCGGTGCGCACGCACCACGGACACCGCTTGCGCAACGCGGGTGAAAACAAAAATACGCTCGTCGGAATTTTCGGTGAATTTCTGATCGCTCCGTTAGTTTTTGGGTTGAACAAACTCCGCCGCGTCGATTTAATGTTTGCTCGCGCGCGTTTTAATTATACGCCGTCTGGCGCGGCGACGGTGTTGTTTTTTTATGCATGTGCATCGGTGGTGGGAAAATCGGATTTCGCAGACGCTCGATATTAATTCTTGCGACGCGCTGCATTGAGAGAAATTTTTTAGTAAACATTACCAATTGTGTAATAAAAATTACTATACTTTATGGGAAAGTGGTCGCAGACTGACATTATGAAAAAAATTACCATACTTTGTAGTAAAATTTACTATGCGTATAAGAAAATTTACAATACTTTAGAAAAATTTATTATACTTTTGGCAAACTTTACTATACAGCATGGTAATTTTTTTCAGAAGGTCAGTCTGTGACCACTTTCCCAAACAATAGAGTAATTTTTACTAGGTCATATCTCTCAGTGTTCGTTTTGTTTTGGGGGCCACATTCCGAATTGCGCTGACTTTTTTTTTGATGATTCGTGGTGTCTCTTTTTCTTGCTACTCGAAGTAATTGAATACAACTTTCGATAAAGTTTCTTTTTAATTTAACAATGAATTTCCTAATACAAATTACCTCTGGCGAATCTATGACAAGGGTACATTAACAAATAATCAATGGAGTTATTGACGGAGATTGAATTCTTGGTTAATTATAACTGCATTCGAAATCAAGATACAAGCTGGAGAAAAAACATATTATCCGCCAGATTATCAAGGCGAGCTCAGGAGTGTAATTTTCCCTCTGACATCTAATGGACATTACGAAACTAAGGAAAAAAGAAAAAAAAAAACTGCGTCGCGGCATTTTCCATTCTCCCATTCGAAACGCGATAATGGCGATTACTTTGAAAGCGTTACTACTCCGATACCCAATACTACGCACACATATAAAACAATAATAATCAGATTTAAGTGTAGGAAACAAAGTTATTTTAGCAGGGTTCATTACATTAGCGTAATACAAATTAATGATTGTAGTTATTATAAAAATCGATCGACAAATCTCTATCGGGTAATTAATTGACACTTATACTATTTTTAAAATTAAATGGCTAGTGAATTAAGAAGTATATTTAATTACTTGTAAAGAACTATTGAAATCATGCGACAGAAACAAGAAAAACATATTTAAAAATACTGCTGGGAATATGTAACGCGATCGAATGACATTTAAATAAATCCCACTGGAATTTCGAGCCTCCCAGCTGTTCAATAACTCAAAAGCACAGAAGCGAATCAACGAGTCAAGCAATTTCCACGCTCAGCGATAAAAAAAGGACGATAGCGATTCTCGGTCTTATATAACCTCGTTCGGCTTGGCGCGAGAACCGAATGCTACGTTGTACGAGCCACTTAAACGAAATCCGCGCTTACCTTCCACAGTGTGTAATAATAGCAGTGTTCGAGGTCCTCCTCTCGTGTCGTCTTCTCTGGCAGGTGGTTTCTCTGACGCGCGAAACGAAAGTACCAGTGACTCGGCAGATTTCGATTGTACTTATCAAACGTAAAAGCATTTTTTTATTGATCAAATGTGTATTTGTAATGACATCATTATTACTTGAAATGTACTTATTTTTACGGCAATAAATCAGCAACCAAATTTGAATGAAAAGAAAAAAGTAAATTTTGAAAAAATGTGAAATTTCAATTTACACATCAAGTTTAAATAATGCAAACAATTATTGAATAAAAAATGTAGTGTCCAAACAATTTGCAATTGTCAACAAAAAAGAAAAATTTTGAAAGCAGATAAAAATGTAAGAGACGTTTACATGTAACCAGTACTGTCACCTACCGGTGCGCCGGCCGTCCCACTGGCACTTTCGCGTCGCGGCGGAAAAGCCGCGAGTTTTCCGCGGGCGCACGCGACGCCACGGCGCAAGAGCTGCAGCCTCGGGTCGTGCGCGCGCGCTCTCTCTCGAAGCCTGATGTGCAGCACGGAGAGGAGAGGCGCGCGAGCGCGTCCCTCCGCGCCTGCGACGGTCCTCCAGCGGCGAGCAGCACGGCGTCGGGTGGTTGGTCGGTGTCGGGCACACGAGAACCGTTCCACTAAGTAACCGACTCATAACTGGCCGGGAGGGCCGCTCGGCGCCGCGGAAGCCTTCCCGTATGGCGGAGCGCGCGCGCACAGACGCACACTTTCGCGAGCCAACGGTTCTGCGCAATCGCTCGCGCGGGGCCTCGCCAGCCCCAGCTCCCCCGCTCGATGGCCTCTCGCGCGCGCTCGTTCCATCGCTGACCGACAAACCGCTGCTCGCGAGGCCGCCTCGAGCTAACGGCTGCATCCTCGATGGAAACGAACAGATGGATTGTTGAATCTTTTTTTTTTTATTTTTAGGAAAATATGCGACTTTGTGGTTATTTGTTGACGCAGATTTTTTGACCAAATGCTATTTTATCTTTTTATTCACACGTGAAATCCATAAAGATCACTTATTCATATTGAGGCAGTTATGGTAAACATTTGGAATCAAGTGGTCTGTGTAGAATTGAAAAAATGTCATAATTAATGTATTTTTTGCAAAAAAAAGTGAGAATAATTTTATGAAAACATTTTCTCTGTGGATATCCTTGTTCAAATATTTAATTACATTTCCAAGTTATTTTAATTATAAACACCTGTATCGTTTTTAGCGAGTCTCTATTCTATATTCATTTTAATATTGTTTTAAGTGCCGCAGCAGTTACACTTAAATTTTATAAACTGCAGAATTCGCGTTTACTGAGGTCATAATATTTGTGTTAACGTAACACTTATATATAGTTTTGGAAAATCAATATGAGAATTATTTAACACCCTGCAGTGATTAAAGATAAAGTAATAAAAGAAGCATTACATTTAGATACAGATATAAGTATTCCTGAATGTAGATAAAACCATTTATTCCTATAGAAACTATCATTAACTGTGAAGTAGAATGCTCTTAAAAAGTTATTTATATAACGCCTGATGAATGAAAATAGTTCGTTCAATATTTATAAAATCTATAGACAGATTTAAAGTACTTTTGAAGTATATAACAAATTTATATTAGAACACCTATTTAAAGAGAAAACAACAGAATTCCCTCTGCTTCTTAGTAACAAATAATTTATTTAAAATTCGTTTCTAATTCTAAGATGTTTTTTTTATTCAAATGAGAGCTTTATTAGTCAAAGTTAATACATTCTTTTATTTTTACGTTAACTGTAGAATTGAATTTCAATAATCAAGATGATGTACCGTTACTAACATTTATTCTAGCCTACGGTAAACTAACTTTTGAAAAAATTTAAGAAAATATCGTCCCTCCTCAAAAAAAAATAACATACATCAGAGTTTAAAAGTAACTTCCTTTTTCAAAGCGGTCGTCAGAAATAATCATCGCGGTATTTTCCATAATACGAATGAAAAGTGCGAGGCGGCACGCGAGCGTAGCCGCATGCACAAGGTATCTCCAGGAGAGTATAGCCCAACAGGCCGCAAAAGCGTCATAAAGCCCCGATGCGGTCGAGTCGCAGGGGAACGCGGAACGCGTGCTCCAGCGCAAGTTATATACAGGCCAGACGCGGGGAATTCGCTCCCCATTATGCGGAAAATCGTCGCCTCCTCTTGAATTTCCCCCATATTGCGTGTAAACTGCGCGCGCGGCATTTAGGAAACTCGGTCGTTCCTCTATTGAAGACCTTCCAATATTCAGACTGCGATCCTATTCAATTCGCGCACCCGAGTCCGTTAACCAATTTTCGCCAGCGCGCACACTTTTAACGTCGACAGACGAACGTTATTTCGTGAATGGGTGCAATTTCTTGTACTGGGAATTGGCACTCGCTATTCTCGCTTGCTTTTTCTTTAAATGAATTAGTGAACTGAAAATTGCCCCTCTTGTTTTCTTGTCTTTCGTTTAATTTATTTAGACTTTATTTAGATGGATATACGTAAGTTGAATAAATAGCATGCAAGCTTTTCATTCGGCATTATACCTAAAGAATACTTCATTTTTATTGAAGAAATAATTTACGATTACGCATTGCGAACGAAGCGTCATTATATTTTCTTTACATTAACGATTTTCAGGATCGTAACTCATCCGAGGTGATTTTACTGCCACTATTTTATTTCTATGAAGTCTTCCACTATTATACCGCCCGTATTGTCGAGTACCGAAGTTGCGTGCACGACAAAGAAAGGCTTGTGCATCGCGTGACGGTGTCCTTTTTCTTCTTTTTAAAATTTATATTTGTACTGTAAGTCAAATATTTGCCGATATATACGTGAACGTGAACTCTGTTAGCATCTGTGCCGGCGAGGCGCGGGATTATAGCCTAACGTTCGTGCAAATGCGACGAGCGTTTTATGATCTAACGTTATACAACGTACCGATCGTCTTACGCGCCGAGGTTTACGTGCCGAATAGTTTTATATTTAAAAATTTCATGATTCAAATTTCTTTTCAATAAGTTTAAGTTCAATAAGTTTTTTATAAATTTATTCTGATTTTGTCAATTTTCAAGGAAGTGCGATTATTAAATTAATTTTAAAATTTATTTTCAGACTTAGAAACATTTAATGTCACCGCAATTATTTAACTATTCTACTATTAAAGTTATTTGTGTTATATTTCGAGAATAATCTTGAAATGAAAAATCATTAGAAATCGATAGTGAAACTAAAATGAGCTTATCGTCTAGTGAAATAGAAATCTTTCAAACGTTAATACACTAATTACTTCATCAAAGAGAAATTTCTCCTGCGTCCTTTCACAAAACCACGATTAATTATCAGCGTATCGATTCACTTTTCACCAAACCAGCTCTATTGTACCGACTCGGTCCGACCGCAATTTCCATCCGGGCCTCGTACATCCTGCACCGTACGGTGAAACGGCGAAAGGCCGGTGCAAGCCGGCGATTCGGCAATCGGCCCCCGGCTGTACACGTGCGTGTCGCTCGCGAAAATGAGCCGCTGTTGAAGCCCCGCAAAGAGACAGGCGGCCGGGAGGGGTTCGCTCTTTCCCGCATGGCTTTCTACGGGCGTGCGCGATGAATTTGCAAATCGGCGCGCACGCACACACCGCGAGGCCGGCCGAGCATTGTGTCAAGTTCAGGGCCGCAGAAAACCAGTCTGACTCACGCACACGCGTCCTTTCTTCCTCCTCTTCGTTGTCGTCGTCACCGCTCCTTCTCCGCCTTTTCGCCTGCCTTCGCGCCTCGTGCATTTTCGCCAACGCGGCGAGACTGAGTTGGCCGCCCAAGGACTCCTCGAGCTTTATCGGGCGTGGATTTTACGGGGCGGTTGAGTTATCTATCCGCTGACTTATCCACGTATTCCCTCCATTCGAAGTTTTTGTTCGCTTTATTCTGATAGGGATAGGTGATGCTCTGTCCGATAGTTAGAGGAGATAGACGTTTTCGAGAGGAGCTGGAATCGATTCGATTTGGAAATTAATGACTTATCTATTTTCTATCGGAAATTGTATCGAAGATGAGTTTTATATTTAAAAATTGTAGAAAAAATTTGAAATTACTTTCGTAAGTTTTATTCCATGCTAAAAATTTTAATATAAAACTTCAGTGATAAAATTCTGCAGGTTTAACATCTCGCTAAGCGATGCTGCTTTTTTTGGTCGGGCTCGGATAATTTCGGCTCCGCTGATTGCAAGAAATGAAAATTAAATATGGAAGATTTTTTTTCTTTTTAATAAGTCTCGCGTGATTGCGTTGAATTTCCGTATAGCAGTAAGCTCTCGAGCGGAAACTGGTTTTTTTTATCGCGCACACAAACATTTTTAATGAATCGAATAAACTTGTAACTGTACATGGAGACAAAACTTTTCAACAATTTTTCAACTAACAGTATTCGCGCCAAAGCTCTTCTTTTATTTTTATTCCACTTTTGTCATTTAATGAAAGTGATTAAACAATTATCATTTTTATGAACATAATGCTATTTTTAGTTTCTTTAATATCAATGTATTCTAAAAAGAAGTCGGCTGCAATTGCATATTGAAAACGGGGGTAGATATTAAAACTCTTATCAACCAATTCCTATTTCAACGGCGCTGAGTGATAAATGTTTAAATTTTGTTCTTTTTCATGTCAGGCTAATTAATACATTGATGATTACATTAACACCATTGATAGAAGTAACGAGGCGCATTCACGAAGAAAAAATATCTTGCTCGCCTGGATCTAGCGCGTTATTCATCGAGAGAAGTGACCTAAATTTTTCTCCCTGGCGCGAACGCGCAAGTAAAATGAATTTACAATCGACGGTAGAAAAAACCGCAATCACAGTTTTTTTTTCTTTCTCTATTTATAAACTAATTTCGTGAGTCACGCTTGCAAGAAATGTATAAATATGTGCATTTTGCACCCGTCCGTCCGCATTGGCTTTTTTTCTGCATTCAAGGAGAGATTGTAATCGTGTATTTGCTAATGACTGTCCTGCTAAGTCGACCTTATTTAATGAAAATTGAATAAAGGTGTATTATTATGTAGATATCAGGTGTATAAAGTCAGTTTTTGTTTAAAAAAATCTCATCCATTACAATTAAATTAATTTATATATAAGATAAACTGCATCGAGTGTGGTTAGCCTAATCCCTTTTTTAACGGAAAATTATCTTATCAAATATTTGGAACTTCCTTAGATAAGCTAATTATTTCTTTTTTAACTTTTGAGCAAACTAACGATATGATCATTTCAATTTTTAATTAACGCTATTTTAATTCTTAAAATTGCCGACATATATGAAACTTTAAGACTACATTTTATTTGTCAAAAAATTTACTAAAAATAATAGTAGTGTCGACAAAATAAATGCAGCACTTCGTACAAACCCTGGAGAGGCATGCATCGCGTTATGCTGATGTCTCGTGCTTTATATACCCCGGCTACGCTGCTCCAGCGTTGCCGAGCTCGAGCTCAAGTACAATACCCTCGCTCCTTCAAAATCTTGGGGTGGGCTGCGCGATCGCGAGGCCTCGCCTCCTTGGGCCCGGGCGTCTTCCGCTCGGCTCGTCCGGGGCCTCTCTCTCTCGCTCTCACTCCGCTTTGTTCCTTTGTCGCGGCGTGCACAGGGTAGCGACGGTGGCGCGCGCGCGTTTATCGACCACCGGCGAAAAGATAGGCGAACGGCCCGGTGGTGGGGGGCCACGTGCTGCCGCCGCCCCTCCGAAAATTTTCGGGGGGTTGCGCGCGAGCACCGAAGGGGCCGAGCGCCCGATCCCGTCCCATTGTGAGCGCCAGCCCGGTTATCGGGCTCCGAGTTACACGAGGGGTAAGCCCCTCGCTCTCTCTCTCTC
>JAXIUT010000001.1:21202591-21214173 GCA_035586675.1 Eurytoma californica | reverse complement strand
TCGTTGCAGTTTGGATTTCGAAATACGCGTCCCTACGTGCGGGATTTCGGATTCCGTTATTGGGCGCGCGAAGCGAGGTTTGTGGATGACGTCCGCAAACAGCCGCTCTCAAAATAGTTTTGTTGGTAGACCGTCAAAACATTTGATGAAATCGAATTCTTTACCTTTTTTTTGAAGTTTCTTATACAATCGATCTTTGTCAAAGTGATTACGGTTTTGATTTATTTAAGTAAAAATCTTGAATCTACGTGCAATAAAGTGAGATAAACCTAACTGTTTATATTCATTATCTAATATGCGAATAATAATAATATTTTTAAATAATAAATAAAATAATTCCTCCGTCCAAAATGTCCTACTTATTCAATGTGGGATGGATGCTTTTGCATTTTAAATGCCACAGTAAAGATTTGGAGAGATTTAATATAACAAAAGAGAGAACATTTTCTAGAAAAAGGCATATTTGGAGAGGTAGAAGGCGATCGAAGAATTACATGGAAAAGAAAAAAATGAGTCAATGGTCGAAGAAAACTTGAAAATAAATTATGCAAATGACGAAATACTCGGGGCCAACGTCTGACTACCGGCAACGGTCCCGCTCTCTTGTTGAGAAATATACAGCTATAGTAAATACCTGAATTTCTTTTCCTAGTTTCTGTTCATTATACTCATCGCACCAAATATTCAATTTATGAAGTGCCTCAAAGTAATAAGACAATCGTTAGTATGGAAAGTCTTTCAAGTATTTTCCTCCAAGCAACAGAATTCTTTTGCAATATTTTGAAGGAGCATAGTTTAAAGGAAAGTCAACGTAGTTAAGGTTCGAACGCACTGCAGATCTAGAACAAATATAAAATAAATGTTTCCTATAATCACTGTACTGCGATAATTGAATCGCTGAAAGTTTCCTTTGGCTAAGGCACCACACCATCTGCCACACGCCCTATTGCCAAACTACCCGAAATGACTACAGCTATTTTAATTCCTGTAACCAAATGGGCCCTTGCTAGTCTAACTTTCGTGCGGGGCACCTACACAGATCGCTTTCCTCATCCATCAACTCAATACAAATGGAATTTTAGGTATTATTCTTAAATCTTCATTATATACACCTGTCGACTAAAGTTGTTTCTTTGAACTACCTCGGAGTGATAGTTGCAAATTTGAAGTACAGTGTAGGCGTTAAAAAGAGCTCCATTCTTAGTCAAGGCTCATCACTTTGCGTAAGCGTATAAAAAAATTTACGCATAATTTACAAATTTTTCAGACTATTACGTAAAGTCAACGTAGAACTAAGATTTGTACACTGTCGTGTATAACATGATCATGAACCAGCGATTCATCAGTCCAGTATCAAATTGAAGCGCGTCATATAGTTCTTAATCACTACCGTCTTACTTATCACTTTGCGCCTCTTGTTCTTGATGTACGAAGATTCGTATATTCCACAGAGCCTTATGGGGACTTCGGCAAGGCCCAATAAACGAATCTAATCTAATCTAATCTGGCACTCAGGCTTCGACGAAAAGCGAGCCGAGAGCCCGGCTGGAACGACAACGGGCGAGCGGTACTGGAGAGCGGGGAGCTTGCGCTCTAGGCGCGCGAGCGAGACAGATAGAACGGGGGAGGTCGACGACCCGTGCACGTGGAGCGCCGCGGCAAAGTAGGCCACGTCGTGACATCACGCAAAATCAAAATGGCCGCGGCGAGAGAGAAGAGCCGTGCGAGGCAGCGACCGAGCCTAGATCCCGCCAGGCCTGCGCTACAGATTCCCACAAGCCTGGCTGTATTCCCTCTCTCTCTCTCCCGCTCGCTCGCCTCGCCTTTTTACGCACCGCGAGAGCGGCCTGTTCCAGGGGGGAATCGACACGCACTCGTGCACTATTTTTATTGAGTGTACTATTTTCCTCGGCCTATGTGTGCCTAAGAGAGTGAGACCGGCCGCTCGTACAAAGAACTAGTTCTTTTTCGGAGGGCTAATGTCGATGTGGATGAAGAGTTTTATTTTGTTTCTTTGAACGGCGAGTTTATGGGTCTCCGAGGAATGTAGAGCTCTCCGTATATACTATCCATCGCTGTTTCGGTGATTTTACTGGTACGAGATTTTAAGAAACTTATTAACGTTTCGATAGGGTAATTTGTAGAGAAGAAGATTTTTTGTGGGAAAATTGATTGACGATAATTTTTTTACTGTTGCATGTTTCAATTCATAATTTTTACGTAAGGAATACAAATTTATTTTAAATTGTGTGGATTTTTTGTAATTCTAGAAATAAATTGTACTAACAAAAAATGTTATATTTTTTATGTAAAGGATACACATATATAGGTATACATCATTTTCTGTTCTAACTCTTTGTATGCGGGTATTTTATCACGAAAAATAATTTGCTTTCGCGATAAAAAAAATTATTACATAATCACACAAAGATATCACTTAAAAAAATGAAGCCTTTACTCCACTCTCCATTCTGTATCTTCAAACGCGAGATAATTTTAAACGTTCACACGCATATGTGACGCACTTATTTGGGACGACATCAGACCACTAGAATAGCTATGCATACCGTAAAATTCACAAATAATTATGAAATATGCTTTTTTTAATTAATAATTCAATATCTGTTGCAACCCATTCACTTTGTTATCTAATAGTTAAGAGACGGAAAAAAATCGAGCTTCAGTAGCACTAAAGTTTATTTGAACCTCTCCACGTGCAACGAACTCGATTAAATTAATTAGCACAATTAGGATGGCACACAGGTACCCCTAGCCTCGAGTGGCGCCCATTATCCGTTGCAAAATAGCAGCTACCCGCGGCATACTTTCGGTTTTCAGGGTCGCGCCTAGTCACTTTTACTCTCGCGGCGATCGTCGGCGAGGAAAAGAGACGGACGACGAGCCGCGTGAAGTATCGAAGTGGAAAATTTTATGATAACGCGCGACGCCGAGTAAACACCGCGAAAGAGACGACGGCGCGTGTATCAGCTCGATTTAACTTATATTTTGATGGCTTCGATCGGAGCGCCTCTCTAATTTTCTCGATTCACCCTGACTTCCTTTTTTTTTCATGTAATACCTCGTCCTGATCCCCACCGCGCTGTTTTGTCGTCACAGGCTGTTTTGTCATGTGTGACGTGCATCGGACATTCGAAATAAAAGAGAGAAACGGTTGGCGAGTGAAAGTTCAGATAAGCGTTGATATTACCATTTAAAAATTTCGTATATGTTATTTTAAAAAAAGCTTTTTAATTTACAATAGCGTGAGTTGTGCAAAGTTGATTTTTATCGGTGCGGAGTTATCATTAATTGCCCAGTAATGATTGATAATTTATTCGCTGGCGGACTTTTTAATGTTTATCCGCGAGTAATTTTCAAGTTTTATGAATGCTAATGTAAAATCTTTCGCAATGTCGCTGCATAAACTGGGAAATTATGTGCAGGAAATGATTGAAACTCAACTGTTATAACTCAGAAAAAATTATAACTTTTAACGTTCGTGTACTAAGCTGCTTAATAAATTATCATATTGTAGCACTCATTGAATACTTTTGCTTATTGAAGTGGGATAAATTGACTTTTGAAGTTGACTTCAAAATTTATTTCAATAAATTATCGACAAATTCATGAATTCATTCTATCTATTTCATGAAATTGTCATATTGACATTTACGTGTTTTATTTATTTGATATAACCGAATAAAAACGTTAAGTCTTTATTAGGTACCAATTAAAATGATGTACATGTTCAATTGAGTATAAAATACCATTTTACAAAATTGAATGAAACCTAAATAATTGAAAAACTTGCAACTCCCGTAATGGTGACCAACACATTAAACAATTTCAAATTGAAAAGGTAAATTGAACTAATGAAAAGCGATACTTGATCTGATTAAGCAGCAATTAAAAAGAAGAAAAACGACCCATCGTCAATTTAAAAAAAAAAGTGGAAAAAAGTTAAAACGCTCAATTACGGATGACGATATACACCGATCCCTGTCCGAAACGGGTTAATCCGTGGCAACGGTGGAAAAGCTCAGCGACGAGTGAAAAATGGCGTTACAGAGACGAGAATAAGCTGCAGGCGTTTTCTTGCCTGTCAAATTTCGTTGTCGCAGATTTAATGAGCCACGAGGAAAAATCATAGCGCCGCGGCGATGACGTCACCGTGCGGCGACGCCGTTTGTGCGCATCACCGTGCGGTGATTTATAGTACAATTCTCCCCCTCCCTCTTTCTCTCTTTTATCCGGGTGTTCGATTCGTTCGATTCAACGGAGAAAAAAAACCCTGAGCGAGGGATGAACGCGACGGATTTTTGGCAGACTCGATATATCGAAGCTGGCCGTTTAAGCCGACGAGACGAGCGCGGCGAAAATAGTCAGGAAATTTAATTTTGGAATTCCGTACGTGGCGGCGTTCTTTTTGGCTGTATGGATGAAATATCGATGATTTTCTTTTTTACGGAAAAAGAACGGATGCCCTCGATCAATGATACAGTGTGCGGATGACGATAAAATCGCTACGTTGTCACAGAAAGTTAAATGAATATACATACGTTTAACAAAAATTTAATTTACAAAAAATATAATGTAACATATATTTTTCTAATTCGTAATTCAATTATACTCCCATTTTTTTTTATTGAGTTATATTCTGTTGAATTGTTTAAATGCATAAGTAAAAATAATCTTAAGCAAGATAATTTTTTGTTATAAATTATGTATTTTTAAAGCAGTAAAACTAAAATTTTAATCGTTAATTATTCTTCAATGAATAAAAAGCATGAAAAACAATTTTTATTGAAGAGCGTAGTCAATTGACGATTTTATGAAAAACTAATTAAGACAAAAGGAAATAAATAAAAGTGCCGTCTCTTTAACAATATTCTTCGCCAATTTAGCTTCTGTTTTAGTCTTACCACTTTCTTTTATCATTTAACATTAATTACAATATCTGCTAACATTTGTAGAAATGGATATGATTTATAAATACATAAAACTTAAAACAAGTCAACGATTCGTAAATTTAAAAATGATAATGAATCACAGTTTTAAAAGAAAATAAAGATATTACAAAAATAATTATTTTATAAATCTAAGATAATTTTAGTCCAAATATAATTAAAATCAACAATGAATTTTATTAGCGTGGACTTACAATTATGCAGTTATATGTGAATAAAAATAATGTTTAAATTATAATTATTGCTGCCATCTAGAAGAAATAAAGTCAAGTTTTTGAACAAGGTTGAAGGTATAGATATGATATATATAATTGATTATTTAGTATAAAATCTCAATTATCAAACTTAGATAACCAAAGTAATCTGCCTTACCAACGGTTTGTAATTACATCGCGCATTTGCTTACACTAAGCTGATAAGTAAGGAAATAAATTGGTCATATGATGGGAATTTGCGGCTACGACTTAAACTTTGAATATGCTACTTAATATTCCTTATTGTTAACATTTTTTTTTTATAAAAAAAATTATAAAATTATAAATATTTTTAATAACAATAAGAAGAGATAATCTCTTAAGATCAAGGAGTGAACCAATCCGAACAATCGGTTTGTGTTGAGAGTTAATAAAATTTAAAAAACAATATTTTTTTCACTGCAAGCAGTAATTTAATTTTCATTAGAATAAAAATAGATCTCAGTATAATTCTGTGAATAAAATTGTTCAATTTTCAGTGAAAAGCACTCGATAAAAATATTAAAAATTCATTTTTAATTATATCGTCGTTAAATTTAAATTTAAATTTAAATTTAACAACAGTTAAATTTAAAAGATAAGAAGTGCGTGATTATTTTTTTATATTATAAATCGTACAATACTTAATATTTTTGAGCTACTTAATTTCTTTTTATAAGTTCATAAGTAATTACTTTTAAACTTGCAAATTGCAATTACAAAAACAAAGCTATTTATTTTTCAACACAATTTTAAAATGTTCTGAAATCATTTAATCAATCAATCAATTACTTAATAAAAGTTAACATAGATTAATTTAAAATTGTTTAAAAATTAACTATTTTTTTGCAGGTAAGGGTAAATAATGAGTTACAATTTAATTACTTGTTCGCAACTTCAATTTTATTGGGCACGAATTTGTTGGTTTACAATCTTATTCTTAAATTATTTTGTCTTATTATAATTACGGAATGATGATTCATATGACGAATGAAAACAGACCTAGTAGGATGCACGAGTAAAAAAACATGTATATAATGACATGAACAAAAAATAAATTAATAAACGCATGATAAAATGAAAAAATAAAATCAATACGTTATCGACACGTCCTTAAAAGTAAGAGCGTACAAAGCACAATTAGATGACGAGCTCTGAAGAACGATTGTAAAAACGCGGTATTTATATTTATATAAAATAAATAATCGTACAATCTCACTAATTCGCTACGCAGGCCAGGCCCGTCGTCCAACCGTGTCGCGTTCCGAACTTAATACTCTCGCAATTTAACAACAGTCTTTCTAAGTTCCTAATAAAAAGTCTTTGGGTCTCGACGAAAGTGTTTCCTAGGACGAGTCGGCTTAGTCGACCTCCTCCATCCTAGAGGCCTCCTCGGAGTCGCCCTCGAGCGGGGGCATCTCGCATTCCTGCTTCTCCTCCTCGACAGTCACCTCGTCGTCGTCGAAGCCAAGGCCGAGTTTGATCATCCTGTAGATCCTGGAGGCGTGGACTTGTGGGTCTTCTAGGGCGAAGCCCGACGAGAGCAGCGCGGTCTCGAAGAGCAGCATCACCAAGTCCTTGACCGACTTGTCGTGCTTGTCGGCCTCGGCCTTTTGCCTCAGGTTCTCCATGATCGGGTGGTCCGGGTTGATCTCCAGATGCTTCTTGGCGGCCATGTAGCCCATGGTGGATGTGTCGCGGAGAGCCTGGGCTTTCATGATCCTCTCCATGTTGGCGGTCCAGCCGTACTGCGAGGTGACGATGCAGCAGGGCGAGTCCACCAGTCTGTTCGATATGACAACCTTCTCGACCTTCTTGTCCAGGATGTCCTTCATGACCTTGCAGAGGTTCTCGAATTTGGCCTTATCCTCCTCGCGCTTCTTCTTCTCCTCCTCGTCCTCGGGTAACTCTAGGCCTTCCTTTGTAACGGAGACGAGCTGCTTGCCGTCGAACTCCTTCAGCTGCTGGACGACGTACTCGTCGATTGGCTCGGTCATGTAGATCACCTCGAAGCCGCGCTTCTTCACGCTCTCGACGAAGGAGCTGTTGGCGACCTGGTCCTTGCTCTCGCCAGTGATGTAGTAGATGTGCTTTTGGTTCTCCTTCATGCGGCCGACGTAGTCCTTAAGAGAGCATATTTCATCCCCAGAGGCAGATGTGTGGTAACGGAGAAGTTCAGACAGCTTCTTCCTGTTTTGGCTGTCCTCGTGGATACCCAGCTTCAAGTTCTTGCTGAACTGTTCGTAGCATTTCTTGTAGTTCTCCTTGTCCTCTGTGACCTCCTCGAACAGTTCCAAGCATTTCTTTACAAGATTCTTCCTGATGACTTTTAGAATCTTGTTTTGCTGCAGCATCTCACGAGAGATGTTCAATGGAAGATCCTCACTGTCTACCACACCTCGGATGAAGTTCAAATACTCTGGGATGAGATCTTCGCAGTTGTCCATGATGAATACTCTGCGGACATACAGTTTGATGTTGTTCTTGCGCTTCTTGTTTTCGAATAGGTCGAAGGGTGCACGACGAGGGATGAAGAGTAGGGCACGGAACTCCAGTTGACCCTCAACTGAGAAGTGCTTGACAGCAAGATGGTCTTCCCAGTCATTTGTCAAGCTCTTGTAGAATTCGCCATATTCTTCCTGGGTGATGTCGTCTGGGTTCCTGGTCCAGATGGGCTTTGTCTTGTTTAATTCCTCCTCATCGGTGTACTTCTCCTTGACCGTCTTCTTCTTTTTCTTTTTCTCATCTGTGGGTTTGTCCTCATCTTCATCCTCACCAACATCCTCAATCTTGGGCTTCTCATCTTCTTTTTCTTCTCCATCTTTTTTCTCCTCTTCATCTTCATCCTCGCTAAGTTCCTTATCTCTTTCTTTCTCAATGAGGAGCTTGATGGGATAACCAATGAACTGCGAGTGCTTCTTTACAATTTCTTTAATCTTGGATTCCTCCAAGTACTCAGCTTGGTCTTCCTTTATGTTGAGGATGATCTTTGTTCCTCTACCAATGGGTTCGCCATTGTCTGGACGGACTGTGAAAGAACCTCCAGCCGATGACTCCCAGATGTACTGCTCATCATCGTTATGTTTTGAGATAACTGTTACTTTGTCCGCAACAAGGTAGGCAGAGTAGAAACCAACACCAAACTGGCCGATCATAGAGATGTCAGCTCCAGCCTGCAGAGCCTCCATAAAAGCTTTTGTTCCAGACTTCGCAATAGTACCAAGGTTGTTCACCAGGTCAGCTTTTGTCATACCAATACCACTGTAAAACACAAAGATAATTTAGTATTTTTTATATTTATTTGAATTAACATTTAAAAAATTTTAAATAAAAAATGTGAAATTTTCTAATTTAAACTAAAAAATGCAAAAACATTTTAGCATTTAGGATTACATTTAAATTGACTGTTAAAAATAAATTTTAAATTCATGAAAAATAGTTTTTAGTTTAGTTTAATTTGAAATAATGTATCTGACAATTTTGATCAACAAATATGATTAGAATTGTGTAATAATTTTGAAAAGAATCAAATTAAAAATACTTACGAATCAATGATGGACAGAGTACGATCATTTTTGTTAGGAATGATCTTGATGAAAAGTTCCTTGCAAGAGTCAAGTTTGCTTGGGTCTGTGAGAGATTCATAGCGGATTTTGTCCAAAGCCTAAAAATATCAAAACCCATTAGTTCACTTTTCTTATAAATTGTTAAAAATATCTTTTAATTAAATACATAGAATAAAATTAAAAAAGTAAAACAAAAAAAATTTAAATGAATTAAAGGTCATATATATAAATTAATTAAAATTTCAATTTAGTGTCAAATTGAATCAAAATTTTGTTTACATTTCAATTTCATGAGTTGAAATAATAATTTAAAATAACATTTATTATTATGCAAACAATTACAATTAATTATTCATGTAATATAAGAATAAAAATTTCAATTTAATCAGAAAAAGGAAACCCAGTATGCACAGACACGTCAATACGTCATGGCGCGCAAGGAGAAGTCTATATATAAACAGTATCCACTTACATCAGACGAGTTGGAGATCAATTCTCGAATGAAAATCTCCTTGTTCGAATAAAATGTGTTGATGATCAGGCTCATAAGCTGGGCGATCTCGGCCTGGAAGGCGAAGGTTTCCACCTCGCCGCTCTGCTCCATCGCAACATCCGACATTTTGCACCTTCTCCCTTGTTGCAACCTCTTCGCAAAATTCCTGTCTTCACGGGTTCAAATAAAATTCACTCGCTGCACTTGACTTAAATAAACCTCTCTTCTCACTTGTAAAATCTCTTCAATGAACGCTGATCCTCTTTGAAAATCACGTAGGGAAGAAATAAAAGTCGCTTTGTAGTGTCGCTGAATGATGCGTCTCGCTCGCTGTCGAGTCTCGAAATATTGAATCCGCGCGCGCTCGCCGCGCTTTTATCGACCTAGCCCCCTTTCTAGAAAGATCCGCACGGAGACTCGGCGCTATTCTCGAAGCTTCTATCGACTGAGCGACTATCTCGCCACTGCGTTCGCGATCGTCTTTTTTTTTAACGCGAGGAGCAGTACGAAAATTCGTCGTGCGATTTTTCGAAGCAAATGCGACTAATTTCGCGATTTTTGAGCGAGTCGTTGAGTTTGCGGAGCGGCGGTGCGGGGTACGCTCGTTTGACTAGTTGACCGCGCGCCGGAAGTGCCCGGGCCGAGCGCCGCCGTCTAGAAAAGTCTCGAGCCAACGCAGAGCCGCTCGCTCATGCAGGGAGGGGAAGATGCTGCTGAAAACGCCGATTATACGCGTATATAGTACGGGGATGCCGCAGCCGAAATTTCCGGAATCTTTTGCGATTTACGAATTGGAGAATGAAGGGATTGCAATTAATAAGTTATTGAATTTTTTTGTCTGGATGTCTTTTTGTTTGGATTAAAGAGAAGCGACCTGGTAGTATGATGGCATTTTTTTTATTTTGTTTATTTTACCGAATTCGGTATTGCAAATTGTTTGTTTTGTTTAATTTTCCTTTTTTAAATCAAAGTTAGTCGAGCTTTGATAAGAAATTTTAGAAATTATTGCAAAATGCATATAACAAATTGAAAGCTCACGAAGGGAATTAATTATCTTATAGTAATGAACTCTAAAAGGTATTTTATTTGAAAAATATTTAATATTAAATTATCAAGTTTTTAATGTAAAATGCATATGAAAATTGGATTTATATCAAAGTTTCTGTACATAATAAAATCCAGGATGCATTTCTTAAGAAACCATTGATACACTTCATTTGATAAAATTATTTAGATAAACGTTTATGATCGCCCACGCTCGTCCGGCTCTTGTTTCTCGCAATTTCCAAGCCACTTAAGTTGATACTTCCTTTCCGACAACAAAAATCAATACAAGCATGTAGTTTGATAAACTATAGATAATGCAGCAACGAAATGAGCACTATATTTTATAAAAGGTCATCGAATGGAGTTGCAAAAGCAATAAACAAATTCGCAAGACGTGGCCAGAACGTTCGAGTCGCACCTGCGGACTGCGCGAGGCTATAATGCGAAAAGAGTCAATGCTTGCGCCAGTTATAGTTCTGCATGTATCGACCGCCTCTCCACGTACGCATGAAAATAATTAGAATAAAAATGCATAAAATATTAAAACAAAAAGAAATATTTTACAACTTTTCGTAATTACGTTTTACTACGAATGAGTCATTTACAATTTTCAAGAATCTTCGAGTACTCCACGCATTGCAGTATATAGCACAGATATATGTAAACAATTTTGCATGAGAATCTCGGCGGAAGCGATGGATCCTCACTAAAATTAAAGTAAAACACGTGATATTTAACGTCACTGGAAGTCACATATATGTTTAATACCTATTTGCGGTAATCGTGTCACCTGGTTTGATCATTTTTCAACCCCGCAATGCGTAAAGGGCATGGATTGATTCTGAACTCTTGTAGAAAATGATACTTTCTTTCTTATCGACTGTACGTTGTCCCTAAGAAGGTAATAGAACGCGAATTTCTGATAGGATTTTCTGGTTCAGTAAATTGGAAATCGATTGTTGTTTTCTGAAAATAGATGATTATAATTTAAATTAGATTATCGGAACATTGAGATATTATCACGGAGTTATAATTAACGTCAAGCAGATGCAATTATGTATTAAGGTTATTATTATCATTAGTGTTATTAGAACAACTGGCAAATTCGATCTGCAGATAACAACAAATGAATTATAAACAAATTTATTAATTGTATAAATGCCTTTGCATGTTAAACCGACAGGATTATTTATAAGTTTTAATTCTCGATTCTTCTTGCAATTACTTAATATTTTATTATACAAATCTAATTCTACTTTATATATATATATATATA
>JAXIUT010000001.1:21177345-21202491 GCA_035586675.1 Eurytoma californica | reverse complement strand
TAATTCTCGATTCTTCTTGCAATTACTTAATATTTTATTATACAAATCTAATTCTACTTTATATATATATATATATAAACGATTTCATGATATTTTATAGACTGATTCTTAAAATTGCTGTGTTAAGGTTTATTAAATTATTTTGTGAATTTAACGAACCTCTGATAAATTTTTTTTATTATATTTATACCTATTTATAGATGTTTTGCTTTAAATACAAAAGATACCGCATACAATTGACAAAGAAAATAAAATACTTAAATTATTTTTTAATCTAATTTTTTTTATTCATTTTTATTTCTATGTCTATTGTACGGATGTTCTAGGTATATGAAAAACCTTTTTTTGAGATTAATATTTTCTTTTCCATTTATTGGAATGATTACTGCAAGCTAGTTAAAAAATGCAAACCGCTAAAACAAAGTTCCATTGCACTTTGTATAATTTATATTTACTCCCTTTTATTTATATAAAACATGAGAGGGCAAAGTCCTAAAACGTGGTCAATTTTAGCTTGATGCGTGCATACTGTGAATCACAAGAAAGTTATGCAATTACACAGAAGCCAAGTTGTTCAAATAAAACTATTTAAAGTAGACAAACAATTATTATTAGATCAACTAATGCAAGGTAAAAATAGCCTTCTGAATAAAAAGTTGTTATAAATCACTCACGCTTAGTTAAACAAAAATATTGAAATAAACAATTTAAAGTACAGCAGGTATATTTAAATGAACAGTAAACAATATTTCTTGTAGATTAATTTTATTTATTCACTTATTTATTTTGCATATATGTATATATAAACTTATAAGTTACGCCTAATCGTGTCGTATCTAAACTTTATTTTTCATTTTTTTTTTACGAGTATCATTTAGAATATTTTATTTCAATGAGCAAGTGACTAGTGTGCAGCAGTTGCTCCATTTCCCGTCTTCTACTAATCTCCACTTTATCAGATAACTTTAAACCCACATCTTTCATTTTTTTTCTTAAATTTTCGTCTTCACACTATCAATCTGAATACAGTCTGTCCGATCGCATATCCATATAAATTAGACATCCCCGCGCGTGACGTTCATTTATACGTATATGCACACAACGTAACATTCTTCCTTTTTCTTATATACACTCATGCTTAAATGTTTATATGTACTTTTTTGTTCTTATTATACTTATGCTTATTTGCATTGCGTTGCACGTCTGCGTTTTTTCTGACCCTGCGTAGTACAGAGCGTCGTTTTGCACTTTTCCCTTTTCTGCCTACACTTTTTAACCTGGTTCAATTCACCTACGGATCCCGTCACCTTTCGTTTATCTGCTCTAACGAGCTAATCTATGACTTTATTTTTTTTCATAATCGTACTTCTGATAATAACACTATGTGAAACTTTAAATGCGACTCCGGATTTATTTACAAGGTTGCGGTTTGGTATCTGTTTTTTTATTCTGGGTTATTTTTAGATCGGTTATTCATCTTATTTTCTTTTTTTTTGCAACAGTTTTCGATTATTTTGCGTGTGGTCCGCTCCTAACATCAACGTCTTGAATACATTTTTGTTTTCATTTATAACACGCCAGTCCTGCAGTGCGATTTTTTTTGACTTTATTTTTTTTATCATATATAGAAAAACGTTTGATTCGTGTAGACGAGAAGGAGCAAGTGGTTGTATTTTTTTTGTTTATTTTTTTCGTGTGAATGTGTGAAATGACAAATTGAAAATGTAAAATTATCTCGCGTTTGTTAAGTACGTGTAATAACGATTTTTTAGTACAAAAACGATCACAGAAACGTGGCACTTTCCGTTTGCCTACGGATCTACTTTTTTTATTATATAATTAGTTTTTCACTATTTTCGCTGATATAATATCTCTCGTTACTTACTTATTCTCATGTTCTCTCGCAATTATATTCATTTAACTTCTTCGTTTTACGGTATTTAATGGAAGAAAGTGTTTTTTTGTAGATTTGAGTTTATTTAATTGTTTATAAAGTGCTAGTCACTTTTTTCTAAAATTACTTTTTTTCTTTGAAATGAAAGTAGTGCTAATATTTTTTAATGAAATTAATTTTTAAATTCTCGTATTGCAATCGTTAAAAAATTTTTGTACGTAATTAAAATGTAATACAATAGTTTATAAGCTTCATTATTACATTCGTTATAACGATGTTATAAAAGATTAAGAAAAATTTGGCGTAAATTAGCATTTTTTAATAATTACAACTGTCAAATTTAGGCAAACATTAGAATGATATGTTTGTAAGTTTGCAGATTTCATCATCGTAAAAGATAACAAAATTAAAAATATAACGAATTGAATATAAGGAAACAAAAAATTGCACATCCTTGCTTCTGAAACATTTAAGTTTGTATTGTATACCAAATTTTTCTTAATCTCTGTAATCGCATTGTTTTTAATTTCAAACTCATAGCACCGTTATTTAGCGTGATATAATATATTATATAGGACGATTTTAGAGTTACATTATTGGCATCGATTACGATAAGCCTCACATTTCATTTAATACGACCTCATGACTTATAGTCTTAATCAGGGCAGGGACAGTAGTGATTTTTTATACGAAGTAACATTTTTTTTTACTTTTCGGGGTTGCATTATTTTATCGTTACATAGCGGTAAACAAAAGAAGAACGAAATCATTTTTCGCGTTTAGGTAAATATGTACGAATGCTGTCGTCGGATCGCGAGTATTAGGTACCACGTTTTCGTTTTCCTTCAACATTATTTTTATTCATGCGGCTATTGCATAGACGAAGTGCAAATTTAATTTTATCCGCGTGGTTACTCGACAGGTATTTATCTCATTCGCTTGTTGTAAGTCTAAAGAGTCGTCTTGTTCTGGACTTAGTAAATGTGCGTCACGGAACGCTGGTGTAAATTTCTCCGTATTCAAGCACTTGTTAATCGGATTTTATAAAAAACGACGTTCTTATTAATTTAATTTTTTTTTTCTTTTGTTTTTATTGATAAACGGTATGAAGTCCCTCGCCAGATTTCTGCGTCTCATTTTTTCCCCCCACGCGATGCTCGGGTTATCCTTAGTTCGTTTTAACAAAGTGTTTTGTCAGGATTATAATAATAATGATATTTTTTTTCGTGGAGTATCATTTCTTTTTATTGATTGGTGTGTGTATTTTATATTTCAGCGAGACAAAGGTGCAAAACATCGACGGAAATCTCGAGAGACTCTCAAAAGAGCGGCTTTGGGTAAGTCTACAAAATCTCGATCGGTTTTTTTCTTTTTAATCTCCTTGAGGTTAAGGAACTTCCATATTATACACAGACTCGCACGCGGCCAATGTCTAATTGTTCACTTTCAGCATTATTAAATATTCGCAGTTTATTCGATTAACCACTTTCAAACAAATTCGCTCGTGAGTCGCACGCACACATGAGTACTTATGTAATAAAACAGACGAAAGTTACGCTTAGCCGTACGCGAAATCACTCTGATCTGGGTCTGTAGAATAGAGTATTCTTTACAGTAATAACACATTGTGTACTTCTTACATCACCCATTTGCATTTTTGTCTGATAAATTATTTTGTCTGATGAACCCTGAATTTAGTGACAAATTATTGCCTTTATATTTAAGTGAGAGCCTTTACGTTTAAATCATCCTGGATTCATAAGATTCGAAAGAACAAATAAAAGGATTGCTCGTATAATAACCTCATTCGAAAATATACTTTAAACATTGAAGCCATTAAATATGTAACTCTAATGTTGTCTTATTAATATTTTATTAAAAAATCCTTTGAAATAAATTTCATGAATAAAATCACATTGCATAATCGTCAGCTACAGTTATATCTAACTCCAATACCTTTAATGAGTAAAATTATCATTGAAATTGAGCGCCAATGAAAAACCTAAAGTCTCCCCTCGCATGTCCAAGCATCAATCGTTTCGTCAAATGCAACACAGTCGAAAGGTCAAGTGCACTCGATTGAAAAATCACACGCAACGAACTACTACAGTCGCAAGCGAAAGCACACGCAGACCTGCACACCGCACGCGTTTGGCGCGACGCGTCGCCCGCATCCAGCGGCGGGAGGGGCGTCAAGCATCGAAAAGTCTGGCACGATTGCAAAATGAGGAAAGGAAATCCAGCGCCGGGCGTGTGTCACTCCTGATTCGGCGCTGACGCGGCAAAAGAATGAAAAACGGAAAAACCGTGCGTGATTTACGCGGATCGCGGAAGAGAGCAAAGGTCAGCCTTTGGAAGCCCTGCGATTGACCGTGGCGGTGTCGCGACGTCGAGGAGTGTGTACGGCGAACGTAATGAGGGATTAAAACTGACGAACGGAGAAAAAGGAAAAGCGACTTCCTTTCGGCGCCTTGGCAATAGCGATGCCGTCGCTTTTCGAGAGGCTCGCGCGAAGCGCGTGCGTCACTCCACTCGCACACTTCGCACGCGCACGCACACATTTATGTATATAGCACGCGGAATTGGCGTTCTCACCCTACGTTTAATAGTAGTTCGTACTTTACAATGGTTTACTTGCTTTGTTTAATAATCTTATATACTTCGCGATCTGAGATCTCCGCTAGGGCGCACTTACTGCGCATCACCTGCGGACGCGCGCGACTTTTTAAATCAATTTTATGTATAATATTTATAGTAGTTACCTTTGTCGCTAGATTCGTTAGGAATAGGTTGTATGTTATACTTATACTTACAATACTTACAACGTATTTCACTTTTTTCGGTTTCTCTCTTTTATTTTAATTGTTTAGTCGATATATCAATATGGCTCTCTGCATTTTTTTGTAATCTATATAATGCGCAGATTTTTGCAACTCTCTTTTACTATCTTACTTATATAATCATGATTTATCGTGATTCTTATCACTTTCACACTTTGCTTTCGTAATTATCGGTAAAATTGTTAAAATTAACGGTAGCGGATAACTCGTGTGTTACATAATTATTTTCTCAATTATATGTCCCTCTTCGTACCCATTTATGTAGGTATTATCGCTACTCATCGAATAATCAGATAATCATCAATCGATAAGCGTCGATTACGCTTTCTGTTATTTTATTTATACATAATAATATGACGTCGTTTGGATTTTCATCGTTAACCATTTTATCATACATAACCTAAAGTTTATATATTTAAAATTTTAATCTTCATGGAATGTCGACGAAGTCTGGAGTTTCGTTTACTCGCGTTTTTTTTTAATTAACTTTTGCGCAATCTGTCAGTAATAATATTATAATAACATCTGTAATATATATATTTTTCTTTGCTCGATTAAATTTTTCATATTACGAACTGCGTTGTAGTAAATTCAGTTAACTGTTTAATTAATTTACTTTAAGCGTTTTTTGAAAACATCGCTCGTCCGCTCTCTAATTTCAAAAAACGCTCGGCTACTTTCGTGGATGGTTGAGTTGGTTTAGTTTATTAATAATAATGCTGCGTCCTGTTGCATCTCGTATTAATTTATTTATCGTACGCGATTGAATCATCGATTAGTTTCGTTATTGATCAGTTAAAATCTGCGAGTTACTTCGCGGATTAGTTTATATTCACCCGGTGATAGTGTTGTATCGGTCGCGCCGCATGCGAAAACGCCTGCGCATGCGTTTACGAGGACTGCGCAGTTTCGTTACTTTATAATACTTCTTCGACTCGTGGAAGAGGAACGCGAAAGCATTTGTCGCGGGGAGGCTCGAGGGACCGAAGGATCAGAAGCGATCGGTTGCCTCGATCTTCCTTTTCATCTCGTTCAGTCGTTGAAAGAAGCAGTTATTGCAACAAAAAATTAAGTGAAAAACACTGAAAAAGATAAATTTCAGATAATTCAAAAGAAATAAAAAAAAAAAAAATTAACTTAAATTCAGAATTACAAGTTTTTAAATTTAGTGTTTTTTTAGGTACGTACATGTAAATAAAATATATAAACTTATTGCTTAAAAATTGACAAATATACGAAATTCAAGTGAGATTAGTAATAAGCACAATAATTTTCGTAAAAGAACAAAATAAACAAAATCGAGATAAGGTGTTTGGACAGAAAACAAACGCATTTCTTTGTATTTATATTTTATGAAAACGGAAAAATCGACGTTTCCTTTCCAACTTTTATTTCCTATAATAATAAATATCAATTGTCAATGCAAAAGAAAAAGAAAAAGAAAGCCGTCGATCAGTCGATCAGTTCTCGTCGCTCGCTACTTCGAGCTCCCCGCTAATGGAGCAGAAAAACGTGTGCATAATAATTATAATTAATTAATGAGGTTGGCAGTTTGTTCTCTTTTTTTCACTCTTTCTTTTCTTTCCTTTTTTTTACATAGCGTTTTCTTTATTTGCGTCTATCCATTTTTTTTTCCTTTGTCGAGCTGGTTTATCTCGTGCGCAAAGCGTCGACAGCGTTTTCGCTTTGCCCGAGTCGAAGCCAATCGCCCAAACGAAATTTTTTTCACATGTACACTCTTTTTTTTTATGCATTATTTTACCACGAAGTATCGATCTACACTCGACCACGATTTTTTGGCAGTTCGTCATTCAAACGCATTCAAACAAAATGGAATTGCTTATATTTTTTCCTTCTATAAACCATGTTTGCACAGTAAAAAATACACCGAAGAAAAATTCAAAAGTATTTACTTTCTAGCGAACAAATAGTTTTTTTTTAATATTTCACGATGATACTTCCTTGACAGTGAACTTGCGCATCGGTCGTTTATTATAAATTATTTATATATATTCAACAATCAATATAAATTCGCTCGTCGATGTGCTTCTACTCGTGCAAAATGTGTGTTTTTGCTTCATTGAAATTTTAATTTTTATTTCGTCCTATCTATTATCCTGCGCCTATTTTAATGCATTTCGTGCGAATTTTAGTCAATGTCCTTTAAGTTTCACATTACTCCGCGCTTCACCCCTCACGTCGTCAACATTGTCTCGTCGTTCGCTATTATATATAATGTGTATAATGGATCTCCGACGCTAAGGAGATATTAATCTGTTCGTTTTAATTATAATCGCGGTGTGAGTGTTTAAATCCCTAATGAGCCTAAAGTTCAAAGTGATCTTTCATTTAAGTCTAAGTGTGTCTTGTGTGTATGTGCGAAACAATCAAGTGTCGTGTGCACTACATCATCGATATATGCAATGTGTTACGGGGAAAAGCAGCGCTTCGGTCATTTATTGATCTTTTGCTTTGTTTAACAGAGTTAAATTAGTCTTGTAACAAACTTCAATAAAGGATAGTGCTATATTACAAAATTCACTTTTACTTAAGGTTTATTTACCTGACGATAACAGGTGGGCTTTATTTTCGCTTCGCAAAGTGATTTTTTTCATGTAAACAATTAGTTTTTTCAGTTGGAAATGTCATTAACAATATTGTTATTTTAACGGTGCAGACTATACGTATGAAATGTTCGCAAAATGTTTGTAACCGAGGAGCTCTTTTCCCACTATATATTTATATTATATATATGCTACCCTTAACGTTTAAACGTAGTTTACATATCACTTATTACGCGTAGATCCTATATTTATATTATTTATGAATATATTCATTTTATTCATTTTTTCCCTTTTTAATAATTCACGATACTTTTTTAATGAGTACAATATATAGGTTCTGTATAAAACTCGTATGTACAGAATGATCGTTTTGTTTTGTTTTTTTTTTGTTTCTATGGCTCGTTTTCGCTTTCTTACTCTCGTTAGTGCTATTAGTTTTTGTAATCTTCTCTGCTTTTTTTGCTCTCTTTCATTTCGAATTTTTCTTGTCTCTAATTATTCAGTTTTATTTTTTTTTTAATTTTTTTTTATAGTATATAATATATTAAGATGCGCCAGCGACTTAGCCGATAAATAGTGCGATCCCTTTTTTTCGTATTTTCTTTTTAAACAGTACAATATATTTATACTTGTGTTTCTTCAATTTATTTTAACGCACACTAACGCATTGTTACAATAATAATTTATATATTTATGTAATCGATACAATTATAATAATCAATAGTGGCAATGATATCATTCGGTAATAATACAATGATAATGAATCTTAGTGAGGATCGATAGTAAAAGTTCCTCTCGACTTTCTCTCTCGAATATACATATACAATAAATATCAACGTAACTTTACGCCGCAGCTCGGGTGATTTAACTTTGTTCCATAAAAATAAAAACGCAAATCCTACCAGAGGACGTGTCTCTGTCTGTCTTTTTTTATCATCTCGGTTCTCTCCTTCCCCCCTTTTCTTTCCTCACCGCGCGATGATCTTTCGGCGACAAGTCGCCGGGGTCGCCCGATCGCCGGCCCGGCGTCGCTCGCCGTTTTTTTTTTTTTATACATGTGTACTCAAATACTCTTTATCTATGTTACGCACTCACGTAATGTATCGTAGAAATTCATCGCGCATACGTCAACGTATTATAATAAAAAATATATATACCGTACGAGAAGTCGCTCGGCCGTGCGCCGGGCGATCGAGCCGCACCCCCAGGAGACGCGCGCGAGTCCACGCGAAGCGCCCGAGGCGTCGGAATGATAGTTTTCTCCTTTTTTTTCATCCTTCGCTCGCGCGTTATCTTGGCGGATCCGGGGATTGGGAAACGAGAAGGGGTGGGTCGACGCTGGACCGTGTGTTCGCGCCCTTCGCGACCGCTGCAGTTCCGCGCAGGGCTCAATCTGGCAATGGGCGATGCTGCTATGGGATCTTAGTCTGCTCGTTGGACGAGGCGGGCTGGTCTCGACAGTAAGGAAAAAAGCGATTTGCTATCGCGAGAGTTTTCTTTTTTTTTTGTTCGATTGGATGTAAAGGATTTTTGTTAGAATGACGAGTGTTTTTTTTTTTTTTGATAAAAATGTTACAGCTACTGTTAAAGAGTCCGTTAAAAATGAAAATACGTTTTACAAACATGTCAGGCACTCGTCACTCTAATGCAAAAATTATATAACTGACGATTCCAAGTAAATTTTTTCGAAAAAAATGATAGAAAATGCAACTTCTTACTTTGAACGCACGTAAGACCGTTTCTTTTAGGATAGGAAATTGTTACGATCCAGCTAGAAGATGCGCGTCTAGTTTTGAAATCGTGTAGGTTTCTCCGATCGCTGCGGTCCGACGTGCAAATCGTTTTCTTCGCTACGGCCAGAAGAACGAGCTCCTCCTCCGCCTCCTCTCCCCCGCGTTCGACGAATCGATTAGCGCAAGCGGGTCACGTGCTTCCCGAGGTATCGCGCGAAATCGCTCGCGGCCTCGGTTGACAGTCGGACGGACGGCGGAAGGGCCTCGCGTGCCTCCTCTTTTGACGAAGTAAGCCACCAGCCTCTCGCGTGCGCGGCATGCCCTTCGCCTTTGACGGCCCGTCGAAATTTTGGCCGAAACGCCCATTCGGCATGATGGAATTTTTTCACGCGAAAGAAAATGCAAAGAAAAGCCCGCTTTTGGTTTTTCAAAGACACAATATTAGAGTTTATTATTCATTTTAATTGCCGTCTTTCAATGCGATTGTCCCGATAAAATTTTTGTAAAAATTCTTACGACAGTGTTTTGGTGAAAAGGAAAAATCACCGAGATGAAAGAACGATTAAAATGAAAGCGAACCTCGAACTTTCTCTAAATCTCGCGGCACTTTGCACTCCGCTCGGGGAAAAAAAAATTCAGCGATTACGCCGTTGACGTGATTCCTGAAAATCCCGCCTTGAGATTAGGAGGAGCCGTCGGGGCGGCGAGAGGAAGCGTCTCTCTCTCTCTCTCGGCAAAGCAGCTTTGCTCCGGTGTCTCGCCTACCCCCGGCGTCTGAGAAATGAGATGTCGACCGGCAAGAAAATTCGTCGCCGAGCTTCTCCCCCGACGGCTTAACTTTTTTAACCCGCAATTAAGCGCGACGTTATCGCGGACACGCTCGCGTGCCCGCTCGAGAAAAACAAGCCTGTTCCCATCCCGCGCGAGAGTCTCTTTTGCGCGCCGCGAGATACCGAGGAGTAAATGCATGGCACCGGCGGCTATCTTTATTAGAGAGACTTCTCCCCGCAGCTCGACTTGTCTTTTTCAGTTTTTCGTGAGTTTGTAAGTAACGGCATTCGTCTCTGAAATTTTTTGATCATTTTGTCTGTTTCTTGTCCTGCGTTAAGAACGTACGGGCGTTTGTTTTCTTTTTTTTGTGTCGATTTGAGAATTTAAAAGATTAGAAAATAAAATTTCATTCACACAAGAAAAATAAACAGTAGATTTAGTATTTTGTACAGAAGATTTAGCTGTAAATTGTCAAGTTTATTTTAATTTCATTGAGAAGTTTTCTAATTTTACTGATTTTGCAATGCTAATTTTACTTTTACTAATTCAATAGTAACTTGACTTGCTGCTGTTTATTTTTTTCGTGCAGCTTTGAATCATCTGTCTTATGGGGCTATTTTTTTCTGTCAAAATATGTTATTTATTTTCAGTAAATTTTGGAAAAGTAAAATAAGCAAAGTTGCACGGCAGCAAGTTCATCTTGCGTCTTGCCGGCGGGAAAAACAAGCTGGCGAGCACTTGCCAAATTTGGATTTGAAATGAGCGAATGCGGCGCGCTGTGTGATTTTTCACCGCGTTTCGGCAGCCCCGCTAGCAAGAAACGCGAATTGGTACAGTCAGCGGAATAAAGAGAAATCTCGAGCTTGTTGAACTTGAATTTGCATTTTCCTTGCCGGCGCAAGTCATTTCCAGGGCTAAATTTATGACGGTTCGTCGGCTCTCCATTATTCCTCCTCTCCGAATCCTCATTCCACCCCTCCTCCTACCACCTCTCTTTTTTTCGATCATTTTGTTTGAGATGTTCCCGCGATTTGCATGCGCTTTGTTGCCGCTCGCTGCGTTCGACCGCGAGGAAGCGAAAAGAGAGCCCCAGTTCTCAGCGCGCGCGTTCGCCACTTTTCCCTCGCGCGACTTTTTGCCCGCGCGTGTACGTCATATCTCGTTGTTTGTCTTTTCAAACTTCTTCCCCCCTTTTTTCGGTTAAAACAATTCTTTTAGTGACTAAAGAACGTCGAAAAGTTCGTATAATCCTAGAACGCATCGAGTGTCGATTTCCCATTTTTAATATTCTAACAGTCAACAATCAACGATACTTTTATTTTTTTTAAGTAGAATAAAATGTTTCCTCTCACGCGATTCTTTGTTAGAAATTCATTTAAACTTTAAAAAAGTATATTCAAAAGTTATTACACTACTGAATATAAAAAATACGAAACGAAAATACTAATTACATTCTCACGATTAAAAAATACTTTCATGTTGTACTTGTAAATGATGTCAGCTTTTTAAAAATCACATCGTCTTTTGAACAAGACCATCGCCGTCGCCGAGCCTTAAAAAATAACGAATAAATCGCGATCCACGAGTCGCGCATCCTTCCGCCGTCCGCCGCAGAGTCGCGCGCCGCGGTCCTCGCGCTTCATGCATCGCGCGCTCTTATTAACTGTTCGTCGTGTGTTAAAAAGTCGGTGTAAAAACGTTCCGAAGCACTTGGGATCGTCGTTTTTATTTGTTGTCGGTCGAGCCACTCTACGGCCGATACAACCTCGCAACGCACGCTCGCTCTCGCGTACTATATGAGATTAGCTCTCAAATTTTTTCCCTTATTTTAACGTATTTTTTGCTTCTTTGAATTTACTTTTTTTTTTAAATATTTTTTTGTTTAATTAACTCATTTTACTCGATTATTCTTAATTCTGCGTTTGCTTTGCGTTTAATTTATTTAAGTAAACTTTTACTCTTTATCTTTTTTTTGTTTGTTTATCTTCGACGAGCTTAGTTAACTAGTGTGATTAAATTGACGTGTTTCATACAGCGAAGATCGCGTCGGGCTCCTCTTCGATCTTCCTCTGACATATTCCGCGCCCTCCTTTCTCCCTACATCCTACTTTGCGCTTACAAACTAAGAGATATTTCTTTTAACGTTGCGCGGCATGCGTCTAGCTTCGCTCCCTCTATTTCATTCACGTCTCTCCTGAGTACGAGAGAGAGAATAAGATACTTTATGCGGCGTCTCTCTCTCCCTTTATTTTTCGTAGTATATCATACTGATTCGGGCTACCCCCATATTGGGCAACGAATTCCGCCTGTGTCTCTCAACGGCTCCTCATTCGTCATTAGGTTATTTCTTTTAAGCAGGCGGATCTGTGTTTTGTGTGCTTTGTTGCTCTTTCCACCTCGGTACACCTTTCAGTCTTTGTTGCGCACGCTCGGGCGTGTCGTTTTTTATTTTTATTCTTCTGTCTCGAGGGCGGCTCTTTAACTTCGCCCGAAAAAAGTCGCGCTACCGGGCAATTTTTGTTTTTTTTTTTTTACGCGCCTCCTATGACCCTCTACACCCCGTACGTCTTTCGCTTTGGCTGCTCACGTCTCGCGAAGGAAATAGTCTTCTTTCTCGAGTTTTGTTTTTTGGTTATATTTTATGTACGTGCGTTCACGCCTGCCGTTTCCCCCGACGTCGCCTACGTCGTCGTTGCGACGCGCTGTCGTCGGGCCTTTACTTGGCCTCCTCGAGGAGGACGAGGTCGTCGGCGACGACGTCGCTGATGTGCAGGTATATGATCCAGTACATCAGGTTGAAGCAGACGAAGCAGACCGGAAAGACGATGCGAGAGTACTTATCGATGTCCGATGGCGTTATACCTGTAAAGATTACAAAGAATTATGTAGGGATGAAAGTGCATGTTTCTACTACGTCTGTAATGCTTGAAGAAGGTACAGAATGGGGCATTCTCAAAAGTAACCCTAGAATCTCACGATATGTACTTTAATTTTGTACCTCCATGAATAAAAGGAGAGAGATTGTACAGAAAATTGAATTTTTAGTCGGTATAAGGTTCTATGTATAGCTACTAAAAGCCTTCCTTCCCTGAGATATTTTTTCAATGAGCTTCTAGGGTTGAGCTATTCTAAAAAAGTATGACGATGAAGCATTGACACAGAGGAAATGACGTATCTATATCTAGCATATAAATGAACGTATGAATGAAGATTATTTGAGCCAAACTTAGGTATACGTCTGATATTAACAGATTTTTTAGCTACAAATAAATCGTTTACCCAGTATAGTATGTTTTGTTGGCTTTGGAAAAGTCTGAAGTGCAGAATGGGCATCCTCTTGAGCTAAGAGAAAAAATTCCAGAAACAGGCTTATTGTACAAAGATAACCCCTTCAATTGGCAGAATGTTTTATTTGACACATCTATTATTGAAATGATAATTTTTAAAATAGGTGATTGGATTAAAAGTAGACTGGAGAATGTTTAAAAAATGGAATTATTGACATAACAGCAGGTTAGACAAGTGTAATTCCATGCATTAGTCCATGATAACATAGATAATATTCTGAGAATACTGTTGTTTTTAAATTAATTGTAGAGGTTATTTTAAGGCAACATCCACTTCACTCGACGTTCGGAAAATATTTTCAGGAGGACGGCATATTCAAATTTAATGAATAAAATAGTTGTCATTGGAATGGTTCAATATTAAGGCAGTAAATACAAAATATTTTTCCATTTAGAAAGAAAAGCCATAGCAAAATTGAATTCAGGTAGTTAAATAAAAGAAAATGTTTACAATTCAAATTTTATACTAAAAAAAAACATTTATTATAAGAATGGCAATACTAGGCAAAATTACTAATAATTAAAAGAATGTATACTACTTATAAAGAAGATAACAATGATATATGAATATTAAAAACTAAACCAAAGATCATGTATTATGTCTAACACAAAAACATTTAAATGATGAAAATGAAAATAATATTTACATTAAAAATTGTATTTTTATTTAATTGCTAACATTTAAGGAATTTGGGAGGCACTACTATTAGAACACTTGTATTTAGCTCTTAAAATCACTCACATTGATTTTAAATTTAAAAATATGAACCATTCAAATGCTTATTTTTTTATAAATATGCAAATAAACGAAAATTGTTACAAAATTAGTTTTTATAAGCTGCAAAAGTTTTCTGAAAATTTTTCAAAAGCGCAAATTTGTCATCGATATTAGCATTACATTTTAAAGAAATCTACAATTGGAAAAGCGTTTTTAATTTCTAAATTTCTAAGGCTACAGTTTCAGCATTCCTTTAACCACAAAAAATTTTTAATGAGTTTCAAGCATATCAAATATGGTCATCAGAAATTAGGATTTATTACGTAAGAGGTTTTGAATCTTAATATTACAATAGTGAATCCTTTTCCTTGAATTGTTTTCTCCTAACTAAAAAATAGCCACATATTTAAAAAACTCGTGATCTCTTGAAAATAAAAAATATAAATTATTGAAATATTATTTTACATATATGTTAAAACATTTTAGAGTCAAGAAGCAACTCACAAAATTTTAAGTGGCTAAAAAACGTGAAAACTTAAAAATTATCAATTGCTTTAAATTTTCGTTTTTTAAGCAACTTTATTATCTAAACTAAAAAAATAAAAGTGGTTTTAAAATATAATTCATGCAGGATTGGTTAACTAATAATATCTATCTAATTTAATTTTGGCATTTTCCAAAGTTAATTAAAACAATAGTTCAGAATATTCATGAACTATATAAGAAAATATTTTTCGAAACAAAAGGAAACGGAAAATGTTATTCAAATAAAAATTTCAAAATTATTAAAATTAATAGTTAAAGGATTATAATTGGAATCATTAATTATTTAAAAAACAAAGTTTAACATTTTCTGTAGGATAAAATAATGTTACTCATATTTTAGAGAAATTTGTATAGATGTATGTACAATATTATCCTATATATATTATATTATATATCTTCCTGTTAAATTTGACACGATTATATAAAATTGAAAGTATGGCCATAAATTGAATCACAACCATTTTTAGACACTTAATATAATACATTATTAAGTATAGATTTTATTATATTATTTACAAGTGAAATTTTAATTTTTGTAATAAAAATTAAGTAATATAGAAAGAATTCAATTAAAGGTATTAATTTGTCTTTCCTCCGAGCAAATAACGATCAAAATAGCAAACTGTTACAAAACAACATTGAATCTTAATCTAGGAATGTAGCATTTTATATATAGTTAGTCAGTATATACGTCTTTTGGTACTTTAAATTTTTGGGTTGAAAAAGTTCTTGTTTAACCCTTTTATACTGCTATTAATTTTTCAGGATTTTAAGTGACCTTTAATGACTAGAATTATTCAAAATAGCTGTTTAATTTAATATCAAATTAAAAACGATTTTGGTACCTCTTTTATATTGTTATGTAAATGAACGTTAGATTTATTTACCAATTTAATTTGACCCATAGCCCCTTGATCATTAATTGATGGTTAATCGTAAATTGGTTATTTAACGTATTATTGTTTCTTAAAAATATATCTATGCGAAGTGAAAAGGATTTAGGCAATATACAACATCGAAGGGTATAAAAGATCAGATACTTATATGCAAATTCAGGAGCTACGGGCTAAATGCAGAAAGTCATTGCATCAATGTACAAGGGACATTAAATGAAACATTATTCTAAATTATAAAGTACCAGGGCAATCTCCAAAATCGTTTTAAAGTTAAAAAAGTAAAGCATAAGATGTTTAATGAAAAGAGGTCGGGTCAAAGCATCAATTACTCACCATAGAGTTTGCTTATGTCCTTGCCGGGGTGAATGAGGTGTTGCGGTGGTGGAGGCGCCTCCTCGTCCGCTCGGCCATTTATGGTGTTTTCGAGGGTGCCGCCCTTGCTGTGTGCCTTGGGGTCATGGACCTTAAAGCGCACCTCCTGGACAACACGGGACCACTTACAAGAGACACGGCAGATCGAAGAGGGTCAGCCGACTTGCATCGGCGTGCCCTTGCTCTCATCAATAATGCATGCAAAAACATTCAGCGCTCAGGTGGCTACAGGCGGGGGGTGTGTATTTGTCTTTTTCCCGAGGCTCCAAATCTCGTGTGATTGGGCATATATTAAAAGTTTGAGTGGCAGGGTGATACGGGAAAGGATATTAAAGCTCGTATGGAAATTCTTGATGGTTTAACTAAACATTTCCTTTCGGCCTTTTTTTTATGGGAAGGCCTAGGCCACAATAATTTATTTTGGATTTGAAGCTTTACTTTAATAATTTAGGTAATTTAACTAGTAAAGCTTTTCTCGTTTTATGTAATCACTTATTTCTTTTTTAATGTTTATTTTTATGTTAATGTCGTTTTTAATAAATTTATATCTTAATTAATGAATAATGAATACTCCACTGCAATAGTGTTTTTGTTGGAAATGTCGTAACAATATGCAAATATTTTTTATAAATGAATTTAATATCACTTTCAAACCTTTTCATCAATTTGATTTTTGCCAGTATTACTAATTCAAATGTTCGAAGTACAAAATAAACTCGGCTGTGTAGCTCTTTGTAATGTACAAAGTTATTTAATTCGAAATCAAAGCGCGCGTTCTTGAATCTGCTGAAGTATTTCATTAATATATTACTGTAGCATTACACAGCAAGTCCATATATCTAGTTCAAATAACTAAACATTGCGCAGAACAAACCCGTGCACTGCTGTCAGTTAAATACATAGATTCTCAAAATGAATTATTCCAAAATACAAACTTATATTATACAAATAATTGAATTGATAACTAAAAAAATTAAGTGCACAGAAAAAAAATTATCTTGAGCTTTTGCCACGAAAACGTTACGAGTTGTCTGACTGCAAGACTTTGACACAAGCGTAAAAAAAACCTTGAGCAGGCTCGTAGGGAAGTTTTTTTAAAAGCGGCACTTTGTGATTTCCCATCCGCGCCCGATTCCGAAGTTTCGTCAGCGCAACGATACTAAATCGACTCGCTTGCTCACTTTGGGCGTCGGAGTGCAGGGCCGCGCCTCGTAAAGCCGCGCTCGCGTAAAAGTTTCCCGCGGTGAAAAATCTTCGGCAACGCGCGCAGCGGCTCGCCGCTCGTATATAAAGCATTTAATTAACGAATGAATTAATTAAGTATAATACCCGGCGGGCTCTCTAATTGGAACGACCGCGGCCTCCCGCGAGTTTTATTCATCCACCCTTGACTGTGTGTGCTCTGCGCTAACCCGACCGCCGCGTTATATACCTAACGGACTCCGTGCAACGCACCGGGCGCATTTTTCGCTCCATCGAGCTGACAAAAAGTTCGAAACTTAAATTAACATACCATTGAGCTGCGAGGTGCTTCGTAATTATTCCTTCGGTGTGGAATAATTAAATAGCGCAACTTTTTTTCAGAGGTGTTTTAAAGTGTGCCTGGCCGGGATATTTTTCATAAGCGATTTCGTTTGACGAGAAAGGTCTTGATTAAATTTGAAAGCGTTTTAAATGCCCTTTTTATAGAAGGAAAAAATTGTCTGGTCGCGTTTATAGGTTTTTTTCGTTATATCAATTGTTCAAGCAATTAAACATTTATCGATAATTTAAAAACGTTTTACGAAGATTGTAATTAAATTAGTCAAAGGTTTTGTGCGACTTATTGAGTTTAATAATTACGGCGATGAGCGATGAATGCAATTACCAAACCGCAAAGCACTGGGCGGCGAAAATCAAAAAGCGAAATCGAAATTAAAGGATCGGTTATTGTCGGTTTTTTCGTATTAATAAACAATACTTCGCATTCGCACGATCGAAAATTCATTTTACTCCGGACCTTTTCATTGTTCTGCGCAGCGCGTACCGCAATTGTTTCGAGTTCATGGTCTTCCGCGCTTTTCCAGTTTGACTTGTTTCCGGATTTAATCAAACTTTGAAATTGCGAGTTTTATCAGACTACGAGTTTTTACGGTCTCTTTATTAAAAATATTTGTTGTTTCAATGTTGAAGAATCACTAGAAGGTTTATTAATTAACTAGCACAATGTCCAACTTATATTTACTCAACTTATATATCTTAGTTTCGCATAAAAACGATAAAGAATGCGAAACTTTATTCCCAGCACGTTTCTCAGTACATTAACACTTATTTACGCGCCAACGTCATCGCGCAAGTTCGTCCGCGAGTAATTCGCCGATGCAAAGTCGACTTACGAGTCCTCCTTCGCCGTGACGTCTTGCCATTGTAATTTGGCCGAGGCGCGTCTCCCATCCTGCAAGAACGTTTCCGCAAATACTCCCCAGCGCCGGGTGGGTTAATGACCGCCCTGGTGCTCGTCCATCCCCCCTCCCTCTTGGACTAATTATTTAAACTTAATTAACCAATTTCTCAGGGAGGAGCCGGCGCCACGGCGATGCGATGTTTTGCGATCGTAAATTAAGCTCGTCGCCCGGGCCGTCTCGCTCATACTCCCCCGCGCTAAGTGGCTCCTTGCACTTTTAAGCCTCTCCGTACTTATATACACTCTCCTTGGTTTTTTTGTTGGCGACGCGCGCACATGCACGCGACGCCCTCTTCGGCCGAGCGAACGAGACAGTACTTTGGATCACTCGCGCACTTTTTTCTCGAACGGCTTTATTGCGTTTTTTTCCGCGTCGCTCGTGTGTTGTGTATACCGCCACTCGACCGCTGGGTGCTTCGTTGTTGTTGCTTCAATTTCGCGATAGACGGGGTAACCACTTTTTCCGACAAAATGAATTGGTTTCATAGTTACACTTAATATTTTATTGTATTAATTCAATTTCATTTCCGTAATTTATTTCGCGCTCTATGGACACTGTGGACAAAAGAAATGTTTATGTAGACTGTTTAACATTTTATCAATTAAAAACCGCACCAGTGCTTTTAGACCACCGAGAAATTTTGCATTGCCTTTTATTTCCCATTACAATTAATAGAACACAGCTAATCAGGACCAGCGTCATCTCGGTATTAAGGCTCAGAGTAAGCACTCAACGGAAATTAAAAAGTCTGTTTCGAGGAGGGAAGACATCTACTTCTGCGTGAAGCTAGATCAAATTTCAATTTCGTGCTCGAAAGAGAATCTAAACTATCCTTTTCGCGCCCTTAATTTCCGTAAAAGCCCACAATCGCCCGTTACATTCTCTCGTCGCGCGGACACCCGTTGCCGAAGTAAAAAGAAGCCGAGCGCTGCTAAGGGTTTTTGCGCTCTTGTCGAAGCGAAGAAGAAAAGTACTGCTTTTCTTTAGTGATCAGTATAGTGGTATTTAATTTTTCTGAATTTTTTAGTTTGTACCGATACATTTTAAGGAATATTATAATTTTTTAATTAAAATTCAAAAAATGAATGTACTTTGCAAACCTATCATTTTCTACTGTCTGGGATCGACTATCTCGACCTAGGAATACACTTGGGGATGAAAACATTGGCCGACTACTTGTACCGTGGGGCATCAAGGGAGGTAAGGGCACTGAAGCTAAAAAAACATTCATACAAAGTAGCTTAGTTACTCACGGTTTGTTTGGGCGCGTGATCGCCGTGATCACCGGGTACCCCGGGTACTCCGGGCGGTCCCGGGTTTTCTCTGGCCGCTTTCATGCTCTCTGCTATTTTCGCGAAGCGGTTCTTCCTCATCTGGATTCTTTTCGCCATGTAGCCGACCGTGGCATATTCTGAAATTTGCGAAGTCATCAAGTTAGAGAGATTTATTGCACACTTCACTTTTCGAGTAGATTAGTACTACTTTTTGTTTAGTTAGGCTTCTTAATGTTCATTGCAGGGCTCAATTCGAAAATTATTAACTGGTTTTATGTATCAGATAAATATATTTTACGTTGACAAATTATGAATTTCAGGAACCTGGCGACATGGAAAATTATTTACGACCATCAATAATTCTATAATAAATACTCTGGAATTATTAGTGAATTTCTCATACTTTTATTTTGTGTAATTACAAATGACTTGAATTTATTGGCGACATTAATGCTTTCGCCTACAGGAGAGAACCTACGGGAATACATGTTATGAATACATGAATAAACCAATATTCACTTGCTAATATTGTTTGCAAATATACAGGAACTTTGGATCAAAGGCATGTAAATTGTAAATTGTAACTTTATCAAAAATACACAGAGAGAAATGTTTATTAAAAATTGCCGTTGTTTTCACGGCAACCATGGACTTTCCGACACTAACTAGTTTATTACAAAAACAAAAGAAAAAATACCAAAGTCCACTGTAAAATTTACCTGAGTCCACGGAAAAATTTATTGGAATTATGATGATATTTCTTTGGTTCTGTAATAAACTACATAGTGTTAGAAAAGTCCATGGTTACCGCGAAAACAATGGTAATTTTTAATAAAAATTTCTACCCGCGTGCGAATTGTTGTCCCTTTTTCCTTACGATAAAATTGCATCGGATATTCAAGTGAATTTAAATTAAATATATACACATTCGTTCAATTAGCATAATTTCAGAGTCCATCGTCGCACTCCCGGGATTAATTAATATTTCATCGAATTCGGAAAAGCACTCCGATCTTGCATAAGTTGCGCGATGTAAAAACACGATCAGGAGAAATTTATCTCGTTCAACAAATGAATTTTTCAATTGCGTCCGGCGCGCTCGTACGAGCGTTCGTTTTCGTAATTTTAGCAAGGGACGAAAACGGTGCATCGCCGGTAAACCTGATTGTAATTACTCGGCGAGCAATTTTCGAAATACAATTTTGAAAATCTATCATGAACATACTTCTCCATTAAAAGCAAATTAAAAGGTATACGAAACGAGTTCTGCCGCTGTTATTATTACAAAGTTTTAATTTGTGTATACCTATGTGAAACAAAATTAAAACATCGTCGCGTCTATTAGAAATAAAACATCCACGTAAATTCGCGGGTTTGAAATAATAAATTAAATTTATTAATTTATTTAACAATTATAAGAATAAACATGTAAACACTCCATTATCGTAAATGGTATGACCGATAATGTACCGATGAGTAGTCGGAAGTCGCGATCCAAAGCCGCACCGCCGCGGTATCAAAACGAGTACGAGAGAGAAAAAGCGCAGCAGGATGTCGCCTCAGTTCCCCGAAACGTTCGCCCCGTAAGCGACGCGACTTTTACAAACTGCAGCCGGGGCAGAAAAAAAGCGTCGGGAAGTGGAGGCCGAGAAATAAGCGGATGGGCTAGAGCGGCGCGTTGTCGTTCTGACGCGCTAAAACGGGGAAAAATTTTAATCTCCCCGAGGGCGAAGTTTGCGAAAGAAAGGGGCAGTATGCCCGGGGGAGGCGAGGGTCGGAGACGGCGAGGGAAGAGAAAAAGAGAAACGAACAACAGAGGCGGAGAGCCGAAATCTACGCGCGCGCGCGCGCAGTTGTTCCGGGCTTCCGCTTCTTTGAGTATCGATCTTTCGGGCGTCCTCAAGAAAGTTAAATACGACCGGGGTGTTCCGCTTCGATTGCGAATATCTCGTTCTCTCCCGCTTGCTCGCGCGCGAATTCGCTATCTCGCCTCCCAAGTTGGATAAAGTTCAGTTTGGAAGCTAAAATTGTTGTCGGGCATTATCTATTGACCACGAATTTCTTGTCCTCTTTAACTTTTTCCTTCATTTTTTATTTGACTGTGTGTATTTTTCTTTTTCTTTTTATACCCCGCAACTTTTGAATTATCAATATAATCTTTCGAAATTCTTGAAATTTTTGTAAAGCAACGAACTTAGATCCACGTATATCTACGTATATCCACGTAAATGCAAATACGGCTACATGGGTACTTGGTTTATTGGGTTATTGGTTAAATCCACGTAAAATACGTGGAGTTATGTGCGAATAGATCCACCGTAATAAATAATCTCATTCGTATAGATTTAGTCAAAAATATATTTATTGCGATATATTGATATTTTTTTTTAATTAAACTTTATCATATTTATACCCAAAGAATCAGCTTAAATACTATTACTTTTCAGTTTCATTTGATCTAAAAATTAATCAAGAACTGAAACATCATTAAACTACCTTTCGTACTTGGCGATTTCTGGCCTCTCCTTCTTCATTGCCCGCTGCAGCCTGGCAAAGACGCATCGAACTCATTAGGTTAACACCTCGAGCGCGGCTAGAAGCGCACCCACACACGCGCGGCCGTCCCCCCGTCGGCGCCATGGTGAACTATTTGCAAACTAACTCCGCGAATGGGCCGGATCCGAGAGACCGCGGGTTCTAGACGGATTCCGCGTCTGCCACCGTCAAAGTGCTGACTTTTTGTCCCGAAGGAAGCGCGTCATCCCATTTGGGGAGGGCGGGGGGCCGCGCGGACTCCTAATGGCCCCACGCCGATATTGCGTTTCGCGCCGCGCCTCATGTAGGTCAACGGGATTCGCGTTGCGTGCCACCCACGGAGACATTCATTTTTTTGCGCAGTGTTTCTTGCTTTATCCTTTCTAACGACTGACGTTAAAACAATTTTCTAGTTTTGAACATTTCGATAAAGTGATATAATAAGAATCATTAAATAGACAAAAAATATTTGAAAAATTGTTTTATTAGCGAGAGAAAACTAGGCGATCTATATCCAGCATAGAGGATATTGGTTTGGCAGTATTTTTTGGTTCTATAGGTGATAGAGGTATACAGAAAAATTTTCAAAAATTGAAAGCACTCGAATTTCTGTTCAGTCCAATATTTTTTCTTGGTCTATTTATCCTCTGACGAGTTGTTGATGGAAAAGTAAATGCGTATTGATACCTGCTACGTGTTTTTGATACTCAAAATAACATTCAATTAGACATATTCGAAAATAACACGAAAGAATATTTCATGATAGATTTTTGCACAGAAAAAGTTTGCAATCTCTAAAAAATATTTACTTAAGACGAGAAGATTTGCAAACATGGCATCAACCATTCTTTAATCATTTCCCAAACAGTTGGAAATTAACCAAAAATTTCACGAAACCTTAATTAAAACAACCAACTATCAGCGATTTCAATTACTGGGCCCCTTTATTAATTAATTACTCAACGTACAATAATTTGTGCAATTTATCTCTGATTTCATTAATAAATAAAGCTTTCATGATCAAGGAGCCTCACGTGCCGGACGCCAGGCCGGCCCTCCCCTTTATCTTCATCCTCACGCAACACCTTGATTCTCCCTAAATCCGCCATTCATCACGTTCGCCGGAGATACCGCGATAAATAACGGGCCATCGCTTTCGTAGATGAAAATCTCCGGCGGCCCTTGAAATTGTTTACACCTCGCTCGGGATCAATGAAGGGTCGCCGGGCGCGATGCTGAAGTGAGGATGTCGGCGGCTGGGAGCAATTTCTAGCCCATTGACTCGCTCCGACGGTCGCAGGCTCGACGGCCCGTCGCCGGATGACGTTACACGAGTGCGTCGGTAAAGCAGGCAATTTCTATTCACGAATTTCGGCTTGCGCAGCAATGTACCGTTCACGCGAACTGTATTTATCGCTGTACATGGTAAAGCGGTATATACTAATGTACCGTGGGGAATCAAAGCCGGTGGATTCGAAGGCGGAGAAATAAATTGCCGAGGAAATTATTCTTTTAATTATTCGCGCGCCTGTTTTTTTCCCCGTTAAGCATGAACGATGCGGGGGAGATTTGTCTTGAAGCTCACGTGCGCGCTGCACTAATTCCCGAGGCGCGACGTCGCAGCTCCCGTATATTACTCTCCTGCGGTTGGCCGTTCCGGCATCCACTTTGTACGACGTCACGGAGGAGAGGCGCGGAAAGAGAGATAAATCGACGGATTGATGCTGCGGCTGGATAAATAAGTAGATGCGTGTAGCGAATGTCCGATGGGACGATATAAGTCGAGAAAAATGCCGACGACGGGCCTGTCGCTCGATTATGTCGCGGACCTGATTAGATTTGCCTTGTCGACCGATTGATATCAGATTTTGAAGCTGCAAGATTTTACATTGCTTCCTTTTACCTTTGATGTTAAATCACTCTGAAAAAACACCTACTGCAGTTTCTCTACTTTTGGTAAAACGGTAGAAATTACTTTTTTCATTATTTGTTTGTCTCTAAAATAGGTTTTATTTTGAAAATGTTAAATAATTTCAAAATTCTTTTGAAAAAGGTAGATATAGATACTACAGTAACATTTGTAAGGGTACTCCTTGTTAAAAATTACACAACGCACTTGAATGGATTATTACGTTTAACAATGAAATATTCTTTTACACAGCAAAAATATCTCGTTAGGTAACTATAAAATTTGTTCTGGATATCTCTCGACAATGAAAAGATTTGCGGCATCGTTATTCTGTTTGACTTTCTCATATATACCTTATTATCACATAAAAGCTTCTCGTTATCTTCAGAAATATTTGAATAGGAAAACTTTGAAGAGCTTAGGTAAAGTCGTATCGTGATGAAAGTGTATATACATATGTACGTGCGGAAGCAGACGTGCAGCGAGCGCGACATCGGCAATAAAAAACCGGCGCGGCGAAAGAGGCCAGAGGTGCAGACGATTCCGCGTAGGTCGGGCGATTTTACTCGAGGGCGATTAATTTAATCCCCCCACGAGCAGCTCTCTCTCTCTCGGCGCGCATCGGTGTGCACGTACACCCCTGTGGACCGGAGCCGCTCTCCGACGCGTTTGCCCACATCCCGGCGTCCTTTCGGCGGGAGCTTCGGCGGCCCATATATGAGGCGACTAATTACCGCTGGAGGCTCGGCAATTTCGAGAATTTACCCTGACGGGTGATGATCCGTGAAATTGTTGGACGGATACGGAGCGCGAGCAGCGGCGAGGGTAGTTTCTTCGAAAATTCGTTAATTGAAATTGGCTCCTTTACGGGCGCGCCAAAGGTCAGGATACTTTAGCCTTATAGCGCCGTATATACCGTGGGTTAAGGGGATTTCGGAATTCGATCTTCTAAAATAAACTTTGGATCAAAGTGTTCGAGTGGAAAATAAATCTTCGGCTTTGAAGACGCGAAGTTTGTTTTAGAAACGTTGAACCACCAATTTTATTTTGAGATTTGTAAGAGAATTAACGTGTAAATTCGTTTCTCTAATGACACTGTTGTGATGAATTTTTAAAATTTAGATAAAATATTTATTACTTATGAATATATTACTTATACTAGCCACAATATCAAGTTTATCACTTTGAAACCGTAGTACACGGAGAGAAATGATATTGTAAAAATGACTATGTTCCATAAGAAAGGTAGGACAGACTCGACCTATGAGGATTTTTGATATGCAACATAGCAATTTTTATTATG
>JAXIUT010000001.1:21161902-21177245 GCA_035586675.1 Eurytoma californica | reverse complement strand
AAATCCTCATAGGTCGAGTCTGTCCTACCTTTCTTATGGAACATAGTAATTTTTACAATATAATTTCTCTCCGTGTAGAATCAAATAAGCATTTATAGTAATATATTTTCAAAATATATTTATTTCTTTAATGCATTTATTACTTTGTAAAAATGTCTTAGTCTGTGGAATAGTACACTAACTGAACTGAGTCGTGAACTGATCAAATTTACTATTCACACGTTGTTAGTAAGTATAATGATGCAGTTTTGTATCTAAAAATAGACAAATCAACTGCACATTTTCTCTCGGTGAAATTGGCTCTACTATGATTTATTGAAGATTGTAATATTATGATAATTGGCCTCATTTGGAGATAAGATGATCTTGCTTTATTAAGGACTATCGTTTCGAAATGGATCAATTTGTACAGCAAATGACGTGTGAAGTATAAAGGAATAATGGACGCGTTACCGGACAGATAGTGGCTCGTCGACCTTAGAGGATGTGATGCGTTTATAAGGCCTACACTTTTCTCCGCCGTCAGTTGTCGCGTGCTCGTTGCTTCGCATGTAGTGCTGTATGTGCTTTCTAAGTGTATTGTTTTTATAAAGACTAAGAAAAAATAAGGTAAGCTACAAAATTATTTTTTTACCTTTTGTAATTAATATTATACCTTTCCAAAGAAATAACAAAAGTTATGATATTTAACTTTTTCAATTGCCTTACGTGTGATTGTTATTTTTTAAGTAATGTTTCTTTTGCAGACATGAAATCATTATCGGAATTCTTTTTCGTCATCGTAGCTGTCACACTGATTACGTTAACTTTAGGGAAAGTTAGTGAAAGATCACCTGGGAAGTCGGTAAATTTAAAAAATTGTCATTGTACTTGTTTCGATGATGAGCAGGCACCTCATCCAGATATATGCAACGGTATGTATTTTTATAATATTCTGTTCCCCTTCAAGACTCCCAGTTTATTTTTAACTTTCAGATAAAAAAAGAATTAAAAGATCAATAATAAAGTATATCCCTCAATTAAAATAGTTTATCAACATAGCTTTTGATAATTGTCCATTATTTCAAAACGCTCATAATCTTCTTATTGAAAAACAACTGCATCGTACAAAATCATCACCGGAATAATGATCCACCAAAAATCTGACATCCTCGTTTGATCGCAGCGACAAATCGGAACGTAAGCAACGCGTACAGCGACGCGGAGGTGCACTTCGTGACGAGGCTGGAGTGGGGCGCGCGGCCGCCCAGGAAGTCCCTGCAAGACCTGGCGGTGAAGCCGGCGATCTTCGTGGTGATCAGCCACACCGCGACCAAGAGCTGCTACACGACGGTGACCTGCCTGCCGCACATACGCTCGATCCAGGCGTTCCACATCGAGTCGCACGGCTGGCTCGACATCGGCTACAACTTCCTCGTGGGCGGCGACGGGATGGTCTACATCGGCCGCGGCTGGGACAAGCAGGGCGCCTACACCCACCGCCATCACCAGACCACCATCGAGATCGCGTTCATCGGCACCTTCCGCGAGGAGAATCCGACGGAGGTGCAGCTGTCCACCGCCAAGAAGCTCCTGGAGATCGGCGTCCGGGAGAATAAGCTCGCCAAGGATTACAAGCTGCTGGAGCACATGCAGGTCGGACTGCCCAGGACCGCCAGGCCCGGCGATCACCTTTACGAGATCATCAAAACTTGGAATCACTTTGCTCCAGTTGACGATAGTTAAGCTTCTCTTTTGTACACTTTCGTTTTGTTTATATTTATTTTGTTTATTTATGTTTTTTTATTTCTAACGTTATTTCTCATTACTATTACAGAATGTTATTTAGTGTTATTTAATTTTGTTAATTATATAATGATTACGATAAAAATGTAAGATAAACCATATGTTATTCGAGGCAATAAAAACTTCATTGTATTGCATCAAGTGCATAATTTTAGTCAGAAATTAATTTAACTATCAAACTCAACCTGCGAGTAAGTTTAAATACCATTGAATATACACGGTATAAATTGAGAAGGAAAACATCAACAACTAGCCACTTAAGTAAACGAGTGAACGTACATTATTGCATGTTAAGAGACTAACAACGTTTTATTTAATACTAAATTGAAGCTTTCAATGGAACATAAAATAACAAACTTAATAAAAAATTTATATACAAATATCAAGAGGTGAAAATAGCGGAGATTCTTAATTTTTAAATAAATTCTATGACTAAATCTTTAATTAACTTTCAATTTTCTATTCAAATCTTCTCCAAACCATAATATTGTTAAAGAATTAAACAATCTACAAAGAATTGAGATGGTGAACAATCTATAAATTGAAATACCTAAAATACCTTTACTTTTTCGCGAAAATAGAACCGCTTTCCAATTTAGTTCTGGGCGACTTTTGAGACTAATCGTTCCGTGATCTACCACACGAACCCGCGGAATCAATCTTGGACTCGCGTCTCACGCTAAACGCACGTTTCGCGTAATAGTACGAATTTTTTTTAGCAAACGTGGTCTAATTTACTCGCCAAGGCTAGCCGGCGTTCTATAAATTTTTATCAAGGTCGCGCGTTCGATCGGCCTGCTTCTCTCCGGGAGGAGGGACTCGGCGCCTCGCGCACAGCGCCGATATGAAAAGTCTATTTCCAGGTGCGCGACGGTTAGCTCGATAATAAAGATGTCGCTCTCGGATATCTATCGCCCCGCGGGTTCGCGCGCGCGGCTGCGACGAATTTTTCACGGCCGGTTGCCCGCCGCAAATAACCGCGTCCCCCCTGTACGGGGAGGCGGCGCGCGCGCCACTGCAGCCCCTCCCGCCTTGCTATTTCTCCCTCGCGCTATAGAGATGCCGGCGGCTGCACCGCTGATTCTCGCTTCGCACGTAACGCGCACCTCGTTGACGGCGACCTCCTTTATTATTATATGGCACGCTGTACACTTTTCGCTGGTTGCCTTTGGGTGTCCGGCTCGCTTTTTTTCAATGATTTATGTAGGAGCGAAGAGGGAGTTTTCAGGGGGCACGGAAAATTGTTGTGCGCTTTGTGAAATGTATTTTCCGAGGAATGAGTGATGCGGATATTTTTTGAAAATGTATTGGTTATTTACTTCCGTGTGGTTGAGTGATGGAGATTTGGAGAACTGATGATGTGTTTTCCATAATGCTATTGAGAAATACTGCGACGTATTTATACTCAAATACTTTATCAACTGTGATAAATTTTCTTTTATTCTGTACAGTTGATGGTGCCTCATTCTTTACACAAATATAAGTTACTTATCTTTTTTCCGATATAAGAATACATAAAATATTACTTAATAATGTTAATTAATGATAGTAGTTGAAATAATGATACTGAAAAAAGCTTTTCAATTGAACGCTTTTAAATCTCTATTGCTGTAGTTCTACTTTATATAAGTACTACGAATTGAACGTTGCTGCGCTAAAAACAGAGAATTAATAAAATCTCATTTATCAAAAGTACTAAATTGCCATTTGTTCGCAGATTTTCAGTTGAAAAATGTAAGAGCTAAACTTAATACTTTCATTTTATTCATTCTAAAAATTCAAGCTGAAACGCGTATGTATGTTTAAGAGAAGAGCGAAAAAAGTTCATATTCATTGCAGCTTTAAAATTAATGGTTAATACGTTTCATATTATTCAGTTGAGTAGTGTTTTAAGCAGTTTTAATACGACATGTTCCCGGGACTTCGTTACGCTTGAATTTTTAAATGAAACTGTTCTCTAGTGTGAAATACAGAACCCACCGCTAAAAGCTTCATGCCTCGAATTCTTTGCTTGATTCGACTTGAATTTTTTAAAGTACCCCGCGCTGACTTCACACTTTTTCCTTTTACGCCAAGCTTTTCCCAGAGAAGGTGCATTTAATTATATTGCCATAGTACAAGAAAGCTAATGTATTTATTAAATTTTTAAAACGAAAAAGAATCTTGTATCCCTTTAAATGTGAACATTATTATCGTTCAATATATTGAAAAACTTTTATTAATAAATTTATCTTATTTTCAGGTTATTGATTGAAAAAATAAAGTTCACTAGTATAAGTATTCGCATAAAATGTGCAAAGCCTTTTCGATTATACTTGCTTTGATATCATCGCACCTTAACATAAAAGGTAAGTGTTCCTTTCTTTACATTAATCACTTTTCATATAAATGACACCCAGAGCCTCGCTTTCCGCTAAATAAAACAAAAGGCTGATGAATGCGCGAATTAAATCAGCCGACTGCGGCCCCGAAAAATTCAAACGATAAATCTCCAGTCTCCCAGCCCCCATCGCCGCCTCAAAATCCCGGTGCATCCGCCGCGCGGAAAAAAAGGCGCATCTTAACCGTCGCACGCAAGCGATGCGGCGCGAAATTGCATTTCCGCCTGGGCGGCGCGCGTCCGCTCTCGCCCACCCCTTTGCAGTTTCGTTTCTAAAAAGCGGGCGTAAATAAAAAAAATAAATGCGGTCGGTTTCGCGAGAGCATAATGACGGGGCAGCGAGCTGAAGAATCGAATTCGCCCGTTTCGCCGAGCGATCGGCTGCGGGCGTGTGCAGTGCGCGCGGCTCTTTTTTGACGCGGCGCGACAGGCTGCGCTTAATTTGACGCGGCGGCGCGCTTCCGCGAACACGTCACCGACAAGCGCGCCCCGGACGGATCCGCGCGCTTTTTACCCGCCGTGCTTTTGGTCCAGCGGTCAGCCTCGCTGAAAGCGTGCTCGAGTGTTTTGGCGCGTCCGCTAGCTGCACTGCATTATTCCGACGAATTCGATGATTGCCCTTTTTTTTGTTAGCTCGACGTCCGTTTGTTTGGATTTGAAAAGTATGAAACAATTAACTATTATTTTTCTGGAAATGTAAAAGTTTAACGTGTCAGTTGTTCATTTCGTTTTGATGAGCTTTTGCTTTATTTACGTCAAAGTTTTTAAATTAAATTTTGAAATTTTTTTTAATAGGTATAAAATATTTAACCGTGTGCTTTTATTTAAAACAAATCAATTATTTTGTTTTGTGGAAACGGGGTATTACAATTATCAAACTATCCTGTCGAGCTAATTTGATGATGACAAACTTTTTCATTTTTTGGTGGATAACTCGTCATGTCAATTGCGCATAGTTCATAAAGTATCAGTGGATTTTGATTTTCGACTATACATTTTACGTTGGAATCTTTTATTTAGCGAGATGTATATCCGAGAAATTCCTATATATTGTCGGCAGAATCTCTTCTATTCCACATACAAAGTCAGACTTTTGACGTTTCATATTTCGAAATGCCCGGGCCCCGGTGTATCGGAAAAATATTTGAGCTTTAGATGTATAGCGGAGAAGAGAGAAAAAGTTATCGCCATGCGAATCCGAATGGATTCCCGAGTACAATAGTAACGCATATGGAAAACGCAATTTATTATTTTTTTAAAAAAAAAACCTTTTATTTTTTTCAAAATATGATTTTTTTTTCTAAACCAAAATTTAACTGTCTATAAATCACGAACAGTTTGTAATTTTTAGCTCACAATCGATAACAGTTTAAGCTTTTAAATTTTTGTATACGCAATGTGAGGGCATTTTTATTTAATGAAGTAATCAAGTACCTCTCCGAAAGTAATAAATTAATAATTTTCAATTTAATAAAGAATCTCTCGGTATAATAATAATTTCCGGATTGATTTAATTGCCTTGATTAGTTTTTCAGCTGAAAATGAAATCCATCGTGCACTTGACTGAAGCAACGCACCCGCTTTTCCGCGGAAAATCAATAAGAGAAACCATCTAGCTCGGTCATAATTTTCTCCTCACCCTTCGCGCGCGTTTTTTTTTTCGATTTTTTTCACAAATACCCACGCGGACGTCTCCGCTTCGCACGGCGGCTCGAATTTCCGGGTGCGAGTTTGCGTGTCGTCGGTGAAATCGATCTTTCTGAAGGATTTTACGAGGCACGACAGGCCCCGTAATTGGAAGCTCTTCATATGAGCCTGCGGCTCACGAAATTTACTCGGACGCGCGGAGGACTGTCATTTTCGGCGCGGCTTTCCAATAGGCCGCAGCACTACCCTTTCCGCCCCTCGTCCGCCCCGTAGCCGACGCGCGTGAAAGACGAAAGCGACGCGCGACGGCGGCTGACTGGAATTCATTTATTAGGCTCGCTCACGGCTGCCTGCATTCCCGGCTTGGCTGACTTATATGCGCGTTCTAGTTACCCTGAATTGGCGCGCCCTTTGTCTCACATATCATGTGAATTTAGCTGAGCTTTTTCTCTTAAAATTTCGAATATTACTGAATTTTTTTGCTGCTAGTTAAACTGCTGGTGTTAATCGATGGATTTTTTATTACTGCATATTTTAAACAGAACATGTGTTTGGGACCAGATACAGAGAATATTACTGTCTACATTTACCGCCAGGTGGACTCTGGTGCATTTTTCTCCATAACGGATCTGCTACCTCAGTTTTACATATATTTTATACATACACGACATTTTAACACCTGAATGATTAGACATCACAACATTACTGCTGTCCTATCATTGTATTGGTTGTAACTGATTATAAAAAAATCGTTTGATTATTGAAAAAATCAATCAAATTTTTGAAATAATTATAATCAAATTCCACTAAAATTACTAACCTCGAATTTATGTAATCCTTCTTTCTTGTAGTATAATATTGCAAAGCATGTGCGAGTGCAGTGTGTTGGAAAAAATGTATAAACATTAAAAATAAAGCCATCAGACTTGATAACTTAAAAATAGGCGGGTAAATGCTGAATTAATGGTTTATTATTAACTTCTTAAGAATGAACTTCTTAAAAATTCTTACTTCGTGTCTACAGATAACTAGTTATTTCCAAAGATTGGCGATTACGATATCCAGTTCGGTCCGATAAGCAGAAAATTAAAATAAACGATCCTAATACACTTTATTCACGATATAAAAGATTACGCTTAAAGTTTTTCCAAGCAGGAAAAATCCCAAATGAATCATGAGCAGCCCTATCGTCCAGTTCGAAAAAACTTTATCAATTCCAGGCGCGCGAGCTTTTATACGGCGATAATTCAACGTCAACTCGGCTGCTTTTTTTTTTTTATTTCACAAATTATAACCTCGAGGGACAACAAAAATGTACGAATCCCCGATAAGAGCGAGCTCTCGGCGCGGAGATTTTTCAGCGAGATGTTGGCCGAGGCGACGCAGCGGGTGAGCCGCACGAAAGCCTTGAAACGTCAGGCTTATATTCTCAATGAGAACTGAATAATCGCCGGGGCTCGCGCGGGAGCCCCGGGAGGCTTAAGGTGGGTTCGGCTCGATTCGAATTACGGCGGCCTTCCGCCCGGAGGGGCCGGGGAGTCTTGCCCGCGATGTAATTTTAGCGACGCCGGCCGCGCCGCGGCGCTGCCGCCCTAATCAGCGCAATCATCGGGGACTGATAACGAATGGTAGACCGATCGATGCCCGATAATCCCGGGAGAGTTTTGCATATAGAGCCGCGTGATTTCCTTGCGATTATACTACGTTAGGTGGGTAATTTGTTAAATAAAGTTCGTTTATTGAAGGATGAGAGAAAACTTTAATTTAGGAAAGAATATGGTTACAGTCGTCTTCAAGTGCGGCATGCCATTTATTCTGACTAGTAGTATTGATCATCTTTGCTAATTGTTTATTATAGAAATGAAATATTTAGATTTTTGTTTTATTAATTAATATAGAATTGACAGTGAATAAATTCTCACTTAAAGTAAGAAATTTTTTATTTTTTAATGGAAATTCACACCTGAAATACGAAATAGTTGCTTTTAAAAGCTGATCCATATATAGGCGGAAAAGCTATGGCAGTGGCGTGAGCTGCAGTTTATATTAAGCTTTAAAATTAGTTTTCGTTTTTTCGTGAAAATTAATACCAGCGCTGTTTTTGAATGGAAAATCCATGCCTAAAGTACAAAATATTTAAATTCGACTTCGTACACCATTTTTTAAGCTAGTGCACAATAATACAATTTTCATTAATTTTTCCTACTTTTATAATAATATTATCAAACTTTTATCCTATTCGGTTTCCAAAAAGTAAAAATATTTGTAAAGCACCAATCGATCAAAGAAATCGCATTTACGCATTAAGCACGACCTAAAAACAAACTCGCTTCCCTTCCCTTAATAAGCACGTCGATCAGTCGAAAAACTACGTTATACAACAATGAACTACGCCGCAGCTTCGAGTCTCGGATGAATTCAGCAATCGGCCCGTCGAGAGAGGGCGGGACCCCTGGGCGAGCGCCGTGGCACCCCCAGCCACCGTCACAACAATTTCGAAAGTAGCACGCGGCCAAGTTTCCGGGAGGGGAAAAGCACATCGGACCCTCCCACGGATTAACGGCCTCGCGACGACGCCCGGCGCGGCCCGGCGCTCGAGTCCCGGTCATTTTGCAAGTTTTATTTAACAGCTCGACTTTTACGAGCCATACCGCGAGATTGGCTCCCGAGCTCCGCCGCCGCGGATGCGCTCGCTTTTTATTAGGTACAGACTCCGCTCCCGCTAGTTTACTCGCTTCCTCGCAATCGCCTTTAAATTTCCTTCTCCCTTTTCTTCGAAATTAATTTTTACGCCGGTGGCTTTAGAGGCCTCCGAGGGCTCTTACCTCGCTCTTGGTAGATTTGATAATTTTTTATGAATTTTTCCAAGCACCTTGCTTGGAGGATTAAGACTGTACGCTGTTTTATACTGAGAAAACGAGGAGCAGAGGGTATCTGATTTTGTTCTAACGTGTACTTGTGGGTTAATATTTATTGGAAGGAGCCTAACATATAATATTACTCGGAATTTATATTTTCATAAAAATGATACTGGGTGAAGTTATAGAAGATGGATTGTGAACTAATTCTCATTGAAATTTTCGTGTATTAATTATTTCATGTTGTAAATTCGCCAGCATTTTTATCAGGTGTGGGTTTTCATCATTCTTTTAATCATTTTGAAGTCTTATTCAATTTTATGGAAAAACGATAATCCAAAATGTATGTATTATTCTATTTACTTTATAATACTTAAAATTATCAAGTTTTTAGTACATTTTTGTGAAAGTTCGAATTGTTTTCAGTGTAAAATTTGTATTTCTATTAAGCCCTATAATGAACATATTGAAGCCTAACTATTGTTATTCGTTAAAATTAATCCTGTAAAGAGGCTCTTAACTAATATTTCACTCTTTCGATTTTGAGTAGTAATAAAGTTTATATAAATTTCTTTGAAATAATACGAAATTAGTATTAGATAATGAAGTACTCACCGAGCAACGAAGCGAAGACCATGACGAAACAGGTGCCCAGGTACACATCGATGGACTTGACGTAGGAGATCTTGGGGAGTGCCGCGTTGGTCGAGGACATTAGGGTCGTCATGGTGAGCACAGTGGTTACTCCGAGGGCGACCCGAGCGGGGGTTGCGTTTCGGTTTAGCCAAAAGCTCACCCACGAGATAATGACGATCAGTCCCGATGGAATGTAGATTTGAATCAGGTAGTAGCCCATCGAACGGACGAACTGGATCTCGCAGGCCAGACGCGAGTAATTACCTGCGAATGAGACAACAGAGCCACGTGTTCGAGTTCCCCTCGCAACCCAGATTTCCTCTTCGCATTCTCATTTCTCATTTATCAAATGACTTTTTTTTCTTTCCTCATTTTTTTTGTTACGTTGCTACGTTCGCCAATTTCTCAAAAAACGAATGATGCCTCCTCGTCTCTTGCTCCTTCTTTGACTTTTTCCTATTCCTTCTCAATCATTTTGCTTACACCCTCGATTTTTGCGTGGAAATAAGGGACGCTCGTTGCACTGGATACCTTGCCCTTTTATAAACTTTATTTTAAAAGTGTAAATTAATATCTTTTTAAATATTGACAATTATAATTTGATAAATTTTAACAATAAATTCTTATTTTTTAAATCATTTGTAGAAAAAATCAAATTATTGGAATAATCTTAGCTATACTAGATGTTACTATGTAATACAAGACATTTTAAAAAAATTTAAAATGATTAATAGCAACTTGATAAATAATTTTTTCTTTTTCATTGTTCGACGGTATAATTGGTTACTCTGAGCTTTTAAAATCTTTACTTTTTGATAAAAATAAGATCTTGAGTAGAAATCTAAAAGCCTCGACCCCCACAAAAGATTTCAACCCCGCGAAGTCTGGACTTCCAGCGTTTTTCCGTCCATCGTCACGACCGCGCCCAATGCGCTTGCCGCCGAGTTCCAAAAAAAGACTCACGACAACCAAAAAAAGCGAACCTCGAGAAGAATAAGTCAAATATCGAACCCCTCACTCCTCGTTCGACCTCCGATCTGTGATGTCGGTATTTCGAGCCGTCTCTTGCCCGCTAGAGAGCTGCATTACCGAAAAGAAAAAACGAATAGGGAGGCGGGGAGAAAGGAAACGCGCCGAAAGAAAACGTCCGGGGCAAAAAGAGGAGCTCGCGCGTACGTACGACCTAATTTTCCTCCTCGGCGCGTTCACGGCCGGATTAACCGATTAAGCCCGCGAGGCCAAAAAAAAAGACAGTGCCCCGCCGCGCGAAGAGTTTGCTAATTATCCATAGATGTATTTTTCACGTTCGGCTTAATTGCTCACGGGGCGGCTGGGGCAGGCTCCAGGAGTGTCGTTCATTTTTTTCTCTCTTCCACGATTTCAAATATCGACGACTCTTGCCGCCCCCTATCTCCCCGTTATTTTGCGCAATTGTCGATTGCTATGGAGCATTAATGGATTGTACTTTATACTCGACTGAACAAGCTTGTTCATTCAGTGAAGCGGTGCGCAACTTTCCGCGTTATAAAATTATTATTATTTATCTCGATAAAAGAATTTTTTCATTTGCACAGCGAAAAAAAGAGCAGGAGCACTGGTGCTTTCCTCTGAATTTCACGCACGCGCGCTCGTAAATTTTTTTTACAAATTAGAGATTCGGTTTCGTTAAATAACTCGTGAATTGGTTAGTTCGCCGCGCGCGCTAGAAAAAAAGTCGTTTGGAAATAAAATGCCGACGCTCGAAACAATGGTTAAATTTCGCGCGTGCAATTTATCCTTCAAATGACAGCGAACTATTTCGAAAAGTAATTTATTTCGCCCGAATCGACGTTTTATTTTATTATAGTTTCGCGTACAAAAGAACGTGATTTACTCCGGGCGCTTTCGCGCTCTGCCGAAATTCGCGCGAGCCCACATTGGTACCTCGGGCTTTATTCCCGCGGAAAGCAAAATTCCGCTCAACTTCCGGCGCTTACCGATGAGGCCTCCTGAAAAAAAAATAAAAATAAACAAAATACACGCTCCGTAGCCCGGGTGAACGGGCGCGACGTCGCGGCCGATTGATCGTAGTTCTTTGCGCAACGCCCGGCCCGTAAAAAAAAAATGGACACTTGCATCAGTGAATTCCTTTTTATCGTTGTGGACAGTAAAAAAAGGAGAAGCGCCTGTATAAAACGGAGGAATAAAAGTTAAAGACGCGGCTGCGAAAACGAGGCGGGCGGGGAGATAGAAACACTTAGAATTTATCGGAGGCGTTGCATGTCGAAAATTTAGAGGGCGATTTTTTATCGCGCCCGAGTGCAGCAATTCGATCTCTTGATGGGGTTCCCATCCGTTACGTTTTACTGCTGGAACTGGAGTCGCAGTTACGATTATGTGATATCGTTGGAAATAAATAAAAACTCTTTTACGAGTTGCTCTTAGCGTCAAATTTTTACTCATGTATGAAATGCTGAGAAACACCTGTACTCAATCAGAATTTACAGTTGACAAAATCTAACGTGTTACATTCATAAAACGGTATGTCAATCATTTGTAGGTATGGTTTATTTTGAAAGCATTTAAGCTTTATTTTATGGAGATATAGGTCTTCTGCTTTTTTCAGAACTCACAAATTTTTTTTTTTTTAAAATCAGTGGAAAATATGAATGAACTACGAGCTTTCTATTTTAATGATGATTCAGTGAGGCTTTTGATCAAATAGTAGAAAAATTGGGATTCGAAATATTGAGTTTTTAGCTTTTGAGAAAAAATCAAATTGATTCAGTAGATTTTAGATGAAAAAATTATTATTTTATTTTCAAATTACTTGTAATTAATAATTCAAAAGCTGTAATTCCTAATATCCTTACTAGATCTTGAAGCTCTATCGATACATCGCACGTATACGTACTTGCATTGTAATTGCAAAAGTTTTTTTTCAAATTAAATGTAGATAAAAATTTAAATAGACTAATTTATTTCCAAACAATAACATAAATTCGGTTTATCCATTTCCGTCGAATCGCTTTAGTTCCGCTTTCCTTGCAACCAATTCGAAACGGGCGAACTTCGTCGCGCCGGTAAAAAAAATTCGCCCCTGCCGGAACGACCGCGCCGACCCAAATGACGCGCGCGGGCGGAGATCGGCCGTCGAAATAAAGCCCGGCGAAGCGAAATCCAGACTCGTTCGACCGGAGCCCGGAGCCGGTAGGGGGAGGCCACCCTCTAAACTCCGAGGGAAAGGCGGACTCCTCCGAACGTCAGGCGCCGCCTCGTCGTCATTGTCATTCCTCGGGTGCAGCGCTACGAACTCGCGTCACGTAGGGCAACTTCCTCCCGCGGAGGAGATGTATTCAGGTGGTGTCGCTACCAGCGCCGTAAACGAAGGCGGCGCCAGCCTCTCGTCGATGTAAATGCCGGTCGCCTCGGGTTTAAGAGGCGAGCACCGACAAAATCCGGGCCGAGGATACCGGGAGGACGTGTTAAAGATGACGCAGCCGGACGGGAGCGAGAGAGTGAGAGAGAGAGGGAGAGAGAGACGGAATGCTTTATTTATGCGCACCCGCGGAAAGTGCGGAGGGCGCGCCGCGTATTTTAAGGCTCTTCCGAGAGCTACCCCGAGTGCCTCTTTGTAGCGCTACTCCTTCGAGGATTACACTTTTTTTTCATTTCGCATCGAATTTTCTTTGAGTGAAGCATTGAGCTTCGAGAACTATATTTTTAGACTAGCAAAATCAGTGATTTTTTTAAAAGTTTACATTTTGAATAACGAGTTTTTTTGTCCTTTTTTAGTTAAACTAGAAAATAAATTTCAGAAAAACATACGTTTAATAATTATCAATAAATTCTTTCTATTGTAGAAAGATAATAATTCTATTTAAAAAACGTATGAGACTAAATGACAGGTAATGTTGCATTTTAATTTTGAGATCATGCCACTGTTTTTTTAAGAGAGGATTATTCTTCTGAACCTTTGAAAAGTCATTTTATATTTATTAACAAAGTAGTAATAGCTCTTCGGAATAATGTTTAATTATAAAGCTTTTGAGTGGAAAATCGCAAGCAATTATGGTTTATCAAAAATTAACCCATTCGTCCTGAATTCAAGCGATATTGAATGCAATCTCGCTCGGTTAATAAATAACAGTTCTGTTTATCGATAAAACTTTGCAAAGCAGTTTAAACTGCCTTTATTAATGCATTTCTTTTAAAACTAAACGCAAAAATCGATCGAAAGTGCTTTTAATACAGCTCCTGAGAGGGGGGATAAAAAAGTGCGTCCCACAAGCTCGCCCGCAACGCGGGGAAATTCAAAGGTACTTTGCCGCGTCTTTCCGATGAGGGAATCCGAGATAATCGACGTCATATATGATCCGAACTGGCGGGCGGGGTGGGCGAAACTCTCGAAGAAAGAAGAGGAGACGATGAAGATTGATGGGCTAAGCCATTTGAGGCCGCGCGCAAAGTAGAAAAGTCCAGTTTTTCCTCGCAGTCCGCATTAATGTCGCGAAGAATGGGTCTTTAATTGTGATTAATTCGAGGCCCGTTCCGCTGATTCCTTAATTGAGGAAATAATTTCGGGTATCGTGGGGGCGCGACGAAGACTGTACGTCGGCAGAGGAGGGGATCAGTGCAGGCGGACCGAAGTTCGCGTCCCTGCGAGTGAAGCGGCCGCGATTATTTACGACTCGGATGACAGAATGCAGTTGTTCGCGGGACGACTCCGCGGGCACGCGGCGGCCTAGGTGCCGCGACGCGATAAGGGTGTAACGGATGAGATACGGAGCGGAGAATGCCCGGGCTTTCGGCACGACGGAGAGGAGCCAGCGGATATATATAGCCCGGCTGCGCTTTTCGCCTCTTTGGAGATTTAGGAATAATGCGCCGCGGTAGAATCTGCTACTTTTCGTAATATACGACTCCGCTGTTGTTTTCGTCTTCGAGATATACGCTTTTCCGGGATCATTAATTAATATATCGTTATTTTTATCGAACGATTCATCTTGAACTTTCCTTTTCTTTGATAATATTTTTCTACTTTTATTATAAAAGGATGTCATTAAATTTTTGGAAAAAGCACTTCTAGAAATTTCCGAAATCTATTCACTGAACGCTGCCTTAATCTCGTCACGCGAATAGCAAGAGCAGGGGATAAGGGCGGTGGACAGCTTGGCAAAAGAGGTGAGAGAGGCGTCGAATCTCGGTTCTTTGGAGGATGATTAAAGCTCGAGAGCTTCCTCCTGCAGCCTGGGCTCCGCGAAACTTTTCATGTATATTCCCGCGCGGCCGTTCCCATCTTACTTCGTTCCCTCAGACGTTTCCGATAGATCGGACACGCTCAGACTGCTCTGTTTGTTCGTCAACTGCGGGACTCGCTTTGTGAAGTCCCGTGCACTTCGCCACCCGGAAATCGCTCGGCCCGAGATGTAGAACAAGCGGGGTGGGACCCGGCTACGAGTGCGCCCTTCTTGCCCCCCTCTCCTCCTTTTCGAGGGTTTCCTTCTTATATCGAAAATCGAAATAAGTCTCTATTAACGGAAGCGAGATTTCGTATCTGGGACAACGGGGATCGTTTAATCATTTTAATTGAGCTGCTTCCAATAGAGCGTCCTCGAGAAAATTCGAGACTGTGTCATTTTTTTAATTCAAGTAAATAAAAATATTTTAATTTATTATACCATACTAAATCCTTATCAAGTAAATTAACTTGATACGTTATAAAATTGTTTAAAATTAATTTAATTCATCTCTTTAAAAAATGATGTTAGGATGTAGTGAATTAATCAAGTTTAAAATTTTTTCCAATTATTTTATATTAAATAATTTTGTTAAAAATAAATTTCGTTATAATTTATTTTGCAATCTAAAATTTTGAATGTATCGCAACCTGGTATTTTAAAGTAACACAAAGGAATTTTTTTCAGAGAATATAAATTTTTAAAAAGCCCTTACAAAGTATAAAGGATTTGTTGAAATTTATTATTTTTTCCGAATTTCCAAAAAGTACACGATGGATATTGCAAGTAAAACTAATTATTAAACAGACGGCGCCCAA
>JAXIUT010000001.1:21145752-21161802 GCA_035586675.1 Eurytoma californica | reverse complement strand
AAAACAAAGCTTTGATCAAATCAAATATTGAAAAAAATCGCAGTGAATTGAATGAAACAATAAAGCTTCGCTGAGCAAACATTTCTTGCAGCGAGCGCAGCAGCTCGTGCCGCCAAGTTTTCAGTGAGACGTCAGGTACGGCGCCGTCGATTTTATATATCGCCCAAGCGAATTGCTTTCTTTATCTTTCGAAAAATGTTGCCCCCGTTGTTGCGCCAGTTATACTCATACACGCGGGCGATTTCGAGATTTTCGAGATTCTCAACGGATTGAGTTGTAGCGCTCACATATTGGCCCGTGGGCCGCGCTGTGCATTTGGAAAATGAGATTTTATACCGAGCCTCGCCCCCACCACCACCCCGCGGAATCGCTCGAAACTCACGCTTTATATTGATGTTTACTCGGAGTTGGAGATTCGCCGGGTAAACGTCTGTCGATGCCAGTGAAATAATATTGCGGCGCTTTACGAGTGAATCCGCTCAATATTGATCTTCAAAATTAATTCATCACCACTGGGTGTAACAAATACCAAAGTTTGATGTTTATCGTTGAAGTTTTAATCAACTAACGCGTTTACACGGAAACGTTTAATTTAGCGCGAAATTTCAAGTTTAATTAACTATTAATTTTTATTTTAAAAATAGCTCATTTTTTTCTTGACTACGAAGCGAACTGGCAATTATCTATAAGCAAAGTAAACTTTAATTTTCGCAAGCGTAAACACAATGGCAATAATGAATATGCGAATTTTCAATTTTGAACACAAATTTTCCCGTCGACGTTTTATCTAAAATCAACAGTCTTGGTAATTTATTTTTTTAAATCTTTATTCATGTTGTTTATTTTTCTTACTTTTTCCCTGAATTTTAATAAAGCTTGTAAACCTCAACTTCTTGACTCCTTGTTTTGAATAATTAATTTTATTCGAAATTTATTCCATTCTACCCTAAACCACTCCTCAAACAGAGAGATGCACCGCAATCAATTAACGAATTCAATTACGGGACTATTTGCTATTTCCAGCCTTTATGAATTGCGCTGGCCCGATGTAGCCACGGTGTTTCACTTAAAGCGTGCGTTTGATCGTTCATTCATCGGAGGACGCCGCGATCCCATTGAAGGGCTGACAACTAGTGATAGGCACGTGATTCGACGGGTGTAAAAGGGCCGAGCGCACGCGTTTGTATGGGCAAATACGCGAGCTTTCATCGCGACTCTCATGCTTACTTCGAGGAGATCAAGAGGGGCGATACATCGTCTGACGGGAAATGGACTTTTCTACTTCTCGAGCGGACATGTGCAGCAATTGTTGTCTAGCGGGGTCTAAAGTGGTTGAGAAATTTTTTTTAAATGAATGTTTTTATCAAATTTAGGGAGGTTTTAGTTTGCTATTACGTTATTTTTACTTTGATTTAATAAATAACTGATAGACCTGCAAAATAATTTACCCCATCCTGTAACGATATTTTTTTGGTCTGAAAATGAATATTTAAATTGTACGAAAATATCAGCAAAGTTAATTTAATACTGTTATTTCATACGCAAATTAAAATTAGTAATTATTATTTTAATTCACAAATGGTACGTTATTCAATTCTAGTTTCAACCATGAAATCTACTAATCTTAATTTTAAAATGTTTTTAAAAAAGATACATAGATTGATACCAGTATCATTGAATGTATGTTTGTAAAAACGCTAGCAATACTCTATCAATAAAACATAAATAAAATTTTTTCGCTCAATACATCACCGTATCCTCCACTTCGTATAATCTGAGAAATTTTTTTTGCATGATTTCGTGTTCAAAAACATTTTTGCTACTTCATCAAAAGCCCATCTCGGGAAAAAGGAGCGAAAAAAGGAGTTCAGCCCAGTGCTCGAGTTATAAAGTAGCTTCTGTTCGAGCACTAGAAAGCAAGAGAGGGGGAGAGGGGTGGAAGGGGGTGGAAGGGGGGCAGAGGAGTCAAGCGAGATCGAGCGGCCTGTATAAGAAAGCGGAAACGCCTCGTGGATCAAAATAAGAAGGAGGAATAAAGAAGGGAGTCGAACACGCGAAAATAAATCAAACCCGCTCTCGGAATATTGCTCGGCCCCCTCCGTCTCCTCGGGCGATTGCATGCCGAGGCCTCGGGAGCCGTTTGTATTCGTCACGCGTTTCCTCTCGCTCGCTCATCGACGCGGGCCAATCTTTTTTCGCCCCGTCCGTCCACCCTCCTCGCTTCTCCCCGAAAACTTTGCTCTCGTTTCCGGACGCCCGAAAATTCACGCGCTCATACATACGTAAATTTTTTTCCCTTCGCCCGTGTCTCGCGCTCCTTTTTTTTCGTCGTTGTCTATCCCGCGGCGCGCCACGGGTTATCGCGAATCCGAGCCTCATGAATCTTGCATCGCATTTCGCGGGAATAAACGCGACGCTCAGCCGTGACGTATTTTCCTTCGATCGCGTTTTTCGCGCGTGCGATGTTATTTCTTCCCGCTCGTCGGGTGCGCGGTTTCTTTTTTTGGCTCGAGTTGCGGTGCGTCGATCAGGTTGTTGTTGTTTGCAAGAGTCGCGCGGTCTTTTTGAGCGGCGAGAGACATTCGCTATCCCGCTTTTATTTTTATCCGTTTTGCGCGGGTTTGTCGAATTTATTAAATCATTTTGTATGACGGTAACGTCCGAGTAAACAGCGAACAGCGAACTGTTCCGTGCGATTAATCTTTTTTTTTTTAAGCGGAATAAATATATTTCAATCATATTTTTGATATTAAATTCAAGTTTCAAGTTAAACAGGAATTTAAAATTGAATTAATTATAATTACATCTAATACAAAAACTAAATTATAAAATTATAAATTATTTGTAGTTTAAAAAAGATTTTTATTTTTGAATAAATAAATATTAAGATACTTTCCCATTTATTTATATTCATGTATAAGAATATTCTTCTATTACTTGTGCTAATATATTACAGTCCATATTAATTTAGGGTCTATTTTACAGGTAGAATTTCCACTATTTCTATTTCTACTTGGAGTATGAAATTAAAATAACTTCCTGAATGACATATACTAATGGAATTGAATAATTTATCCTGATAAAATAATACTGTAATCGCAAATTTAATCATGTCTGGATAATCTTTGTTCTTCGTAATTCAAAGGTGAGTACCAATGTAATTTAATATTCTTCAAATGACTTATAAAATCATAATATTAAATTTTCGAAAATTAAAAATTTGACTTTAACATTGCAAATTTAATTAAATAAAACGAGACTTTTCACTAATTGAATAAATTAATCTGCGAAAAGGGTGAAAGGTATCCAAGGGCGAAGAGCAGGTGCTCGCCCGGTATTTCCAGTTCGAAAATCTCTTACGGTCGGCGACCGTCGGCGTAGGAGGATGAGAGAGGGTGTTTCGAATGGGGGGTTGTCGGGTGGTTGGAGAATACGTTACCAGTGGTGAGACTAATCTCGTGGGCGCGCTGTCGATGCCCGAGGACCTTGAACTGGGGCAGACTGACGTCGTTGCTGACGCCGACGCTGCTCAGGCCCTCGTTCCACTTGTAGCGGATGTCCCTCATGGTGTAGCCGACTGTAAAACGAAACAGAGACCCCCGCTTGCGGTTTGGTATACGTACCTTCTTTTCTCATCGTATACGCACGCGCGAGCATCGGGGCACCTATTCGGGGGGCCTCCACTTACCTTCGCTCTTTCTTTTATCTTATCGCTCTACATCGTACGATACTTTATTTTTTTCTCTCGTTACTCTTTTAACATCGTTATCAAGGTTCTCGCACTTTTCTCTTGCTTTTTGTAAGTTTCGTTTTTTTTGGCTTGCTCGTATACGAGTTTTCAGCGTGGACTATACTCGCTCTTTTTCTCGTTTTATTGCGAATAAATAAAGTTGAAATGAAAAAAACGAAAGAAAATTGTATGACAAAAAAGAAAGAATGTCGGAACGCTCGGTTTTCTCTCTCAAACTTATAGCTCGGGCGCCGAAGCTTCTCTTTCTTTCTTTGGCGAGTGTGCAGTTTTGCGCCGAGGCGCGCGAGGTCTGCGGCTCTTTTTTTTCCCCGCCGGGTATATGGCTCTCCTCGACTTCCGCTCCGACGGATTTTCTCGAGGAGAGGAGCAGGAGAGAAAACAATAACAATGGAAATGAGAGAGAAGAGGGCAGACGTCGGTTTGCGCGCTGCGCTCGGTCGTTCCGCAGCGTGCAAGTCTGTGTGTGTGTGTGTGTCTGTGTGAGTGGTGACCGTGTGAAAGGTAAGAAGGGCCATTAGCGTCGGTCTAGGCGTCGAGTCCTCGGGGTTTATCGATGCGAGACAACAAAAATTTACATTCGAGTCCGGGCGTTTTATCAGGGAGACCCGGCGGAACGTCTTAATGCCGGGACGTTGCTTGGCTAATGAGACTTTTACAGCGACGGTAATGTGGCGCGGGCTCCTTTCAGCGGGACGTTAAACGCCTCGCGCGGATGGAAATCAGTTTAATTTTATGCTCGACCCGCTGTGTTTGATTTTTAAGCGAATGAAGCTTAAACGTTGTTTTTGCACTTACGCCTTGCAATATGCATTTTTCATTCAATTTAAATTCTTATATAATTGGTTTGAGAAAACTTTTTTTTAATTATATTTTTCAAACCATTTCAGTGTTACATAATGAATTACCATTTTTTATTCAATGATATGAGGTTTGAATGAAAAAGTTTTTATTTAAATGATGAAAATTATTCTTTAGAATATCTCATTTGTAAAACTTAAACTTAAATTTTTATTTTAGTCAATGCAATTTAAATAGTGCAAATTTAATTATTTTAAAATGGCAAATTCACTCGAAGACCGGTACTCCAATTTAATAGAAATCGTATTGGAATTTTATACACTCTCGGAAATAAGCAAATTTAAAAAAGCCAATCGGAATATTTTATAATCAGTGTAATTTTCTTTTCCGATCCACCGCAAGACTCCTCTAACGACGGAGCTAATATCAATCAAGATTTTTCGTCGAGTGCGGACTCGGAAAAACCGCTCTAATTTATTATCGGCAACTCGTTACTCTCACCGACCAGGAAAGCCCAGGAACCCGCAAAAGAGAGGAAAAAAAGGGGTAGGAGGGAGAGGGAGAGGGACCGAGAGGAAAAAGACACGTCCCTCGATTAGGATTCGCCGGGTCTTCCTTCCGTTCGTGTCTCCCCTGCTTCTTTTTTTCGTCGACCGACGCTCGCTTCCTTTTCCAATTAAGAAGCCCCTAAGATTTTCGCGTTCGTCACCGTTTAGTCGTTAAGTTCGGCGACGGCCAACTCCTCGAGTGGCTTCCACGGGGGTGATTGCACGAAGGAGCGGCCTAGAGGCGACCCAGAGAACGAGCGAATTAATCGAGTTTAAAATTTTATCAAGTGAGGTTCTTCAAAACTTTTTTTTTAAACCCACGCTTTTTAAACTTTCGTAAAATTAATAAATAACGTTTAAAGAGCTTTGATTTATTAATTTTGAGTTAGCCGATATCCAATAGTTTTCGCGGAATTTGTTTGTCTCGCATCTTAAATTAATGAATAGGTAGTTCGTCAATCGTCCACATGTTGTGTCCAAAAGTACGTGTAGATATAGAAAAAGAACAGAATGCGAGTCCAGCGTATTGCTCAGTATCGAAGACTCGCGTATCGGAGAAAAACTCAAAGGCAAGAAGATCGTGACTTTGGTGTGTGCATACGCAGTTACCGTGATTGATAGGTGCGATATTCGTAGTGAGAAATATAAAAAATCGAAGGTACAAAGTAAAGTAAAGAATAAATATGGTGATCTCGTGTAGGTGAGCGTGTGGCATAGAGGCAAGTAAGAGAGACAGAGAGATAGAGAAGCCTTCAACGTGGAGTTAATATAAACGTCGAGGGTACACATTTACGCGAGCAGAGTAAATTCACTCGCTCTCGGCAAGTACCGCAGTAGTAAGAGTCCGAGTCCGGTCGGACCGGCGTCTCTTCGCCTTTGCTACGTCCAGCGGTGTCGGTGTCCTTACCCCCCGGAGTACCGCCGTTTGTGTCTCGTGTAAAAAAAATACGTGACAGTGTGTCTTTACTGTTAGCACTCGCGATGAGCCCCTCGAGAGAATATATATACCGGTCTACATATATACATTCGTTGAGAAAGAAAGAGAGAAGAAACCGCGACAGTGGTTAGGCAATAAAGAGGTTCGTCTCGTAATATATATTGCGAAGGACGTAACGAGTGGAGCATAGGTATAGTGAGAGAGATAGAGAGAGATAGAGAGAGAAAGAGAGAGAGAGAGAGAGAGAGAGAGAGAAATATCTACCTGTAGAGAGGTGTATGGTTGTCTGTCGCTGCCTGTGCCCGAGCACGCGAAACTGCGGCAGTTCCACCTCGCTCGAGATGCCGACCGACTGTAGGCCGGAATTCCATTTGTACCGAATATCGCGCATTGTGTATCCAACTTGGCCACGGATGCATTGTGGGAGGAGGAGGAGAATCACAAGAACACAGAAAACAAAAAGAAAATTCGCTGCTCTAACATTACATTCGGTTAAACATTAGACACTTATGCGGCTGGCTAAATAATTCATATTTATAATAATTTTACAGTGTCAATAATACAGAGGAGAGAAGATAAAAAGAACTATGTAGGGAAAGGTGGGAGGGTTGGTCTACGTAGTATTCTGATTCGACACCAAGTGCAATTTTTTTTCTATAAATACTTTATAAGCATTTTCTACAAATACTTTATCAATGTAAAATCAGAAGCTAATCTATTGATTTATATTGAACCGTTAATGATACTTTAAAAGCAAAGTCAATTATTCATGATAAAGCAACTTCGAAACTACTAGTTAATGAGTTTCTCCACCTTAAATCCATTCATCTTTTGAGCAAAACTTCCCGAGGAATTCATTTGTGAAATACGTCTCATCGACAATTCAGCAACTCGAAATTAAAATTCACTTACAACGCGAGGCGGAGATACATCACGATGCACGGGAGGGTAGCAAAAAAAGGGGTAAGATTAAAATTTATGAAAGCGGTCGCGCGACGCTAAGTGAACGTTAGCCCGAGACGACGACGCGTTTCTTTTCCTCCTCCGACGGTCGGTGGCGGCACGCGAACCGTAGCTCATGCCTGAAACAAAGTTCGCAACCGGCGCCATTAGCGTATCTACATACATACGGATTCCGAGCTCGAGAATGAAGGGAGGCAACAAAAAAAGAGCGGAGGAGGCGGAGGAAGGTCTTTTCGTAGTCGCGTGCAGCGGAAGCCCGCGGAGCGCTCGTAATTGCAGCGATGGTCGAATCAGAACGCTTTCACGAAGGAGGAAAACAAGAGGGGGACGACGAGAACTACTTGAGATTAAGTGGACTGATTAAAAGGCTTTTTTTCTTCTATTCTCCTTTTTTTCTTTGCAAGAGAGGAGTCGGCGAGGAGTTGTGTGGAATAATAAAAAAAAGAGGGGGGAGAGTGGGAATGAGGTGGGGAAGGGGGGAGGGGTGCGTTGGGAGTGGAATTTTCAAACAGAGAGCAATAGAGGCAAATATAAAGAGAAGGAAAAGACTATAAGATCTGTATACATGAAAAAACTTTGTACAAAAGAGACGAGGTCGTTCGCGGGAGACAGATAAGAAAAATAATTATGAAATAAGAGGTCTTTACGCATCTACAACGCCAATTAAGAAAGCTTGGGTGCGAAGGAGTCGGCGGGTCGCTCGAAACACTCAAATGGCCCCCGGATGAAAAGTTTTAATTGACGAAGTTCTTCCTTTTTTTTCTTTTACTTTTCCATTATCGAGATATCAAGGTCGTTAAGGAGTTGCGTTTGTGAAATTATTTATTATGAAATGAGGTCGCTTATTCCTATTGCATTGATTGATTATCTAATACTTTTTTTACTATAAGTTTGCTTTGTTTTCTATAAATACTACAAGAATATCAGATATTGTTGAAATTTGAAGTTGAATTAAATTTTTCGCTTTTTTCTTAAATTGTACTAAGATAAAAATGTACATTACATTTTATTGGTTCTGCATTTCCACTAAAATTGTTTCGTACTTTTTTAAAGTTTACAGCTTGCAACAAAAACGACAAAGCAGTAATCAAAACGTCGACTCATTCGGTTCTAACGAAACGACTAACAATTATCGTCTAACGACAGCAAATATCCACCATAAAAACGAACTACCGGCGGGTATCTCAAGTCGTAAAAAGTGTAAAAATTAGGTCTCCTAGTTTACAAAACAAACCTAATCTCGCGAAGCAAGTCTACCTTCCCAAATGGACCCTGGCGATTAAACCCGAGTGTACTCCACGCGCGCGATGAATACACCCCCTTCGAAGTTGCTGCTTATACTCGCGCTGTTCCGCTTAAAGATAAAAAAAACTCTTGACAAAAAAAAGCGCGCAAAAACAATCTATCTCTATCGCGAAAAGCGTTAAAGCGTCGAAGCCCCGGCGGCTCGAGTAAATCACGGCAATTAACTAATTATCCGTAACCTCGGCTAAATTAGACCATAAATCGGCGCGCGCTTGTAACCCAGTTTCGGGGCTCGGGCTTGCGGAATCGATTCTCAAAAATTCGCTCCCGCGGCCAGCCTTGCCGGGGCCGTTTCGCGCGCGCGAGCACGCGCTTTCGATCCGCCGTACCGCACCGCGTCGCGACCTTGACCTCCGCACGCTCGCTCAACGGCCGCTATCCCTCGAGCATCAGCCGCGTACTCGAAGCGTCTTTGTGCTGACGGGGAGCGCCCTGGACTTGAGTTGCCGAGAGGAGACCTCGTAGTCGAGAATCCATCGGTTTTTTACGCATATTGTATCTTTTGTTAAACAACAGTAAGACTCAAGCTTTAATTAAACATATGTAGGAGGAGTATAAATTATATAAATCTAATAAAGATTGCATTCAAGAAGATTTTAGTACTACATTGCATTATAAATACCTTAAATTCTGATTTTCTAAATAAAATAATATTTGAAATGTTCTTTGTTTTATGAAAGTTTTTTTGTATAAAAGATGAAGTCAAAAGTAGTAACAAACAGAAGCAATCTCATCTAATAAGCGACCTCTGACGAAGGAAATTCAGGAATCTCGAGACGATATCGTCCCGTTTCGTTATCAGTACCCGTATGTTTACAAAGTTTCAAGGACTTCGGTACCTTAAGCGACCAAAACAAGGGCGAAAGAGAATACGGAGCTTGCGCGGGCCAGATGGAAGTGTCTCGGGCGAGTCGCCGCATTCCTTCGCCAATAATACGCAGATGTATATGTATATATATAGTCAGAGCGCGGCTGCGGGTTAAATACAATGGGTCACGCGGCATTCCTTGAAGGGGGTACGAGAGGGGGGGAGTCAGGCTCGGACGCACACATTGCGAACATCGCCCGGATACCCCCGACCGTCGACTCATTCCACTGGAGCGAAATGGCATTCGCCGGTAATAAGACGGGCGGAACTTCGATCGAGGAAAGCGACGTTCGCACTGCAGTGCCGCCTCGCCGCAACTTCTTTTTTTTCGCGAGGCGCGACGAAACTGTAATCTCGGACAACGAAACAAATTCTCGGATTAATCCGTGCAGGATTGCGTAGCTTTCGTCGGGCCTCGCATCTTCTGCGCTCTTTATTTTCTGGATCGTGAATTGTTTATCACTAACGGGAAAAAACAAGTAGTTTCGGGAGTTCACGTCGATTCGAGGCGCGTGTTTGGGTCATCGACTTTCTGAGCTTCCCGGTCGGCCTCTCCCCTCGAAGAAAGGCGCGAAGCTCGAAAAGTTTCTTTTTTCCTCCCGGCAGATTTTCGGTCTACATGATCGGGATTCCAACGGCGGGGAGGCAGGATCCCGGGGGGAGGAGGAGAGGCGGAGGCGGAATTCGACCGATCGAAACGGTTCGTTCTCGGCGCTTTTCGCAAGGTCGGGACGACATTTACGTATATATACACAGCATGGATATATAAAATCGAGGTGTCAGAGAGAAGAAAAATTCGGTGTTGTGCAAAGCGTGCGTGCAATATCTAGTGGCAATACGAAGAAAAGATTTTTCATGAGGTACACGGTAATATGCATATAGATAGACACACATATAGATGCGGCATAGCCGGGCCTTAAGCTACGGTATGCAAAGCAACTGAGCGCCGCTCATACGAGGAATTACGTGTAATGCACTCGCTGCTCTCTCAAGGGGGGACGCATGCTTATCGGAAGTCCCGCATCGTCTGCACGCAGGGTGACCGAATGTGCGCCTCGGAATTGCGTAATTGAGCCGCTGCTTAATTGAGACTCAACCTCCCTCCCCCCTCCCAGCTATACTCCGATTGCTCCGCGTCCTCCATAACATTCTGCTCTCGCATTTCCATTTTCGATCACGAGCTCACCGACTTCGCTCACCCTGCTTTTGCGCGTGCTTCCGATCGTTCGAACTGAAAAAAATTGAGTTTGGATCCCGAAGATCTGATTTCGTTATTGAGTTTTATACAGTCTTAATGTACTCTACTAATTGTTTCAAATCCCATTATTTTTAATAACTTAAAATGAAAAATTCAATAAAAAAGTCAAATTAAGTTTCAATTAATAATTTGATCTTATTACTCAGCTTTAATTCACAGTATTTTAATATTTTCATTCTAAAAATATAATATATTGTTTTCTTGTAGAATAATTGTTATTAAATAATAGTTCTGCAAAATCTAAGTATTTATTACGGAATTAAGAAAAAACTTCTGAATAAATTGCAACTGAAAATGTGAAATAAAAATTAAGAATTATGCCTTTACATGCAAACTTACATTTACGTCTGAAAAATAAACCCTGTTCAGAATCCAGGTAGTTATTTTTTTTAGTCCGACCGAGCGCACGTTACAACTACTTAGGCATGCTCACACTACTTTGGTTATCTCAACGCACAAAAATACTTCGCCACTACTTTATAGCGCTAATTTCGGGGGCGTAACTCCTCTACACGCCGCGTATAATTAGTGGGGGACAAAGGGAGAAAGAAAAGGGACTCCCGTTATTTCAACCCGGTTTTCTTTCTCCCGCCGCCTCAAGGAGCCACGCAGTGGCAGTTCTCTGTTTCTCATGCAACGACGCCGTCGTGCTTTTTTTTTCTTGCGCCACGCGTGTTTGTGTTTTTCTTTTCTTCGACCTCACACCCCCTACGATGCAATCATTTCGCGGTCCGATTCGCCCGATAGTGCAGCTGTCGGTTCTCTTCGCCGCTGTAGCCTTATTTATTCGTTTTACTTTTTTCGAATGGGAACGATGCGACGATTAAGGTCGATGTATGTGCTATTCGAGCGGCGTAATTTACCGAACGCTAATTCACGGTAATTTATACGATCACCGCCGTCGCGCGACGCTAAATTACCGAGTCGAAATAAAATCGACTTAGTGCAAACGATGCCGGGACTTTTATGTTCCAAGGAGATTTGAACTTTCTCTTATCGCGATTGCTAAATACATTTAGTCGATGGACTTAAATCGCGTTGCCGAGAGTTTTTTTTTTTTAATTTTGTTGGTACGTGATTTTAACATTAATTAACGAAGAAATATAAAAAATAGTTTATAATAGAGTAACAAATTTTTACTGTTTTGTATTTTTTGTTTGAAACCGCTGCACTATCAGAATCGCGAAAACTTTTGAGAGAAAATTATTACTTTTCCAAAGTAAGGCGGAAAAATTTTAGTTCAGTGTTTTAATTGCTTTCTATTTTCGCCGAGACGAAGAAACCCGGGTTAAAGGTAAGCTGCACGAGATAGAGACAACTGTCCACTACAAGTTACACATAAAACTTACGGAAATGAAAGGTTCAACGATGCGCTCAAATACCTACGCTCTACGGGGTAACATACTCATACGTAATATATGTACATTGGTAACTACTGGTAGGGTACAAAGTAGAAAAACGAATGTATAAGAATAAAAAAGTATCATTTGAATAAAGTATAAAGAGTAATTAACCGAGTAAAAAAATGTATATTTATGTACGCATGCGCTGGCCAGATGCACAATGCGTCAGATTTCGGTCTCAAATCTTATTTCGTCTGCATTTTTGCGTACGTGCGCGAGCAGCGCAGACGCTCGATTTTACGCTTACGTTAGGCGGCGCGTTAGCCAGCCTCCATCAGGGCTCGGCCGTCCCTCGGCCTTATTGCGTCCCCGGACACGAGGCTCAGTGCTGTATGTCGGAGGCCCTCGGACTGCTGTGTGACTGTGTATTAAGTCGTGTGTCTCCAGAGATATCCTAATTATCTTTTTCAGTCTGATAATTTGCTTCTACTTTGATTCGCTCATCAGTTTGGCTTTTGACATGTTCCGGTGATACATTATTATCTGTCAATCTATTACTTATCTTCCGTGGAAATATGAGTTGGCAGTTTAATGATGACTGATAGAAGACGTATAAATAATTTGATTTAAATAAAATTAATGTTTATCATTTTTTTTTATTTTTATTAATCTTGTACATTTTAATATTATTACCACAGATTTTTTACAAGATAAATAATTTTGAAAATTGTATTCCAATGTACGAAAGCTCAAACTGATGACGATAAAGTAAAATAGAAAGTAGAGAAAGTGAAGAAAAAATCTGATGGTTAAGAGTATCCGTGCTAAAGGAGGTATTTTTCAAATATATAAATAATTCATTGAAACTGAAAAGTCATAGTCATTAAGAATATTTTGAAAATTATTTAGAATATCGTCGAAAACAATATTAATTATATCAATGCAAATTTCTTATATTATCAATTTCAATTTCTTCGTGAATAAATAACCGTATAAAATTTCAATATTTTTACAATTTATCTTTTTTTGTATGTAAAGGATTTTTGTTGTCCATCACGTTCATCCATTCGAAATTTCGAAAACAATTCCTCTGTTAGCACGAATACCAAAAATAAACCAGCTGTATGAAAAAACAAAAATCCAATGAAGAAAAAGAGAGCCGCTGCCATAAAAAAAAGGATTAGTGAAAATATGATGGAGCTATATCCTTATCGAAATTCAAATTTTCAGCGTCAATCCAATTGAGCTCGAGCGAGAAACAGAAGTATATAAGATAAAAAAAATGTAGAAAAGTAAAAAAAATTGAAGAGTAAATTCGAGCGAGAGAGCCACGTGATTCGCCGGACCCAATCGGCTCGTGCCACATAACCTCGGCGACGATGCAGCCTCCCGGACCTTCACTCCATTCCGCATTTTTAATAAATTCTCTTCGCAGCGGTGAAGAGGTTGGAGCGCACCCGGACTCGCGGGTTAGTTTCGCGAACCCCCCTGCGGCATTTGAAATTCATGCGCTTAATTAGAGGCGAATTGACAAATTGGCCTGGAAATTGCATCGTCATTAGTAGGCACTATACAGCGCGTATAGTTGGCAACTGGCAACCGGCATCGCACGGCATGTATATATATAACCCTTATATATATCCCGAAACTATGTACATGTAGATCATGTGCACGTAGAGAAAGAGGTATGGGTGGAGGCCCCTGTCGTGTGAGCCCCTTCTCGCGCGACCTTACGTGTATATAGCCGCGCGGACTCTTGGCGACAGGCCAAGAACAATCGGCGCCCCCGCGCGCAACACAGGTGCAGGCCGGGCTTTAAGTGCCGCAATAATGTTTCCAGCCTCCTAGCGGGCGCCTCTCCCTCGACCCTCTCTCTTCTTCTTTTTTTTTCAATTCCGTCGCCTTTGTGCCGGCGAGTTTGTCCGCGAGCGGGAGGGCGGCGGGAGGACCAATAAAGAGGTGGCCCGCTTTGTTTCCTGTATTGCGCGCGGACGCTCGGCGGCCCCGCCGATGGCGCGGGACCGCTTCTTTTTTTTCGCGGCCGAAGGTGTGTCGATATTGAAACTTTTGTTATCTTTTTAGCATTTTCGGTATATGAATCTTTCTGTAGCCTATAGCTGATTCTACTAAATCTTGGAATTGCGAAAGAATGTCAGCACTTTGAATTCAAAATTTTTCAATTTTTTTATATAACAGGCTATTATTTATTTGTAACAATAAGCAACAATTACAGAAATTGTATCTACTGATACAAACATTTTTTAAGGGTAAAAACTACAAAAATAAGTAGAAAAGTCAAGATTTCATCCGGCATACAGTAATAAGAATATCAGAATATCATTTTTCCTCTAGTTTACATAAATTCTTGAGGTTTTTATCAGACAATGGGGTTTTTAGTGTTATTTATAAGCAGTGGGCATCCTCATTTTTTTTTAAATTACATTTGGGTTTATTTCACAATTTTAATGTTTTTCTATTTAATCTTCTATTTTTTAAGTAATAACACACCGGATCCTTCCGATCCAAAGCAATCGTTTCCGTTAAATTCGTAACCATCCGTGGTGAGCAATGGTCGAGGTGGCATTCATAAACGCGCCCGGGGCGGCTCGGCGTTAACGACGTCGCGCAATTACCGAGTTGTTTCGACTGGTCATTCGCCCGGTTGGTTCGACCGTGCGAACGCGCCAGATTTCCCGTCCGGAGAAAGGCGCGGGCGTAATTACGCCAGCGTCCAGACTCAATCTCCAGCCCTGAATTCGCCGGCCAACTCGTTCTCTTTCCGTTTTTTGGCAGCACGCACTCGCACTGCCGCGCAGGATGGACGCTCGATCGGTATGATTGATTGACCGATTGATTGACTGATTTATGGCTTTTATTTTGATCTTGATGAATGGCAGGTTGACAATTAAAATTGCTCTCCGAATAGGATTTTCGATTCTTTATTTCTTCGCTCCGTGGCTTTCGTTAATAATAAAAAAAGCAAAAAAGAGGAGTGAAACTGGCGAATTCTCTGCGTGTCGCGATAATCGCGCGAGCGAACGAAAATTTAAATAGTCCGACGAAAAAATGTTTAAGTAAACCTCGGGTAATCCCGCACCGCTTATCAAATATTTTAACGGGATTAATCAAAGGCCGAAATATTACGCGGTATAAAAGTGATGGAGAGAGGCGCGAGGGCAGAAAGAGATAATGCGCGGGTCGGTGAGAGAGAGCCGTAATTTCCAGAGGCTTACGGAGAGGCGCGTCGACGCCGCGGCGATGATTAATAATTGAATATCCCTAATAACAGGCTCGGCCACGCGGACTAATAAAAAGTCGACGGGAGATTTATTTCGTTTTAATTATGCAGCCTCGCGCGCTGCCCGCCTGCATTTTTCAAGTCACTGGCTCATCCCCGATTTCGGCCGCGTCTACGCCCTCGCAATTACGCGAGCTTATTACGCTCATAATGCAGCTGTAATTCTGCCTATTTGCATTAATTCGCTCGGAGCGCTGTAAAATTTCGCACTCTTCCTGATTCCTCCGCGCGTAATGAAAACGCCCAGTTTCGCGCGAACACTATTGTTGCTTTTAATCGAATTAATGTTCGGTATTACTATAATCCGAAAGCCGCGGAGCAGATCATTTACATTTGTCTGTCGGATTATTTCGGATACCTGCGTAACCGCGTAATTTTTTCATTCTTGTCCGTACCCGTATTATAATACGCTTATTTCAGTAGTACGAATCAGTATTATGACTGACGAGTCTTTGTTAAAATTAAATAAGTCATTAATTCGTGGAAATTTTTTAATATTAAATAACTTTTAAATAGAAATTGTAAAAAAATATAAATATTATTAAACCGTTTAATATAAAAAATTAGTAATTAAGTCCACGTCATTTAATCTGTGAATAACAGTGTTGCGGCGTCCAAATCGACTTAAAACACGCAATAAAATTTCTTGCCCGGACTAAGGTGCAGTAAACGTTGAGTCAACCATCACGCGTTTTTGCGAACTGCCCGGACCTGACCGCAATCGGCCTCTGGCCTCGGTTCGTGATGTTGCACTTTTTTGTCCATATTTCCTGCGTGCCTCGGTCTAGTAACCGCATATCTGGTCATCATACCTCGCGTTGAGAAAATATTTAAAACCAGTAAATTTTATTTAAAACTAAGGTAATTTTGAATGTTTATTTAATTCGTTAACTATTTATTTATTTATTTATTTATTTATTTTTTCTTTTCTTTTAGTAAATAAATTGTATTTTTAGTAAGAAAATTTTCTTGGATATTTTA
>JAXIUT010000001.1:21052977-21131048 GCA_035586675.1 Eurytoma californica | reverse complement strand
AGAGAGAGAGAGAGAGAGAGAGAGAGAGAGAGAGAGAGAGAGAGAGAGAGAGAGAGAGAGAGAGAGAGAGAGAGCTCAGGTATGTACGTCTGAATTCGTTATCCTAGCGGTTTCCGCGGTAAAACGCTGACTGCGATACACAAAGCTATTGCGCCAAAGACTTTCGTATGCATGGTTTCTGAATACAGTCAGTGCTTTAATACGGGAATACTCGGGAGAGCTAATGCGTGAGCCAACTTTGGACCATCGAAGTTTAACACTTTCAATCTTCGGGCCGATGTGGAAATTGAGATTTTCCGGGGATCGAATGTAATTATAAGGATTCGAGCTTTTTTCTCGCTACCCCGTAAAAGTTAATTTGAATTTCGGGGAAGAGGATTTCTCGTGAAAGTTTAAGCCGACTGACAGATGTTTGCACAAAGCACTTTTTTGTGAATGATTAATTTGCTGCTCTCTTTGTATAAACAATGAAAATATTTCAGAACGTCATTTTCACTTTAAATATTTGATGTGGAAGCACGAGTCGGTCCTTTTAAATTAAAATTGCGTTATTATTCTTTAACGCATGCAGTTTTCGTTTTTAAATAATTGCAAAAAGGATTTTCGTTTGCAAATGAAATCCTCATTAATTCATAACATAGTATGTTGCAATAAACACATACAAAGCACATAAATAATATGCTCTAAAGGTAGTGCTACCTCATCTTGTTTTATTTCGTCTCTTTATTACAAACATTTTCATTATTATAATTAAAATAAATATTTCGATCTTCCGCTTCAATTAAAAAGAAAACAAGAAACTATAAAGAAGTAGCCTTCGCCGTCGATTGAAAAATTCGCCTCTCAACTTCGAAATCACAAAAGTTGCAATGTCGGCAGAATTCGCTGGCGAAAAAAAGCAGGAAGAAAGGAACTCAATAAACAATGGCCGGCCGCGAGTGCGCGACTTTTTATTTCCCCTGATGATTCAGCGCCGTACTGGAACATTGTTATCCGCGAAGCGTGCTGAATATTTCTTTCCTGCAGCGGGCGTGGCGAGGAAGGCGAGCGAAACAGGGCCGGGGAAATTTATGACGCGGCCGCGGCCGATTGGCCCCCGAAGATCTTTCCCCGCGGGTGCCGATGCGCCGATGAAAACGTCACTGCGCCGCCCGTTTTTTACAGCGCAAAGCTGGGGTCGAGCGGACGTCCTGCGCGTCCTTTTTTGTATCCGTCTTTTTCACACGATGGGAATTGCGTTTGCAGCAGGTGTGGAAATGCTGCTTGAATGAAGCCTAAGTCTCTTGGAACAGTTTGAGATTACCTATTTATAGTTTTTATTCCTTTAGATATCTATTTCAGCGTAATATTTTTTTCTGAAAATTTATTCCATGTCAGCTCAAATTAGATTCTGAATGCTTTTAGAATTAATGTCAATGCTTATTGGGATTGCAGTAATTTCGATGTGCCATCAATCAGAGTGCGATTTTCGTAAAAGATAAAAGTTTTCGAAAACTGACATTTTTCTATGCATGAAATTTTTTCTGACACCTCGGCAAATTCATGATTCGTGTGTATCACGATGGACAAGCAGATTTATCAATTTTTCATCAACATTTTCCCCATGGGACCCTATCACTTTGCTGTCCACTACGTGTGTTTCACTCAGTCGGCGTCGATGTGTGATTATCTCTTCGTGTTACGTACACATGCGACTGAGAGATAAAAACGGTATCCTTCCGAATGAAATCCTCCGATGATACGTGCCGTGATCGATGAAGGGATATTTTACGAATGCACCAGCATTAATTTCTCCGATCAATTGTCCCTACTTTTTCATTTCTGGACAGATGCCGCTTTATTTCTACTTCTTACATTTTCTTTCACCCTTCTTTACGATTCAGCCTGAAAGGGTGATATTTTTTCAGAAAATGAAATTGAAAAGAAGTCGTCAAAAATAGCCTTTTGCAATTTTGGATATTATATTAAACTGCGTACGAGCTTTTTTATTTAAATTTAGAATAAATTATTCAAAAATTGACATAAATTGAAAATTATAGGGAAGCTTTATTGCGGAATGCTTTGAAACAAAAAAAGGCACGTCATTTTCTAAACCAGTTTCCCTAAGTGTTACCATCGGCGCCTTATCTCGAAACTCGCCGTTCTACAAGCCAAAATCATCTAGAAAAACTACGGTGGTCCCGATCGAGCGAAACTACGATAATTGCCGATTTGTTTCTCAAACGACACACTTCACCCGCGCAGCTTTCGAGCGTTTTTTCATTCTTATCCCCTGGCCGCTTTATCCGCTCGTTCTCTCTATTTCTCATCCGCCCCCTCCCTCCACGCGTCCGCGCGCACGCTACCTTTCCGCAATTTGCTGCAGTTTCGTGACAGCCGTTCGATAGCAGTTAGAGAGATTGATTGGCTCGGTTATCTCTACGGCAGACCGACGAGGGGCCGCCGCCTCCCCCCCTCTCTCTCTCTTCTCTCGTGTTTTTTCGTCGAGAAAAATCGGGAGCATTAGGGTAAACGACGGCGGGCCAGGCCTCTTTCCCGTTCTCTCTGTCTTTGCGCAGCGCTGGGTTGACGGGTAACGAACGGCGATCGCGCGCGCCGACGAACTCGTCGGCCGAACGCCCGGGCCCGAAAAATGACGGTGCGGCGCGACGCGGCCAGAGAGAGGATGAGCTCTTCGAGTGCGCGATTGAGTCCGACCAGCGCGGTGGTAGATAGACCGTCAGGAATTTTCGGTGCCGATGAGACCGGCTCTAGGATTGCTATTTTTGGGTCAATGGTTTTATCGGAATTTATATGAAATGCATATTTAACATTATTGTAGAAATACCTTTTAAAAAATGTACGCATATTACTGACTTCCTAGTACATTTAAGTGAGATTTTATGAGAATTCGTGGAACCTTTATATTTTCGCTTTTATTGAAATTAGATGGAGTTCGTGGAATATTAATAATTCGATATCTATAATTAAATAAAATATTGTACATTTCCATTTATTTTGTTCCGTTTATAGTTTTTTAATTAAAATATTCTCCAAACAATAAAAGCCTTTAATTCAATTATACTTTTTATTACTAAACAAACTAATCGTTTTTGTCCGTAATATTTGTTAAAAATGTTTTAATAAAGGAAGGAAAAATATTGAATAAAAAAAATGAAAAAAAGGAAAAGAGGAGGAGTACTCACCGTATGCTCCGAGTGATGCTACCGGTGTGATGGATGCGAATGAACTCGTTGCTGGTGGTGGCTACGTGAAAGTACGACTGCTTCTCGTTGACGAAGAAGGTGTCCGGCACCCAGATATTCTTGATGAATTCCGAGCCGACGCTAAGTATCTCGACTCCTGTCCTCTTTTTGAAAGCGAGCCGCGGATCCGTCCAGAATTGCCGGAAGTAAAAGTCCAGCGTGAAGTCCTGCGGTGCGCGCAAACAGCAATTTGGAAAAGAAATAGTTCGGCGTTAATGAGATTACTCTTTTTTCATCCACTTCTTTTTCTTTTGTTTACAGAGACTGCTCTTCGCTACGCGATTGTCCTTACTTTTTTTTCAAAGTTTTTTTAATGTCTGTCTTGTCTGCTTGTTCTGCAAACGATTGTGTTTTAAGATTACTTTTTCTCAAAAGAAAACTAAGAAATGAATCTACGAACATTTTCTTGAATATACATGCATACTTTTTACAATATAATTATAGGATAAGTTAATTATGTATACACGGTAGTAAAGAAACAAATTTTAATTGGAAATCTTTAAAAATCATAATCTACATGTTATATTTTTCTTAAAGTTGCATAATATGCGTTTCGAAGAGCTCGTCACTATTTACTACTCTACATCAGGCTCTCTCTTCCATTTATTCTTAATTTTTTACATTCATATTATTTTTTTTCATTTTCTCCCTCATTCATGCTATGTAACTATTGTGTACAAGGTTGACGTCGCAGAATAACGCAAAACGCAAGTAGTAACATACGAGTACGGTCAGATATAATGAAAAAACTTTAATCAAAGTTAAATTAAGTAAAAGAAAGTATTATTTTAAGAGAAAGTTACTGTTTCAAAATCTACTTGATCTCTGGTATACGCTGCGACATCAGTTAGTACATATACCGTAATATTGATATAAATATATAATATTTAATAAGGAATTGTCCCATGAATTCCTTTGGTGTCACTTTGGGTTTCTTTTTGCTTTTTCTTTGTCAATAACTAAAAAGTCTCTCTTTGCAAGGAGAGTTTCTGGTTGGAAAATAAAAGAAAAATAAAGCGTCCGTCGGTACGTGGACGATTATGGCACAGCCGAGCGACAAACATGTAGAAATAAACGAAGACTTTAAAAGTAATACTGCTTGCGATAAGAGAAATAAATACAGATAAACAAGATAACTCAGAAGAAGCACTCGATGAGACGATTGATTCGTGTGTTATGTAAAACTTTCTTCACGTTCAGCTTGGTTCAATTTTATTTATTTTTCCGGAAATTCTAAGTGAAAGAGATGTTTACATACTTCATATAAAGAACAGTACTTCATACCAACTAAATTGTATTAATTTAATTAATTAATCACATAATATCTGCTACATTGAATTACTAGTACGTTCTGTTTATAAATTAAATAACAGGCACCGCGGAATTGCACATGTACATTTTCAATTTAACCACTTTTGATAATCTCAGCCCCTTAAATTGCCGTATCCTTCCTAAATCCCTCTAAATCTGGAAAAAATTTAATTAAGAGAGAAACGAGGGCGTCGGCGCGCTCGATATCTTCGCGACGAAAGATTTCCTGCGAAAATTTGCGGGCGCGGCCGCGAAAGAGCCCCGCGCGCCAGCCACTTAAAGCGAGCAAAGCCGATTTTACGTCTTTCTAGCCCGGGCAATTCGCCATAATTTGCGGGCGCATGCGCACGGTGACTGCGTCTCGTGCGCGCACTTATCCGAGGCTTAAATCCCGGTATATATGGGGTCGAGAAACGGTGCGCGCGAAGCAAGCCGTTCGATACTAATTCTTACGGGGACCTTTTATCGGCACTTACGATAATTTTCTAGTTCGGGTAACCCCGGGAAAAGGTGAAGCGGGAAATTGCTCAGAAATGTTGAAGAGGGTTAATGAAAAAATTTATGTGCAAATTGCCGATTCGGGAGTTACGAGAATGAATGGAGCAAGTTCGTAAAATGCAAGGAAAATGAAAATACAAAAACGTTGGATGTTAAAGTAATCATGTTCAAATTGCGGCGGCGCAAAGAAATACAGAAAAAATCGATGGAAATATTAAATAAAATTTTCACAATAATGAAGAATTGAAAATCGAAATATTATTTTATTAAAATACCTCGCTTTTTAAATTACTTCATTGTGTTGAAGAAGTACTTTTTGCATAAAAAAATATTTCCACTTACTAAAGATTTTTTAAGGGAAGTAAAATACCTTTTTCTCAGAAAAGTAAGATGGTGAATTTTAATAAGCTGACGTATATTTTAACTCTTTTTTAATTTAGAAAAAGAGTAGCTTTTAGCTTCCAACTTTACAGAATACTGGACTAAATTTAAAAAATGTAAAAATGAATGGTCTTTAAATATTAAATAAGCTGCTCATTACGTTAAAAGAAAAAAGAAAAAATTTCCTCTAAACTCTAAAACTTCTTTCAAAAAGATACAGTAAAAAAAAAAATAAAAAAATTAAAAAGTACCGAGCTTCTGATGCAAGGAATCATCCTCCACGTATGAAATATACGCACCGACCCCGAGTCGGCAAAAAAACGTAGGGAAATTCGTAGCGTAAAACAACGCCGCGGAAGAGAAGGCGCGATTGTAAAGAGGAACGATCGAAGTGGAGAGTCGAAGGAGCGAGAAATAAAGGGGGATAGCCCGGGAGAGCGTTACGGGCTCCACGTGCTTGCTTAAGGCGGTTTAAGCTTATCGGTCGCGGCTCTCGAAAGATGCGGCGCGGGGCTCTTTCCTCTCCCCCTGCGTCGTGATTTGCGGCCGCTCGTATAAACGCGGCAACGAACTTGAATTTTTTAAGAATCCCATCCTCTCTCCACCCTTGCGCCGACCTCCTTCGGGGGTGCAGTTTTATTGCTGCGACCCGGTCGGCCGGAATGCCGCCGTTGCCCAGGGCCGACGATTTGCGAGGTTTATTCCGTCGGTGTGCTTTTGAATTCTTGTTTTATGTCCGCCTGCCTTTTCCCGTCCAGAAGGAAAGGTTCTACGATTGAAATAATTATTAATTTCACGCTGAAAATTTGCTACTTTCTTCCACTGCTACTTTCTTCTTCTGGAGAGTTACATAATAGTACATTACGCAACTAGTGCGCAAAGCAGGCAATTCTCGCACAAGTCGCTCGAGCGCAGCGAGGGTGACCAAAGAGACGAGTGCGAGAACTGATTGCGCACTAGTTGCGTGAGGTATTCTTGACGCGTGAGCGTAAAATTTATTAATAAACATGCTCAAATCGTGTATAAAAAGATTATTGGTCAATCGTGGGTAAAGCGCGAGTGTTAAAAATGTTATACAAAACCTAGGGGTTATTCATTGTAATTTTTATGAGATTTAATTACCATAATTTAAGAGATGTTTTCAGGGATTTCTTATAATCAGTTATGATTAGTTAAATAGAGGAACACTAGCAGCCAACCACCTTAAAGTAAGCTATATATTCATCTGAGGTTGTGCAATCATTACCGGGAAAGACATGACAGACTCCTCTTAGCTGTAAATTTACATAGTAATTTTATACGCGCGTCTTACAAGCGCGTGTTTATTTTAATCAATGTACTTCGAGTGAAATACTTTACGACTTGGATTAAAAATAAATTGATCTCTTCTTTATTTCAAAGCAATTGCATCAATCTACAATTGCACTTCACTTATTTTCAATTTCAATATAACATCACGAGAATATTTAAAACTATTACAGAATCCGTATGAGTTATTTCGCGAGTCATAAAAATGCTAGGTTTGCTGCCCAAAAATTTAGAAACAATCATAAAAATATACGAAAATCTAACTACTGGTTTTAACTAATTTACAAATAAATTATTTTTAGCCGTTAGTAATATTCAATTTCAGAATCATGATTTTACAATTTTAAGTGATTGATTCAATTTGGAAACTGATTATTCAATTGTAAATAATTGCAAAGTGATAAAAAAATCATTGCAAAATTTATTATTCAACGTGGCGTGTGATTACTCCAAATGAATAACCCCTTGGTAAAACAAACCACGCTGTTATTAAATTAATATTTTTATATGCTGCCAGCTGCTTATATTGTATTCTTCTCGGCGATCACGCATTAGAGAAGTATCAGTGTCTATGCTGACGCATAAAAAGTCGGCGTAAAGTTTCTTACGAGTATTGGCGGGCTTGAATTTTCCGGGTGAACGGCTCCTGCGCGGCGTGCGGGCCCGTAAAAAAGGCCAAAGTAACGCTCGCGTCCTAATGAAAACTTGGCGATTTCAAAATCGCATGAATGAAACTTTCGCGAGAACTGCTGCTTTCGGGCATAACTTGCAAGTTTAAGCGCGGCCGCGCCGAGACCGGTAAAAAATGACCCCATCAATCTCCCCGAATCCGTGGCGAGTTCGCGCTTGCGCGCGAGCCAACGAACTTTGAGAATCAATCGTCCCGAATCGAGTGCCGTATAGCAACTTTTTTTTTTGTTTTTTTATATTACAACGCGCGCATGTACACGTATGAGTATGCACAAAAGCACCGTACACGTGGAGTACGCGCGTAGCGCATTATACACCAGACGGAGTTGCTCGTTTCGAGAGGGAGAGCAATTTTACGTGAGATAAAATAATAACGTAACAGTCAGAAATAAAGGAGAAAACCAAAAAGAAATGAGAACCAAAGCTCGGCTAACGCATTTAGCGAGTACAGACTTGTAACATCCATACGGGAGCCGCCCCACAGCCATTGAAGCTCCTGCGGATTTCGGCTCCGAGGCGGCTCCGCTCCGCGCGGAGGTGAGCAAGCGAGTGAAATATTACCGCGCGGCTCCTTTCTTCGCAGTGAGCGAACGTCACGGCGATTTCCGATAATTGCCACGGACTCGAAACTTTTGCAAGTCGTGCGTTCTAATTCCTTCGAAATTCAGAGATACCCCGTCGATAATTTCGTCGGTGGTGAAAAAAAAAAAAAAAAAATTGCCTCCGCCTAAAGTAATCGAACTTCCCGTGAGGATTCGCCCGGCGCGAGGATATAAACACCAGGCAATCAAGTCCGCGCGGAAAAAAAAGACTCGCCCCGCCGAGTTTCTTCCGATACCCACTTCCGCGTCCGAAATGGCGCGCCGTCGCAAATCGAATCCCGAGCGCGCGGTACTTCCGTCGCCTGCTCATCTCCGCCCAGAAACAGGGCGTATCCCGTGCGTACGGCGCACATATAGCTTTTTTCCCTCTCGGGATGCTTTTGCTCGCGCGGGCTGGGAGGGGAGGGCGCGGATCGTAAACACAGGGGTTCGTTCGTGTGTCTGTGGGTGTCCGTGATGTGGGCAAGCACACGCGCGCGCCCATGCGCGCGCGTTTCGAGGTCGGGAGAGGAGGGACGCTCGGTAAAAGGGGACGCGGGCGCATGTGAAACTCCCGTGCAATATGGAGGCTTTTTTTGGCCGCAGGCTTTTCCCGTGAAATCGGGATCCTGACCGGCTCCCGGGGCTAGCCCGCGGTCCGGTCGGCCGCACAGAGAAGTGCGTAAACAGAGACGGGGGGAGGGATTCTGCGTGGTAGTAATCACTGTTTTTTCTAGGGGGGTGTTACTCTTCGATCTCGATGTTTTCTTTCATCTCGCTGAATTTTGGATACTGTGGAGTGGGGGATGGGGGATGTTTACACTAGAAGGGATGGAGTTACGGGTACGTGTTCTCGACAGTGCAAGATGCGATATATACGTTCATGCAACATGCTTCACCGGGCAAACTGACTTGTGCTCCATGCATACAGGGTAGATGTACCTTGACAATTGGATTGTATAGATTTCGGTGTTTATTTTGTTTTTTTTCGGGAGTACGTGTTTTCTGTGAGTGTAAGTATATTGATCTTGAGCTATCTTACAAAATCAATAAATAAACAAAAATAACGTGAAATTGATACACACATATTGATACATATTGTAAAGATACAAGGAATAATGCTGTAGAAATAACTTATTATTTACTTAAATGCCATGAAACTAGCTATGAAAAAATATGATCAATTTAATGAACGCCCGATCAGTATCGTTCAAATATTTAATCTCACAAACTAAATCATAACATTCAAAGTACCTACTTAACCGGAAGGTTTTAATGTTTGTTCAAGAAATGAGTCTTGACACAGGAGATCTGGATACATATTAGAGCGACTCAATACTTGATACTACTGGTAATCCCTTTGAGGGAAGGTACGCGTGCACACTGCGCATATATGCATATTTAGCGGCGCACACGCGGAGTGTACAGTTGCAGGATATGAACTGGGCCGCCAGTTTTGGTACGGGAGAGCCTGTGCGTGCTTTGATATGTGTGGATGCATGTACGTCTGGGTGTCAACAGCTGTAGGTGGTTTCTACTCGGAAGCCGTAACATTCCTCTGGACAGTTGCGCTCTCGAAAATACGTAAAAAGATGGAAATTCCCGGTGAAATTGTCGACTTCGTGCGGCGCAAGGACGAAGCCGACGGCTGGCGTGATTAAAGTTGAAATGCACGCTGTGTGCCGTACGTGTAATAAATTTGAGAGGCAATTCTAAGTACATAAATTTTTGACATTTCAAATTTTTATTTTTAATATCTTGGCATAAAAAGATTAATGTTGCCATTTTTACCTTTAATAAAAAATAAATTAGTTAGGATCGGTCATGTTAATAAAATCATCATCATTGTCGATCTTTTTCCTCCGGGCCTATATAGCATAAGAATTTTTCTTCTATTGGAAATGACAGAAACGAGCAACTGCAGCTATTAACGTACACATCCACCTAGTACACACGAGCTCTCACCAAACCACACCTGCATCTCAATTCCGTAAGCAAGCTCTGTGCTTGCGACCGAAAATTTCTCCCAAGAATGAGGCTTAGAAACGAGTGTTGGTGTTTGTATTCGTGGGCACATCTACCGCATAAAAGTAGACAACTACGGAAGACGATAGTCAGTAGCGGGGACGTGCGAGTCCTCGCGTGTGTGCCTGCATCTACACTACGGGGCGGAGCGCATGCGATGCGTTTCCCGAAGCAGCTGCGGCCGCGAGCACGTGTGTTCCGTATCGACGGCGGAAGTCGAGACGTCTGTCCCGTGGATTTTCCCGCTGAATAAAGCATTCGCCAGTCGTAACGCAGATGGCAGAGTCGCGGGAGAAAAGGAGGCGACTTTATAGGCGGAAAATCCACGGGAGGGCGTCCTTAGCATACCCAAATCGCTTTTGCTTTCGCCAAACTGCCACGGGAAAGTCGTAATTTTACTGCTAATCGTCTGTTTATGTTTAAATCGTATTGCCGAACACTATAGACTTAGCACTTCATTAATTTTAGATTTACTTAAATTGATAATGTTAGCGACTTAGAAATTATAAATTAGAAACAATAAAATTGTCTGATTTCTTTGACAAATTAATTTTTTAATTTTCACGCCTCAAATGTACATTATCGAAAAGACTGATTTAATTGAGTTGATTGTTAAATTTGTTGCTGCTAAACTGCATCACAATTTTTTTAAATCAAGACATTTGAGAATATTGGGTTCATTTTTACGTAAAGAAATGCGGAAAATCTTTGAGTATTTTTATTCTTGACCTAATTGTGCTTGCACACAGTTCATGCTATAATAGAAAAATAACAATGGAAAATCTGAGGTTAATATTACATCAGCGTCGGATCATTATGCTCGTACCCAGTCATAAGTACTAGTCATGAATTGCGTTTTGTATTTGTCCGCTGATTCTTTTTTTTCCTATTTTTCAGTTTCAATTCGAATTTTTTCCATGGCTAGGAGGTATTAAATCCATGTACTTGACGAGGGTTGATAAGACTTTATTTGTACACCTCCTTCGTACACTCTTCACTTTTGTTTTTAATAATGATTATGAAAAAAGTTATTTTAAATAAAATTTAAATGACACAAATAGTTCATTATTATTGCCCAACAATGGCAAAGATATAGTAAATGATTGTATCTAGCCGCAAACAATCAACAATCACCAATTTAATTTCATGTTTGATTAACATAAGGGTTTTCGCGCGATTTAACAGTGAGCATTCCCTTTTCTTTTTATGTGTCGTGTTAGTTTCCCTCGCAATCTCCCCATAGCTTTCTCGCGCAATCTCGACGCCCACCCCGCCCCGGGACTCAAAAATTCTCCGATCGATCGAAAAGGTCGCCGAAAAGCGCCGTCACAAAGGAGCCGCGCTAAATCCCATAAAATTGCTCGAGATCCCTTTATCGCCGCCCAAAAAATAAAAGAAGGGAGAGAGGAGGAAAGTTTAGATGAAACGACGTGGAGACGAGACGAGGAGAATTTCCGCGGTTGACGATGCACGCGTAGCCCGCTGTAGGACCGTAGTGGCGCGCGCGAACGCGACAGGAGAACAAAGCCCTCTTAGCTCGCTCACCCTTCCTCCTTTTTATCTCTCCATCCTCGAGGCCCCGTCCTCCCTCGACCTTTTTGTCCAGGATTTAAGCTCGCAAAGTTAAACGCCCGGCCAGATATTCGACGCGTTTTATACGCGTATATAACGTAGGCCCGAAAGAACGGCGCGCCCCCTCCCCTCCTTCGCCGAGTGTCCTTGTTCCTCCAGATCTCCTTGTCTGGAGTCCCCTCTTGTTCTTTGTTTTTCCGTGTATTTTTTTTAATTTTTTTCTTCGCGAGTTGCATACGCGCTTACTGTATCTAAAATTGTTCGACGAATTATCCGAATTTTCGATTTTTTTTATTAATACAAAATCACGATCCTTTTCATTTATATATTACTGCATCTTTTATATCGTACAGTTAATTCAAACATGTTTTTTGTAATTGAATTTTTGTTTGAATCTCGATTAAATGTTTTTATGAACTGCTGAAATTGATAAAATATTAGTACAGAGACGATGAGTTTCATGAATACTAAGAGGATAAAATAATTTTTTGCATCTTCTGATGAGATTCTCGAGCATACATGGATGCGTTTCTCCGTTTGATCCATTTTATGCGGAAATAGGAGAATATTTTAACGAGCTTAAAGGGCAATGGCGTAATGAATACTCAAAGATATATACGATGACGAGCTTTGAGAATAAGGGAGATGTGCTGGAAATGATATCCTTTTGAGGATGCAGAGGTTGATTATCTTTTATGATGTTTCAAATTTATTTTCCAATACTGTAGTTTTATCACTTATTAATGCGACGTTTACTGATAATATTGCGTACGATAACAATTTTTGTCTGGGGTACACTTAAGCTGCATTCCCGCATTTAAATAATTGCATAATTTTCTCAAAATTTTGCTTAATTTAGTTTAAAATAAAATTTGCAATTCCGGAAAGTATAATATTCAAATGCAAAATGACTAGGAAGTAAGTGCTTCCCTCGCCCTTAAAGTAATTTCCAGTTCCTCCCGTATTCAAATTCGCTCGTGCACGCGCTCCCGCACATTTATAAAGAGCCGAATGGCAACAAGCATCTACGAATGCGCGAGAGCGTACACGTACGCGGGCTCAAAGATCCGGCGCAGTGCCTGGCAAGAATGTCTGCTCACGCGAGCTATATAACTCGCTCCAGTCATCCACATCCAGAGCAGACGCAGACGACGTCTGTTGTCCTCGGGAGTGGTCGTGCGCGGCTGCAACTAATGTAGCTCTTTGACGATACTTTCGCAAGACCTCGAGTGAGGCTGCGCAGCCCGAATGGCTGTTGTCTCGAAATTTCGTGGAGCGTTAACAAAAATTTAATGCCGTATTACAGCGGTTACGTAAACGTGTAATATCAAACTTTAATATACTTTTTTGTAAATCATATTCTACCTTTAGAACGTTGCACTCCACTCGCACAACGATGACTTTATAACATATATAAAATTGTTTAATTAAATAAATCGTTTTAAGGATAAAATCACGCTTCAATTTACCGATGACTTATAGCTCATTTTAGGCGCGACTAGCACATTTCACAAGGTTACATCGAAAAATATTATATTTCTTTAATCCCCATAAAACGCGTGTCTCAAGATTATCGCGAAAAAGCACAATTCGCAAGATTTCTGCAAACAAAAGCATATTTTGTAAGATTCCTTCGAAAAGAACATATTTTACAAGAGTTTCCCAAAAAGACTTTTTTCATTAAAAAATACCTAACAGAATGTTTCTTCCTGAAAAACGCCTGCAAGGGCTTTTTTTGCTGCGAAATTTCGCAAAATATACTTTTAATTAAATTTACATTACTTTCGAAAAAGGCTTTTGTTCCTAAATTAGAATTACTTTATAATTGTATTGAGCTACCTTTTAGTGAAAAAGAAAACAAACGTATTTTTATTCTGTATAGGGAGAAATGAAATGTGCTTTTTTCCGTCTGTGACGTTAAAATACTACGATCGAGCGAGAATTCCGAGCGAACATTTTTTTGTGGAAAGTTTCGTTGCCGGCATAGCGTACGAGAGTAATGCGCGAGCACTGCCTTATCAGAAATGGATCGTCGATGCCGTAGAGGGAGGGGGCGAAACGGCGAAGCGGAGCCGGACCGTCCGCGAGGCTAACGAGCGCGAAATCTCCTCTATTTGGCGACTAATGAGTTATAGCGTTAACGAGTTCGCGAAAACTGCATCGCGCGCGCGTCCTCGCGAGAGGCACTCGGGGGAAACTTCTCTCTTTTTTTTTACACAAGCGTCCGCGCTGGATGAAATAGGCAGATTGGACGAGTTGGACTAGTCGCCGGGTCAAGGACTGTTTGTAAGTTGCACGAGAGGGCGTAATTAGAAGGCCGCTCTGCCTGTACGTAGGGATCGAGCACTTTTTTTTCCCCGTCGACGAGTTCTACGGACTGGTTTTAATGACGCGACGGCGTATGACGTTCGATAAGCTGATAATTGTGCCACTTTAGAGTTTGATATGGACGAGCGTGTTCGAAATGTTGAACGGAGTTTCGCTAAAGTTTTGTTTATTTTAAATGCTGTAAACATATTATAATTTTAATTATTATGTAGATTTGAAACATAGGCAATATGTATTATTCTACATTCACCTGGAATAGATTAGAATAAAAGTTATTCGAAACATTTAAAAATGTTCATATTTTTTAAAAATTTATATTTTAATTTGGTTAACAAATTGTTAGAACTTTGTAATCCAGATCTAACAGTAATTGTTAAAAAGCATAAAAAATAGACGAAATGGAAACAATATAATTTCCGTTTGATTCATCGTAAATCGAACCCTAACTATTATTTACTTAAATGGTCCATAGATACCGTAAATCAGCACGGATATCGATCGATCCTACATCCCAATATTGTTGCCGGAGTGAAAAATCGCTCATTCCTGCGGAAGCGGGTAAAGCTTGAGTCTACCCGCACGTAATAGCTTTAAATTTCTATTACCACGTGGGTATTAATCTCGTGCCTTAGAATATATTAAGCTGACTCCTAAGTTAAAGTACTTTTCAGGGAAAACGAATTAAACTCTACTGCAAAACGTCTATTTTTTTCCAATGATAAAATGATTTTTCCAGTTTAACTTAATTTTTCCCCATTCGCATGGGGCGAAAAATATTGGAAAAACTCGTTTCACCAGCATTCGAAAACGACAATTTGCAGTAAGGGTCTTATAAGTTTATCAATGACAAAAACAGCCCATCGGTATATTTACTAATCAAATTTTCTTAAATATTTACGATATCAGTAAACGAACTATTAAACGCGTTATCGGCGAATGTACTCATAAAGGAAGTTAAAACGTACCGAAGAAGTGCTGAAAACGAGTGGTACCTATAAGTCGGGCCTAACGATTCTTACCTCGCAAGAGCCATCGAGCCCGTGCATTCTACCATTCTCTCTCCGCGCGGCAGCAGGAATGTCCGGGCGATAATTCAGCGCGCCTGCCTTCGTCCTCGTCGGCTGCAGCCGCGCCTGGGGGAGGAGGAGGAAGTAGGAGCCAGGGGTCCAGGGGCTCATCGCTTGGCCCGCTTGGCGCCACTCCAGCTGCGCACTGCGGCCCCGGAGGCCTGGCCTCCTCCTCCTCCTCCTCTGCCGCCGCCGGAGCGGCCGAGCGAGCACGAGAGAAAGAGCCCCGCTGTATTATCATATTCCCACGGATGGCGAGCGTATATTTCTTTTGCTTTCCCGACCGCGCCTCTCTCCTTTTTTTCAAGCGGACTCGCGGCGGGAGGCGAGCGATATCCGCGATTTCCCTCCGCGCTCGGGCTGATTCGATCGCGGCGCGCGATGCCTGGGCCTAGGGGTTCATAAATTCGTGACTGGAATTTTTCGTTGGCTTCTTTGAAAATTTGATTTTGAACGATCTATCGGTGAATAATGCACGAGGGATAATATCGATTCCGTTGAATTAAGGAGATGCGAAAGATTGTATGAATATCTTATAATATATTGATATGACCTAAAATTTTTTCAACGTATTTTCGGAATTACAAATTTTATACCTGGTGTTTTAGTTGCTAAAATATCCTGAAAAACTTACTTTTACCATATAAATATTATTACACTTAATTTTAAGTAGAACAAGTCCATCTTGGTCAGGCATGAACTTTTTTGTGAGAATTCATATTCCATCAAAATAATAAAAAGTCTAGTTTGGCCAGACAAATACTTCTTAAGAAATATTCCATGGAAAAAGTTATTAATGTAATATTAAGTAGATCAAGTTTAGTTTTGGTCGGGCATAGACTTTCTTTTAAAAAATTTTCCATCGAAAGAATAATTAAGTAGCACAAATCTAGTTTGGTTGGACATCGACTTTCTTTTTAGAAACATTACACTTAAAGAAAAGTTAACGTAATATTAAGTAGATTAAGTTTAGTTTTGGTCGGGCATAGACTTTCTTTTAAAAAAATTTCCATCGAAAGAATAATTAAGTAGCACAAATCTAGTTTGGTTAGACATCCTTTCTTTTTAGAAACATTACACGTAAAGAAAAATTAACGTAATATTAAGTAGATCGAGTCTAGTTTTGGTCGGGCATAGATTTTCTTTTAAGAAATTTTCCATCGAAAGAATAATTCACCGAATATTAAGTAGAACAAATCTAGTTTGGTTAGACATCGACTTTCTTTTTAGAAACATTACACTTAAAGAAAAGTTAACGTAATATTAAGTAGATTAAGTTTAGTTTTGGTCGGGCATAGACTTTCTTTTAAAAAAATTTCCATCGAAAGAATAATTAAGTAGCACAAATCTAGTTTGGTTAGACATCCTTTCTTTTTAGAAACATTACACGTAAAGAAAAATTAACGTAATATTAAGTAGATCGAGTCTAGTTTTGGTCGGGCATAGATTTTCTTTTAAGAAATTTTCCATCGAAAGAATAATTCACCGAATATTAAGTAGAACAAATCTAGTTTGGTTAGACATCGAGTTTCTTTGTACAAACATTACATGGAAAGAATAGTTAACGTAATATTAAGTAGAACAAATCTAGTTTGGTGAGACATAAGCTTTCTTGTAAGAAATATTTTACCGAAAGGATACATTACGCAATATTAAGTAGTACAAGTCCAGTTTGGTCAGGCATACTTTCTTTTAAAAAATAATATTCCATTGAACGAATAAATCCTTCATTATTTAGTATTCACCGGAATAAATACTTTCGGTACATCAGAATCAGGCGCGACCGCGTCGAGTACTGCCATCACTCGTGAATACATTTCGACTCGATGCTCGAGTGCGATATCCGGGGGTCAGTTACTGGGGGGAGGGCAACGCGTGCTGGCGACGGCGGGAGTTGGGCAAAAAGTGAAGTGGGTCCTCGGGGAAAGCACGAGCCGTACTATACTCGATATCTCGGCGGAGTAGCGGATCGGGATATATCCGAAGGTGAGGCAGAGGCACTAACTGGCGCCATCTTTCGTCGATAAACTATTTATTTTCGGGAGTCAGCGATAATATGATGTGTCAGCGCTTTGCCCTCCTCCTTCCGCTGCATTGTTGGTCGACGACCTTATGCAGGGATTCGCGAGCGGATTGCAATCTGATAGATCCGGCTGCGGACCCTTTTCACGCGAGCACACCGTTTTCCCACTGCGCCCGGAATATTTTTCTCTCTGACATATAAGAATATTTTTTTATCGAATACAAATGGTCCCTGAATTTTCGGCAATTTTACGAAACGATATAATTCGTGGAAGTAAAAAAAAACTAAAGTACACGCCGTAAGGGTCTTTATTTACGTTTTTTACCGTAAAATTCTTCGACCGTACCAATCTCGAACGAATACAAAAACAAGCGGCAGGGCCGACGGAAATTTATGCGCGTCCGCGTGTACATACAATTTTCGCGGCAACAATGCCGCGGGCTCGCTTTATCTTTTCGCGGTCCGGGGGAGAATCCCCGCGAAAGACGACGACGGCCGCTCGGCTGTTAAACGCCGAGTATTAAGGAGAAATATCGCTACAGCGCGCCGCGCCTCGCTCCCTTTCCGGTCTCTCTCTTTCTCCTCTTTTTTTCGGGTCGGGCGCGCTCGCTCGACGACGCGCCGAGGATCTTTCAGAGGGATCGCGACGCAGAGATCGTTAAGTCAGTTTAAAGAGCGCGTTGCTCAAAGGGAAGACGTACGTTAATGGCCTTCCTCTTTTGCCTCCGCCGTCCCTGCCCCTCCTCCACCTCTGCTTCTTTTCTCCGGAGGAGATACGGACGAGGGACGCGTCAAAGGGGAGGCGGAGGGTGAGGCTGGAAGGGAGAATTTTGCATGGGCGCAATCCTGCATAATCCTGAATGTCGCGCGCGACGAGCGCTTCCATTCCCTTTTTCTCCTCGGGCCTTCCAAGGGCGTAGTTCCGGTTTAACGGCTTTTTTTATTTCGTTTTACTTTTGAAAATGTCCTTGCATTATTTTTATTATTCTTTTCCATTTGCGTTCCGACTGTTCCAAGTATAGTTAAGCCTTATCGAACAGCTCTGACAGATACCACGAGAATTACGCGAAAAAAAAAATTTTTGTATTATTACCGTTGGTAAAAATTATCGAGGTTGGAGGCACTGTATTTTATAATTTGTCGAAATTATCATAAAATTCTTACTACCCCAACAACAGGAGCGCGTCGCTATAAATTCCGCTGTAAACTGCGCCGTCAGCGAATTCTCCACGGTGGACTCCGAGCTCGGTCGTCGATCCTTTTGACAATATTTTTTACGAGCCCTGATGGAGTGTTTTTCCGCGAATGAAGTATAAGAAAAAAAGTAGATCGAGATAAAGAAGACCGGCGGCCGGGATGAGTCTGAAAACAGCGAGACTAGGTGGGGAGAAGAAAAAAAAGAAATAACCAAGTGATCGATGGACCCTCGCGTCGTTTTTGACCCGACTCTAGGGGTGGCGGAGAAGGGCGAGCATGGATTTTCCCGTTCCATACAGCCCGGCGTGCACGCGTATTGCCACGATTAACCCTCCGAAATACAGCCTCGTATACTTTGCGGCGCGGATCTGTTTTTATGGTTCGGTGGAAAAGAATGTCTGCCGGGGTGCCGAGGAAAAGGGGCTTAAGAGCGAAAATTATACCGCACGCGGCTTATTATCGCGAACGCGCCAGCGTAAGAGAGGAGAGCGGGAAGTTCGACTTTACGTTCACAACGATGACGGGATATCCCTACGGCTGGGGTTTTTCCACTCCCTTCGATGGGAAAAACACGCGCTTCGGAATTTACAGCTGGTGTATGGAAATATTGCGTCTAAAAATATTTGCTCTCGTAAATGCTTTCTTTTTCTTGCTGAAAATTATTTTTGATAATTAAATTTTATTATCTACCTACAATATAATAAAGGCTATGTTTTGTTTTTTTTTCAGAATTCCGAAAAATACGCATTTGTTTGAGATTCATACTGAATATAAAAAGGATAGTTTACTATAAGGTTTGAGATATCAGAATAATTATTTGGTAAGTCTTTTGCAATTTTATATCTAATTTTTAAAACTATTTTGCCCTAAAACGATAATTATACTTTAGTATAACTATGAACTTTTCTGAAGAAAATAATACGCCTAAAAGTGAAGTTGTTTTAACTATCTTGTTGTTATTAGTGGGAGTTTATGCGTTGATAAAAAAAAGAATGACATAATTTATTGCAGCCTTTAATACCTTAACCTGTTTTTGCTCTTATTTTAAATATATTTTTCAGAACTTAACTTTAATTTTCGAAGAGAACTTTAACTTATCCATCTTAAGTATTTTCTTCCTTGTAGTAAGTAGTACTTTCATGGAGTAACTTTAATGTTGATGAATTTAAAGGAGAAGCCGAGATGGGTATTCGGGTTTAATGGATCGGAAATTTCAATGGCTATATATCCTTAGTTTCTAAGATGCAATGGATTGCAAAGAGAAACTTTCGAGGATATATACGCTTCGCTTTCTTAATAGAATGCGAACGGTACTTATTAATAGTTAATTATCAGGCAAACTTTCGGAAAATTCCTGGAGCACCCTGGGCCAAGCTCTCCTTCGAGTAGAAACTGAAAAATAATCTTAAACGCTCCCGAGTTAAACTTTTAGAACAAAATCGATCTTCCATTGCTTATAAATGTAGTTCATTAATATGCGAACCCTAAAGTGAACCGTAAATTCTTAATAACCAGATTCCGCGTGGAGCAGATAAAATTTGCGGTTGCAGCAAATTTTACACCTGAGCTCCTCGGGTCCAACTTGGCAGTCTGCGAAAGCGATTTGGGCTTGACCAACGCCTGAGGGGGCGCTCTTTCGGTCCGCACGCACGTATCTCGTAAAAATAAAGAAGTGGCCCCCCACCTAGGAGCGGCCGTACTCGAGCGCAATGCTTACGTCCATAATTTATGTACGCTCGTACGCTCTCTGCGATATCGCCTCCGGGGGGCGTGCTGTGTTCCTTGCGCTTTCGTCAGTACACTCCTAGCGGGCATTTTTACGTACGATAAAGCGGTCTCAAGCAATCAAAAAAGCAGAGCAGGCAATGTACGTAATACACAGTACATAAATATAAATTCCTTGTAAAATGAAATACGTAGAGCGATTGCAACGTAACGACAACGACGTTGTATCTCTCGGTTGGTCGTATCGTTTTCGAAAGATAAAAAATGTTAAGCAATACTGGTAGCACACGCAAACACCTATGCAAGATATATAATATATACTGTTACAGAGAAATAATAATAAGATGTATATATAGAAGGTTCAACATACATGAAAATAAAGTAAGGTTTATGGTAGAGTATGACAATTTTGAAGCAGGCGCATGAACATGACATGGCGCATAAGAAAGAGACAACGTGGCGCAGCTGCGGCCAGAAGCACACTGCACACACCGACAGTGATATCCACAATGGCTTTCATTTTGCACATTTATCTTATTTTCGTCATTCTCATTGACATTTCGATAAAAAGATTTTTCTCTCTATACCAATTTTCCTATTTTCATTCGAACTTCAGGTATTGCACGTGTTCGATATTGTTTATTTTGTTTTTCTTTTGCCAATCTTCGGAGATCATCTTGAATCTGTTTTTTTCCTTTCTTTTCAATTTTCTTTTTTTTTACTTTTTCTATTTCGGCTAGTCGGGATTGCTTGGGAAAAGGTGAGGATTCGAGGTAAGTTGCAGGCAGTCCTCAATTCCTAAGCCACATATTCATATATTCAAATTTGAAATAAGTTTCCATTACAATTTCCAGTTGTAATCAAACTGTAAAATTAAACTTTTTTCTTTATGTAAATTAAAACAATCACGTGCTACCATGTTTCTCAAAGTTCGTTCTTATCTTGAAGTAAGACATAAACCTATCGAATACTGCTTGAAAAGAATTGTTTCACGCACATCAAAATTATTTTGGGAAAGTAGTTAAATCGTAAACCTATGACGTAAAACTAAAGTATTGTCCGTAAAAGTGCTATAAACTATAACCGTTCGGTCGTAAATTTCTAAAATCAAAAAATTCCAAAGGCAATTATAATGTCTTTTTATTGTCAATAATTTTAATATTCTGTTTTAAACTACTTGTTTTAATGATATCCCTCGTTCGGTGTTTTTTTTCACCAAATTAGATTTTACACGTTTGTCCCACACATGAATAAGCATATACAACGCATCCTCGGACCTTTTATCCTGGATTTAGTATCGTTGCTAGAAGTAAGTTGTTCAATAACTGAATCATTTATTAGCATTACTCATTCTGCACGTAAAATATATATGTGCGGGTGAAAAATCAACGCATCTCGTATAAATAATTCATCGTCTGCCGTGAATTTTTAACAGCGTCAAACCTAACCGTACATTATGAACGAGGCTGTGCATAACGGGCACACACACGAGTCGAGCATAAATTGGGATGCTGAAAGTTTCAAAAGGAAAATCGCGACTGCCTGCGATCTTCCTCTCTGATGCGCCGTAAAAAAAGGAGTGCGGAAGTTATACGTAGACATGAGGAGAGTGGGATCGGGAAATTTTGAATAAAAAAATAAGTACGTATGCTTATCGCGCGATAGTCACGTTCCAGGTGACAGTGTCGACTTGATTTGGTTTCCGCACAGGGCTCAACACCTGGGGTCCAGTCTCGTACATTCAGCCTTAAAATACACATACATGTATGCTCACATATAGAGGTCCCGGGGCAAATCGATGCGGAGAGAACGAATCAAAGAGTTGCCAAAAATACGTGTGATAAATTTGCGAAACGAAGTGAGAATCGCGGGGGGGACGTGCGCATAACTTTCGCCGGAAATAAGATACGCCAAGGGTGGTGTAAATTTACTACGCAGTGATAGAGAAATAATGTATAGAAGAACGAGACTCTACTGCTTCTTCACACCCTGGGCGAATTTGTGTTTAAATTAGTAATTCAAAAACAAATTTGTCGAGGTTTCAAGCTTGATTCCCATTCCGCAAAAAGACATTCGTGAAACCGTATTGCTTGCGTATATTTAGTCTGAAAAGAGGTCGGGTAAAATAAAGTCAAATAAAAAAAAAAAAAAAAACAGTTTAAGGAGTCGAAAGAGAAAAGGAAGAAAGAAAAGTGCGAAACGAAATAAAAGGATGAAAGAGAAAGAAAAGATTTAGCCCTCGAAGTTCGGTAAATAAAGACACTCGAAATCATCGCGGCTTTCTCTCGACGGCTCGTCTTAATTAATCATGCCGTGAGCTCCATTGTTCCACGGTCTATTAATATTTATGAGCGCGAAGAAAGGGAAGCGACTGGGGGAGGAGGAGAGAAACTCCTTTGCTCCTCTCGAATTTCAAACGCATCACGCGAACTTTTAAAATACAGGCAACTCGCTGATTTTTTCTCCTCGTCTCTTTGCTGCCGGCCGTTCCGTTTCGTCCCTCCGTTTCCACGGGTACTTATATACATGTACGAGAAGGAGACGGAAAAAAAGCTCACATTTCTCTTTTTTATATTGCGGCACGGGTATGCAGCAATCGATGCTCTCGCTTTGGCTCGTTCGATTTAAACCTGAATGTACCAGCCGGAGCGATTCAGTGTATAAATATACATATGTATACACAGTCAAATAACTACTGGAGATACAAGTGTAAACAACGTCGTACGAACAAGAATCTAGTCTTGATATGCTCGACAAATAAACAGCATTGCGTATTTGTAGGTGACATCTCGCGGCGTGTTTTTTTATTATACCTAATAAATACTTTTACATATAAATAAATGAATGATTAAGTATGTACAAGAATATTTATTCGTCGTGGCCTGGCGAAGCTCGTTGCACGACCGCGGCAAGCACGGATTGTGCGCTCATATTTTTCTTGAAAATGCTCGAGTGAAAAACCCTTTTTTTTATTTATAAGACGTCTTTGATGGCGCGGCATTTTCATCGCGCACTTGCCTTTCAAAGCTCGCGCACTCACAAGATGGATTAAAAAGTTGCGGCGCGGAGACGGCGTAAAGGATGATATATCGTTGACACGCAACTTGACACGATTTGCATACGCGACGAAAAACAGGGGTCTTAATAAAGCGAGTAGACGGCGGCCGCTCAACGGCACGACGTGCGTTTTTATTTTCATAATAATTTAATGCACGACGATAACGGGCGTACGCGAAAATGGAATTTTAAACAATAATTGATATCGATACACCGGAGCGTACGTGCTCGCGAACTTATCGAATAATTGCTGGACGTAAATGTTTAATCCCATTTACACGAAATCTCATTTTTCAAGCGCCGTTAAAAGCAAGCCATTAAAGAGACCACCCGCGGAGCGCGCGGGTTGCCATTACGCGTCAATATATCGTAAAAACAATAGAACAACGACGGTGTAAGCCGAGCCGCCGGCGAAAAACGCAATTGACGGCAAATTGAAATTTCCACGCGTGCGCGCTGCGACTACGTTTAAGAATCCCCTAACGTACCGCGGACGGGTCGTGACCGACGACAAAAAGCCGGATTGCAGTGGTGGGAATCGATTTCCGGTACCCGCTGTTCTACGTACGCGGAAACGACGTGTGAGTGGATAACTCAATTTGAATTTGCCGCGCTTTTTCAGGCGGCGCGAAACGAGCTTCGCCGGGTAGGGCCATGCATAGAACGAAGAAAAATAAAAAGGTGAATGAAAAAAAAAAAAAAAAAAAACAGCGACACACATCGCAATAATGTTTGTCCAAACGAAATATAACGATAACAATGTCCAACCATAACAATATAATTGCGTGTTGTCCTCTCCGAATCCCCAGAACAGTGGAAACTTCGGTGCTCGTTTTTTTTGTAAACTCTTGATGAATGGGCTGGCCATTGTGCCGCCATTGTATCATCTCGGGGGGAGGGCAAGAAAAATAAGGAGGAGCACTCGTGAAAATATTTTTTGTGCGATAGAGCGTAACGGTATCGTTAGCCAGTGACAATAATGAAGTGACCACTTTTCGACGTTCGGGGAGGACGGTGATAACTTAAAGAGAAACGACAAGTGGAGCAAGATGTATACAATATATAATAATAAATGTTTCTTGCGACGACTGCGGAACGTAGCAAGGTTCCCTTGTATACAGTTCAGCCAACCAAACAGCTGTGAAAGACGAGCTAAAAAAACATAGTTAGTACTTTTATACACATGTAAAAAACAAAACGATAGCTGCGCCGCCAGTAAGTGTGTGGACTATGTGACGTGAATGCTTTTGTCGTACATGACATTCGCTAATTTTTTTTGCGCGGTGAACTACTTCTTTCTTTTATTTTTTTTTATTTTTCGCCGGTCGTAGGCTTTACTCGTTCGGTTGTGCTGCTGCGATATGCCGCGCGCCGGTCAGCGGACGCATTTGCATACGGTCAGAAGTAGCAGAGTCGTGGAGGGCGAACGGAAAAGTGGTGGGTGGCCAGTCGCTTGTCATGTCGTACTGCTTCGTTATTTCTCTCGTCTTTTTTTTTTTGAAACTCTTTTTTTTACTCTGTACGAGCCGTTTCGCTGTGCACGAGTGCTTGGCGAGCAATTTGCGAGTGTTACGTCCGATCCAGTAAGGAAACGGAGATGGAGAAAAAGAAGAAAGGAGGGAAAACGAATTTGGCACGCGTTTTTGTACTTCCACAACGGACACTTTGAATTTACTGTTCGAGCTTTTTTTTAATAAAACCATCAAGGGAAGCACGCGACGGTACCGCGCAAAAAGCATAGCCGAACACATTGACTTATGAATTTTTAATACCAACTGTTTATAAATAATTAAATTTTTTTTAAAAAATAATTAAGAAAGTTAAAATTGTTTAAATTTTAAATTTAATTTACATTTTGTTAAAGAACAATCGAGACAGTTAATTTACTTTAAATTTAATTTCGAGGAATTATCAAACACGAGAAAGCACAAGAAACTCTAAAATCAGCGAGACTAATTGTTCGCGAAGTCAAGTCTCAAAGACAAAAGCGGACAGGAATCCGGCCAACGCGTCGCGTCAGCGATTGTCGGGATGCCGCCGAGGCTCATTGACTCCTCGGTAAATTTAGCGCGATTAGCTTTGCGCGCGAGTGGTCGATGCGCGCCGGTCAAAGCACTCGGCCAAGCGATCGCGCTCAACGAGCGAGGCGCTCCCGGAAAGAGGCACGGCGTAGGAAGGACGCACCGCCGGCCGGAAGCGCGGGTGACGTCGGGGATGACGTATATGTACGCCCGGCGGGGACGATCGGCGCTCGCGTGCGTCGCTCCCGCGGCTTTGTCGACCGCCCCGCGCTCGAAGCGTTGGCATCGATTCCCGCTCACTCGCCCGAGATGATGAATCGCGAGGAAGAAAGAGGCAGGACCGCGAAGAATCAGCGGAAATAAGTAAAGCTCGTCTGACGCTGGGAGGAGGAAAAAAAAACTGAGAGTCGCGAAAATCTTCGGGCGTCGCGCAAACCGCTACAGACGTGTTTTATCGTTTGTCTTCTTATCGCGGGAGAATTTCTGGATTTTGAAGGTCCCTCGAGGGAAAAGAGAGGAGGTAGATGCCAACGCTTCCGACTCTGCTCTGGGGAGTTTCCGCGGGGAAAGAGACATGAGAAGATTGTGAATATGAGGAGGCTTCGTGAATGTTTGTAGTAAGATTCTTTCTGATGGTTTTTTTAATGATGTAATTTATATTGTAATCACTTTTGTTCACTCAAATTTCATTTATTCATGGCTTTTAAAATAAAATAATGCAGTAATCATATTCACATATGCAAAATGGAAGTTTTTTAAAATACGAAAGATTGTGCCAAACAAAATGACTATTGCATTATTCTCGTTCATTTGGAAGTAAAGCGACGAGAAGCGGCATTACTTCACTTTTTTTTAATGAATGTCAATAGGACAACAACTACTTCCACCGTAAGGGACGAATGTTTTCGACCTAACGGTGTTAGAGCGTCAGCGCAACAGAAACGAAGGGTGTTCAAAACTCACAACACAGAAAGAAAAATGCGACAACTGAAAAAATGACGTTGAATCAAATGAAAGGACAGATGTACAAGAGATACAAAGTCAATCACAGTAGTACATGAGCGAGCGAAGTGTATTCGTGTTATGAATATAGGGCACTGTACCATCAACACCTCCGACACGGAACTGATGCTGAGGACATACATGGTGACGCCGACTTCCACGGGCGGACCTGAAATCAGCAAAAAACCAAGCTCCTTGGTGACGATCTGACATCCACATCCGGTTGCACCACACATAATCCCCTGAAGGCCGGGTTGACGCGAGCACCCGCCGCCATTTACCGCCTATACCAACTATCTTTCGTCATCTCGACTTTATCGACTGCTCCGAGGCAGTCGCTGCGGAAGTGCGTTATCACGCGTACGTGCATTCGTTACATCCGCCATCATAAATCCTACGTACACTCTATAAATCTAACGTTTACGGCAATTCTTAACGACCTTTCATTCGATCTGACATCGTTAATCACTCGTTAATATTTCATTAAATGTAACATCAAATTATTTAGCAGATATATAGCATCCGAAAAATCGTTAATTGCCGTTAGTAATGAATTCCTACGTAGTGAATATCCATGGGCTGGCATCAATACAAAAAAGGTGCAAATCACCGCATGCAGTATCCTCACAGATGAACATTTTTTTCCATCAGTGGACATATTTCCAATTCATTTTATTTCCATATATAGTTGAATTCATGCAAACCGTCGCTATAACTCTTTTTTCTCTCTATCAAAAGAACGTGTCGCACGGCCAAAGTGCGAGTGGAGTGCCGGTGTACTCGAATTGTTCGCATTAACGGCTTCCATTCACGCGAATCTTGGATTGCACACGCACGGGCGAGAGCAAACGCGGCCTGGTGATTGTTCGAATGGTGCGCGCGTGTCGACCGTCGATAAAAAAAAAAAAAAACTGTAACACACACAGTGACATAGAAAATGCTTTCTAGATCGTCGCTATGCGCACGTGAGCCGTCGCTTCGTATATATTGCATATGGTGTGAGGCTCGTCGTCGCAAGAGTGGGGGAAAAGTGGCAGAGTGAGACTACGTTGAGTAAGAGAGAGCCTCGCACACCCTGCACGGAACCAAATCAACAGGACTCTTTGGTCATTTTTTTTTGTTTTAGAGCCAAGCTAAAGCGAGTTACGCTCGAGTCCAAATTGTCCAAATTGTTAGCTTTGGCTTTTTTTTCTGTTTTGCTTATTTCCGTTCAATTTTTGTTTTTGCTTTCGATTTCCGATCAGTTTTCGATTGTTTTTCTCGTTTGGCAAATTTCGTTCGTTTGCGATCAACTAATTGTTTCGATTGGGAGCGGTTCCTACAAAATCTTGGTTCCGTATTGCATTATTTTAGTTGAGTAACGGATAGTTTAGGAGTTTGCAAGGGATATTGAACGCTAATAAGCGACCTAATAGAGGATTGGTCAGACGTTTAGAATTCAAGCGAGGAAGATCAAAGATAATTATCAAACTAAAAGCTGTTAAAAGATATCTCGTGAAATAAGAGGCAGAGGAGAAACCCACTCTAAACAGTAAATACGCTCACTTAGACATCTAGCTTAGACGTAGGATTCTGACTGTCCCTTATCAAATCTTTCCAGCTGAATGATACTCGACGAGGGATTAGTTACTGTAAGAGAAAAGAAAGCTTTTAAGGTATTTGGTTGTATCGGGATAAGGCAGGAGGACCTTTTCATACTTTTTCGAAGCAACAAGTGTATATACATCAAGCGATCACTTCGTAGCGTTTGATCATGTCAAGCATATATGAAAGTTCATTGTGAGTAAAGTCGTAAATCATGAAATTATTTTCATATCAATCATTAGATTCGCTTGGTACATATATACTTTATTGTTTCTTTTCCGACACATATAATACACCTGCTTTAATTAGCTCGTTTTAAATTAGATTGTTCTAATTTAGCGTCAGTGTTATGATAAATTCGCAGTCTCGACAATATGTTTTTGTTGCATGCGAGAGTCGTTACTCTCAGCATCGAGCTCGCAGGTTGTAAATTAAATTTTAGTGATGGCAACGAGCATTCCATCTCAGCGGCCGCGACAACATTACAACTGCTAGCATCTAACGTATATAGTAATGCTTGTCAAAATAACGTTCACACACATTCGCAGATAAAAACGTACACATCGCGAGCCTGATCTCGGATAACGAATAAAGAAAAAAAGAAAGGAGAACGGAACAAAGAGAAAAAAAATCGCACCCGAGCGTAATATATTGCTCCGTATGAAAAAGAAATTTATCACGGTCTAAGTGATGGGCTTCTTATCTGCTGATAAGTCGCACTGATTGCCGCCCGCTAAAAACGTCCGTCCGCGATGACAAAATGAAAAGTGCCCCAGCCCTCCCCCCTCTCGGACTCGAGCATTGTACGCGGTTTGAATGCATTAAGCTCTCTCGCGTGTATAAGTAATTGACTCGTTTTAGTCGGCGGCAAGCAGCGCGGTTAGGATTAACCTATCCGAGACTGCGGAGTATAAGTGACCCCCGCGTGAATAAAGGCTTCTTCCTCGACAAGGATTCGTTTTTTGCACTGTCACGATGTAAATATCTTTTTCAACAGGTGGATTTGTCGGTGGATTTGAATAACTTGTCTCGAGGACATTGTTTACGAGGTAAATAGGAAGCGAGCGCTTGATTCTCAGATCGGAGATTAAGCGCCAAGTGTGGATACAAAGAAGCCTATATTCACTCGAAGAAAGCTTCTAATAAACGTTATAGCACTTTATCGATTATATGTCAGTCTGAGTCTTACTTTTTTTTACGATTAGCCATTTGGTGCGTCAATGAAATCACGATATTTAGTGAGATTAATTAAATTTTCTTGTCAAATAGTTCTGTAAACAACGTATTGATTTTTTTAATAGATGTCGGGACATGACTGTATCTTCTGGCCGCATTAATTTACTAAACTAATGCGGTAGTACTTGTAAAATTTTATTAGATCTTTCTTCGTCGAAGGGAAAAAAATAAAAATACCTAATATAGAACAGAACGATAAATGAAAATATGTATCTAAACCAGCTCGATCAGAAAATACTAAAATATCTGCCTTTTTAAAAAAATGACGACAAAACGGCCTACGAAATGCAAAAAAGATATCATAGACGATACGTAAGATGCGTGATGCTAGTCGATGGGAGGAGCGTGGAAGGGTGCAGGCACATCGTGGATTCGTGCAAACGCATGATGAGAAGGTCAACGGCCATCGTACGGGTCAGCCTCCTTCGCATCTAATATCGAAGTTAATGCATGCGCGCCCGCGCCGTCGGGGAGAATTTTCTCGCGCGCCAGCGAATCCGCCGATTACCATCGGTGCATATTAATACGCGGTGGAGTATTGCGCGACGGCGAGGCTGGCCTCGTTGCAGTGTTAAGCGGATAATGTGTATTTATATTTGGTCGCCGCGCGTTCGTTTTGACGGCGCTGCCCTCGCGAGCACAAATTGGCGGGATATCGAACGAATTACTCGCCGCCGCGTCGATAGCGCACGAGCAGTATATCGCCGTAAAATAATATTTTACGAATTAATTTTCTAGCCACGGCGAGCAATGGCTTCGTTCGAATTGCGCCGGTAATTGAGTCGTGGTGCGCCCGATAAATTTTGTTTATTTATTTATTTATTATTTCGGCGAATGCGACTATTAATTTTATCACTCCGATGAAAAATGCACGCTGGTATTAAGTTTGATGGAAGCTACAGCTAATTAGGTTATCAAATAATTAATCCAATTCGCGTACGAATTCGGCGAAAGCTCGTGAAATAATTATTTCGTCTAGTTTTACGATAATCTCTTGATACCATGAAACAGTGCTATATCGCGGCCGTTACACTTTAATGTATGCGTTATATACATAATTTACCGGGTAAGCTGTTAATGACGACAAAGTACGTTTTTCCATTTGCGCGATGTTCGGAAACCTATGGGCCGGAGTAGCGTTTGTTTATGCGTTTGCACTGGCGCACGAAATGACTGAGGTGGAAATGAGTGAAAAATAAAGAAAGGATTGTGTTATACATATTAGAATATTTTAGCGATAAAACGCATGCCAGTGGCAAAAATACAACGATAGATATATATTACCCTCTATAAAGAAACTGACTAAGGACTTCTACAAGAAATATAAAATAGATTTTTGTAATATGTACACTAGGAAATGAGAATAAGAATACGCCTTACGTGGATTTTATTTTGTGTTGCTTTATTTTTGTACTGGATGTTCGTGTGTATGTTTTTTCAGTGTATTTTGGTGTTAACCATTTCGTGCTTTAGCATCAGTTTTTTTACAGTGCTGACTTCCACAACAATGAGTGAATGATACAGTATTTTTGTGATTCACGTACATATCAAGGATTCGTAGTGAAATCAAATTATTACATTTTCAATTACAATGTTTAATGAAAGATTGTTTAAAAAATACATTCATAAAAATAACAAGAATTTTAAACGTATGAATTTAATTTCGTTATTAAAATCTTCATAACGAAAATTTTAAAATTACTGTGCATGTACATGCAATTATCTCAAGAAAGCGGCATTTAAATTTCAGTGACTTAATAGACCGAATTTCATAAATGAATTTCTTAGTAATAAACGTTGAAATTTGGCGCGGAGGTAGATGTCTCCCGTCACACGGTTATTGCAATTTTAATTAACCGCAAATTTTGAAGATGAAATTCTCGTTTCATAATGAATCACGAGCAGTCATTTTATATTCATACATAATTCCAAACTTTTTGTACAACACTATAAACTTATCTCATTTTCTCGTCACCTTGTAAATTGATTCCCAATACCATTAACTCGTTTTACTTATTTTTTATTTTATAAAGCGAATTCAATTTGAATGAACTCGGCGTAATCGTTCTCGACGTTAAACCAGTTAACCGAGCCGTTTAAAAAGACGTTCGCGCGTTTTAGATCTAATTCTATGCCGCGAATCGCATTCCGCAGAGGAGAGCCGGGGTCGATTCCCGCGGTCGAGGGGTGGGAGAGCGGGTCCTCCCCGGGGACGAATTTTCCCTTTCGCCGCTGCGGCGACGCCGAGGGGTCACCGAGCGCGGCGCTCTCCTGTAATTAAGCGGCTGATACAAAATGCCGGGGCGGCGTTCGCCCAGTTTCTTCTCTCCCCATTTTCTCCTTTCTACTTTACGTTTATTTTCGCCGCCCCTTCGATCGCCGCCTTCAATCTCTCCCTTTTTCTTTCTCTCTCGCCGTCGCCACGTTTCTTTTTTTTAATCTGACTTTTTACGCGGGTCTGATTGATTGCTCCAAGGAATCGGGGAAACGAGGCAATCGAGCTCGAGTCGGTCACGCTGTCCCTCTCTTTCTTTTTTTTCTCTTGTCTCTGGGGGCGGGATTTAATTCGGCGATTTATCGCCGCGGATGAAGCGTGAAAGTGAGGAAGAAAATTTTTGTATTGTAAAAAATTGCTTTGAACGAGACGCGTACCGGATGTAGGCCGGTCTCGACAGTAAGGCAGCGGTTCCCAGTTCGTTTTGGCAGAATTAACGTTATCAATTAACTTTTGAAAAAAATGACCGCTGACCGTGTTTCATTTATAATGTCTCTTTTACATTTAAGTTTTTTTTTTAATTGAACTGTTTTAAAAAATCAATAAAAATTAAATGAAAATTTCTGATTTTATCATTGTAATAATTTGATTTTCTACGTGTAAAGAGTGAAAAACAAATATCGATACTAAAACACTTTGTATGAGGGGTTTATTTTTATGACCTATAACGACGTACTCTAGTTCTAAATGATGCTTGACAGAAAAAGAGTAGACGCAACAGCGAAGATAAGATCAATTCTTTCAGACACAGTTTCGTGTGACGTGACCATCTATGTCTCACGAATAAGAGATGCTAAACAAACAAAGGATTTTAACGAGTCGTAAAATAAGGAAGAATTAAATTAAAACAGAAGATTCATAATAATTTTTTTTTATTATTGCGGGGATATAGAGAAGGATTAAAAGATTATTCGTGATTCGGTGTGTTCGTGTACATACGGATTCAGTTGCTATATTTCTCCAGTTGCTTTTCGCATAAAGACACCTTGGTTTAATTCATAAACCACTAAAAAGGATTCGGGCCTAGGCAATATGAAAAACTTATTTTCTTTATAATAACTAACAAAAATGTATTATTATGTGAATGTTTATCATAAATAAGTTGTTTAAAAAAAATTATTTTTATTCGTATAGTAACTTAAAACTCATCCATTTTTGTTAGTTGACTACCATACAAATAGTACTTTTGCTTGAAATAGTTATTGAATTTGACTAGAGATAGGTGTTTTCTAGGTTATCAAGATTATTTGCAAATTTATTTGTGACACGGGCAGTCGTGGATATTTAGGAGTACATAAAAATCTTGCACATTGGAACAGAATTGGACATTGGACAACGATGGTCTGACGGTCATATAAGAGACACTAATAGGGGAAATTGTTTAATATTAACATATTTAAAAAATTTTTCGATTAAAAAAAAGTGTTTCTTATAATTATTTATCTTATAATTATATAATGTGTTGTTCTGAACGAAATAACTTTCGTAAGACCTAAGTATTAGTACCATTTTGACTTCTGATAGCGAGCTGATACTCAAGACGTACATGGTGACGCCCACCACGACAGGAGGACCTGAAATTGAAGGTTTTAAATTCACTCAGTCGGCCGATGTGGCCGATTTTTTATAATAATAATTTTATTTTTCAGACAGCGTGATTTTAACGATGAAGCTGTTAAAGATTATTTCTTTTTTAATTTTTATTATATTCTGTTGCTAATGATATATTTCTAAGAAGCTTTGTTTCCTACTGCATTATTCGATATTTATGAATTACCTTCTTCTATTGTAAAGTCATTGCATTATTGATCGTTTTATTTTCAGTATTTTTTCATAAACATGTACATATCGTTAGTTTTGATTCGCCTCATAAGTGCAAAAGTCTTCGTTGTTATTGTTAACGTATATGGTGCTCCAAACATTTACCATAAATTATTAATTAGTATATAAATATTTTCATACGCTATCGTGTATAAATGAAAAAGTGTAAATATTTGCAAAAATGCACTTTCAACATACTTTCTCGATTCTGCCAAAATTTTTCGAAAATGTGCCCACCCGCGTTTTAAAAAAAGTCCATGTTCTCGCATACCTTGAACTTCGCCATTGTACCATTCCCGCCGTTTTTTCCACGAAAAACTAAGCAGCACTTTCCGCGCAGTGCAGGAATTCGTAGCTGCATTTCGCTCGCACCGAAATTATTTTGCCTATAAGCAGAAGCCCGTTCACCAGCGTCGGGAGAAGTGGAAACCGCAGTGGAGTTCCAGTAGTTCAACTCATTGTAGACGTTAAAGCGACTCATTGAGCGATACCTTCCGAATGTTCAAGTTTCTATTGTCTACCGAAAAGCGGGCTTAGAGGGAGAATCAAGAGGAATGCCAGAGCTGGGGAAAGAGAGAGGGAGATGAGAACTGGGTGATTGTAGTTACTATAGGAAGAGAGTCGAACAATGTGTGGGAAGAGTCAGAGAGTGAAATTGGATTAAATTTTGTTTATATTATTTTGCTCCCGCGGGATTTCACGAAAAAGTCAATACTGATTTCAGTTTTATCGGACTAAAAGCAAAGCAAGTCGAATATTACTGATTTGCTTTTTAGGTTTTTCTCGTAATTGGACAATTTGATCAATGGAAAATAACACATTCCTGTTACGAAGGAGAAAAAATAATAATGGCGAATTAATTTTTTGACAATAAATATTGAGTACACTGAAATAGCAACTACTGATGTTGTTTTTTAATAGTAAAGTAAAAGTATCAACGGACTGTAACATCAGCATAGTATTGGTAGTAGATTTTACATTATTCTGGTAACAGTAATGCGTAAGAAGATTAAATTGTAATAAAATTGCATGCTTCAATACGATATTCGGCGTGACTCAAGCAACCACTAATTTTTTTACAAAATTTAATTATTCTACTCTATTTTTGACATTATTCGACTTATTTTTTACAAGCACCTTTTTATTATAAAATGTATACTACTTTGTATCAGTGTAAATTAGAAGCAGCGTTTCCTTATCTCAGCGTTACTTTTCCAATGAATCATCATTTTAAGAAAGTATGAAATACCAAACGCCGGAGGAGCGGAGCGAAGAGCGCGTGAGAAAAACGAAGTAAGGTGCTGGGACATCTCGCGCCTAGACCTCCGCGCCGGGGTATTAAAAGGTGCGGGCGGCGGCTATAGGCGTACGGTGCCGCTCGGTATGGCGGTTTCGCCGCGCGATAAAGTTGAGCCATAAACAACATTTCTCGAGGCTGGCTTCCCGCCTCCGCTCGCCCCGGTATACGCAAAGGCTGAGCCTGCCCGGAGCCTCGGCCGATCTATCTCTATTTCTTGTTTCTAGAGGGACGTTTTGCAACGGTGGCCGCCCGTAGGGGACTCGTATATCTCGGCCACCCCTCTAACTTCCTCCTCCACCCCACCCATGCGCGCGCCGATCGGTTATACTTTCGCGTGCGGCGACACTCGTTTTTCACGCGGCGCTTATTAATCTTTATACGCGCCCCGAAGATTCGCGGGTCTCCAGCCTCTTTTACGAGGACCTCGTAAAAATGTTGCTTTTTTGACTTTTTATCGCACGGATGGGATGATGCGTGAGTGCTTTTTTTCTTGCTTTTCGTCGTAAAGGTGTGATGAGAAAAAAACGTGATCAAAATCTAGAAAAAATTCATTAAGATTATCGAACATAGTTGTAAGACTGAAGTTCAACATCTTTTGCGAAATTATTTATGCAGTAATAAATGATTTCATACAGTATTATTTATTTTTTATTTACTCTCATTGAAATATTTATATTTATATACTCATACATTTTTACTTTATATTTAAGGTTTTTATGCTCAATACTCGATAGGGGCATTCGTTATAATAAAATCCATTGTGACAAAGAAATTGAACAAAGCAACTTTAAAAAATATATTAAACACTCATGTTTCACGTGGATAATGGAAACGTTCGATGTCTAAATTCACCAAGAAATCTTCCTTAACGTACATTTCCAAGCGCGCGTCGACGCCAGTCAGAGGGTCGGCGCGTCATAAGCGAACAAAGTAGTGCGAGTCAATGTGCGCCCGGCCGTGGCTGATCCGGCCTTGTCGCCCGGCGACACGCCAGTCGCATCCAAGAAAAGGCAACAAATTTCATTACTACTTTGTAATCGACAGCTCCGGGATAAAATGGCTCCCATGAGATTAAAGGTTTCTCGGATTTTGCGCGGTCCGAGGCACTCTACGTGCGTATATGCATTTTCGCCTCCCAACCCCCCTCGGGGCTAAAAGCATCTTGCGCGAATCGCATTAGCCTTTATTGCCGGACGCCTCGCGCTTCGGCCTTGTAGCTTGTTATTTGTGGCCTGGCCATTCGAGATAATCCGGCGGTAGCGCGTATCTTTTTTTTCCAAAAAATATGCTTGGATTTTGTTATTTTCCGCGTTTGTTTTTACGAAAAATACGGGCCCGCGGCAGGGTTTTTTTACCTGTTGCATATGTGTGTGTGTGAGGTAAACAATTTTTATTTTTAGCTTTGAAAATTACGCAGTGCAAGTAACTACAGTACCAATTATGTTACTTTGTAATTGTAAAATGTAACTTTTCCACAGAGAACAATAACTGAATTCTTCGACGGCAACAAAAACATTCCCTTTTCAGCGAGAAATTATTCTTTTTAAAATAAACACATCACGATGTTTGGTAAATGTATAACATAAAATAAAATATTTATACGTTGGAATTTCAGGATATCTGAGACTTTTCTGGTATTTGTATTTCATTGAAATTTTTTTCGCTTTTAAAGCACCTTATTTTCCACCACTCTATTCTCTTTTGCACTGCTTTTGTTAAATTTAGAGCTTCACGAGACCAAGACCAAGACCAATGTATGCAGGCAAGACCAAGACCCCATTTAAATACATTGGTCTTGGTCTGAGCCTCGTAAAGCCCTAGATTTAAATTTGTCATTTAAATCAGTAAACAAGATTATTTGTTATGCATCACAAAATTTGCTTTAATTTCAACAAATTTCAAATGGAGTTTTCTTATAATATCGTAAACAACAGTACAAGTATGTATTTATAATAACAGATCTGTTTACAAACATCTGTTTTCAGATTAAAAATTGAACTTAATTCTTTTTCACAAATGCTTAATCGAAACGTAAGTGACAAAACTGAAAACTACAAGACATAATGCGACAAGTTGCTACTCACATTACATAAAGTTCAAATCCCCCCATAAACGCTTCGCAGCCTCTTGAAGCAAAACAAAAGTATTTAAAGAAAAATTTCTCTGTTACGGGGCGTCCCCGCCGGGATGAACGGAGGCCGTGGCGCTCGGCTCCTTAAGAACGATTCCTCCCTTCTCGGGCTAATTCTAGCCACCTCAAGAAATACTCCGAAAACTGTGCGCCACGTGCTGACGGCCCCTCCTCCTCCCACCCTCCTAAAGACGTTAGCAGGAGGGGAGGAATCTCTCTTTGTCTTTCTCGGTCGTAGTCGCTGCCCCTGCGCGATCTCTTACACATCCCAATTCCCCTCTCTCTTTCTCTCTCACCCTCCCCTCGGAATTTTCTTTGTCGGTTAGCAAGTCCCGGGCGTAGTTTTCGCTCTCTCCTCCTAGCTCCCGGATAATACGCTGCGCAGCAGTGAGCAGGCATCAGAGGGGTGTACGTGTGTTTATGTATATATGTGTGAGTGTGCGTACGTGTGCATGCGTGTGGGTGTATGTATGTGTATGTGTGTGTATGTATGTGTGTGTGCGCGCGCGACAGTGAGGGTAAGAGGGCGAAGGGAACTTTCGCTATCGATCGGCCTTCCGGCGCTGCCTTCGCGCAGCGTGGGTGGGTTTATAAGGCACCGCTTAGGTCCGATCGGGGCGCGAACTCGCCGGACTCGAACTTTGCGCGCGCGATTCCGCTTTGATGAATCCCGGAGATCCCGCCCTCAGATATTGAATCGAACTATCGAAAAGACTCGATCGGCTAAAAAGTAACTTGCGGAAAGGTACTTAGATATTTTCCACGATAAGAAAAGGTAAAAGAAACTTGGCTCTTGACTTTGGCGTCCCTTCTCTCGCGTGGAGCGGCGGCGCTTAATTCTTTGAAAATTCTATAAATAAATTCGCGGCGAGCATAATGGATGGAAGCACCCCCCGCGCCCCCTCCTCCCTCCGGCAACTCGATTCCCGTCGAGTAGCTCGGAAAAAGCGAAACTCCCCGATTGAATCCGGTGCGCGAGCACGGTCAATCCCGCGCCAGCCAATCCGCGAATCCCTCAAAAAGTGGCGCGCGTAAACAACGCGGGGAGAAAACAGAGCGCGACCGTAACGAAATAAATGCGCGAGTGGGGTGGGTGCTTTCCGCATCCCCGGCGCTTATCTCCGCGCGGGCGGCGATATCGGCGCCCGCTGTAATTCGGCTCCCAACTTGACGGTCCGGCCGGGCCGCAAGATAGCGCTCTCCCGTTAACTCCCGCAGACTCGCTTCGTTACCCCAGCGCGAGCTCTCGCGGATCCGCTCCAATGGGTGCTTCGCCGCGGCTGCAGATTCCTTTGTCGGCGGATCGTACTTACCGAAGTTTTGACTTCGGAGAGTAACGAATTTCCGTTGTACCGTAAAGGCACTTTCTTTTGTATGTCAATCACTTTATACTAAATCAATCAATATTAGACTAGAACTTAAATATCATGTAATATTTCTAAAGGATTAAAAATCCGTAAATCCTCTCTTACGGAAATAGTAGTAGGTTGTTGTGAAGCACTTAAAGAAGCGATTTGATTGGTTAGTAATTAAATATACGGTTCAATGACGTAAATTTTCAAAATCTTTTAATATGAATTTAATATTTCACTTTGAATAATTAAAAAATGTTGGGGAATTTTATTAAAAGGATGGATTTTGCATGTAAGTGAAATAAAATTCATTTGTATTTGAGGGAAAAATGTTTTTGCTTTTTAAATGTACATTTGTTGAAAATATTTAAACTAACGAAACTAGCAAGTAAATTATATTTGCAGGAAGTTCTAAGTTTATTTTCGTTGTTTACGATGAATTATCTTACTTCAAACGCAAAATAACTGAGTAAATAACAATGTGAAAACCACTTTCACTTCGCCACGCGTCGTCAAATTAAATTAGCATAACAAGGTTTAAATTTATTTAGCAAATTTTGATGAGATTCAAGAATTAGCTTAGATTGTATTGCATACTCATAAGCATATTTCATTGTATACACTTATTAGGTATTCTAAATGCGCGAGCTACGGATACTTATACATTCATGCGAGTGTCGGCGCGGATACTACTATGTAAACATTGAGTAAACATTCGAGGTGCCCGTGTATTTACTTCACGTTCGTGTATCCATCCGTGTATTTCATATTCATATCTACGTTAAAAGGCTCTTCTCATTGAGAAACGTCAGATCTATCCGGCCTGGCATGAAAATTCCAAAATTTTGGAAATTGTCAATACCAAATGCTCCACGAAAGTCGGTATCTTTATTCCGACACTCCCGCGCTTTAATTAATTAATCAGTTAATTTATTTATCTCATTAAGTCACTAGCGGCGATCGCAGTAGTACGTCCGTGTACACGAGGTTTTCATAAATTAGTCCACCAATGCGGCTGCAGGTTGACGTTTCGACTTCCTAGCAAATATTTCTCATGACAATCGAAATATCAGGGCAGAATCGAGCGCGTGAGAGGACGCGTGCGAATTAAAGCACGCATTAACGCGCATGTACCCACTTACGCACAGTCGCACGTATAATGCACACGTACACTCGTAAAAATACACGGATCCACGTGTGTATACTCGGGTGTGCGTGTATAGTGCCTGCTCGTCTGTGTGTGTGAGTGTGTGTGTGTGTGTGTGTGTGTGTGTGTGTGTGTGTGTGTGTGTATATGTGTGTGTGATGTGTGAATAAGTGTGTGTGTGTGTGATGTGTGCATAAGTGTGTGTGTGTGTGTGTGTGTGTGTGTGTGTGTGTGCGCGTGTGTGTGAGTGTGTAAACACGGGGGACCGGGGATGCCGTTAACGGTAACCCGTGGCAACGGGCGTCCCAGCATCGATCGCGAGTTTTACCAAACCCCAGCCCCGCCCTGTGCCACCACGCGACCGCCGGCGTGCGCGGCTCACTCGCTCGGCGCCGCCGCCGGCACGAGCTCCGCCGTCTCCTCGCCGCGACCCTCTCACCCTCCCCCCCTCACCCTCCCTCGCTCCTCGCGCTTTCTCTCTCTCTCTCTCTCTCTCTCTCTCTCCCCTCGCTCCGCAGCATCCCACGAAAATTTCGGCGAGCCCGATGCTCGCTGCGCAGCCGAGGGGGCCACCTGCCGCCTCTCGCGTGGCGTCGCTTCGCTCGCGATTCTCGTTGTGATGCTCTTCACGGGTGCTAATTGAATTTAGGTTTCGAGCAGTCGGCTGGAGAGGCTCGAAGGAGCGCGACCTAGAAGAGGGAATTAGAAGAGAGGCACGCACGGAGGGTCGGAGCAGTTATTGATTTCATTTAAGATATAGAGGCTGAGTTGGAGAGAAGATGAAATGAGAATAAAATAGAATACTAACGCTGGGCGTCAATATAGTAGTTGCTCATTGATGTAGAGCCTAAAATCAAAGAATCACTTGATTTTAAGGCTGAAAAGCAGACTGTAAAGAGAAGTGTCTTTTATTTTTTACGTGAAAGAGAAATTCTTTTGTACAAACATTCTTTTTGAGCAGCTTCCCACAGGAATTTCGGATAATTAGTTCAAGGAGTGGCGTTACTCATTAACAGTTCATTTTGAGTAAAAACTTTGTCGTTACTGAACAGTTTAATATTTTATACGGACACGTTGCTTACAATTCCATTGCTTTGACGGGTAACGGATAGTTTGTGGAAAACGCGTTACTGAATTAACAAACCCCTTTGTGGGTATATAGAGGGTGGAAACGTGCGGTTACCGATCATCAGTGCTCAAAGGGTTAAAGGACGACAATTGGTGGTGACTAATACGATAGAGACGAGCGTGAGATTGGTCCTACTAAAATAGGAAATTTCATTGGCTCTGGACAATTTTCAATTTAACGGATCGAGATTAATGTGCACGATCAAATTCCTGCAAGCTGAATGGCACTAGGTCGTCAATTCGGAAAATTGATATAAAAAACTGTTTGCTTTACACCGAATCTATTTTATATCACTATTTTTACTTCGTCCTATTTTGGTAAACGATGTAATTCATCATATTTTGAAAAGAAGGAAACGCTCCATTCATTAACAAGAAGAACCACTTTGTAAATTTATTTGTAAACATTTTCACCGAAATTATATCAATTTTTTTTTTTAATTTTATATAAATGTATGCCGAGCTTTGCTACTTTTTCATTTATACATCGTTAGTGTACCATTTAAAAGTTGTTTCCATCTTTCATATTCATATATTTTGAACCTTCCTCTTTATAATCGACTTTGGATACTAACGTCAATACCATTTTTTCTGTTAAAAGGTAATCTCCCAAATGAACTCTTCAGCACTCCAAGGATCAAAAGTAACATTAATTTAAACATTTTATACTGTATCTCTATAGAAACGAGTATGCCTCTTATCAGCTCTTCAAAAACATAAATTTGAGTGTCATTGATCAACTCGATCACTAAACGATGCAAATGAAACTCTCGTTTTTACATCCAAGCGCAATCGTCAGTTTTTCCTTTTGCACTTATGAGCCACTTGCGTAATGCATCGCAACAAAGGGCACCGACCGATTTCAATAACAATCGGACCGCGCTCCACTCGTGGTTGGCTGGCTAATGGCCGTCGAAGAGGTCCGACGCCTCGCGCGGTCCGAGACGCCGTGATCGCCTCCTGGTTGCAACTAACGTATCAATAATGCATGACTCCCGCTCTGGCCGCCGTCTTTTGTCTCGCAGCGGCGTGCGGCGTACGCCTATGAAGAGCCTCGTTGCGGTCTTTTTTTCTATTAGTTTCTTTTCTTTTTTTTACCTGTAACGTGCACACCCGACTGGACCGGGCGAAACGCTTTTTTTCTCTCTCTTTGCGGCCGGCATTGTTTGCGTTTCGTTTCTGCCGCTGCGGTCGTTCTTTATGCAAATGGTCTGCGCAACTTGCTCTCGCGAAATAAAAACTTATCAAAATTTTAATTCGTTACTCACGGCGCGGGGTATGAGAAAAAAAAACGTAGCTGCTCTACTCGACTCGTTACTTTCTTTTTTTTTTTTTGCTTTTCGTCTTTTGTTTTGCACCGCCGTATCTTTTTTTTTATTTTCGTTCAACTCTACGTTCTACTGCAGTCGTAGTGTTACTATAAAAATCTACGTGATCTGTATATATATGCAAGGATTGAAAATAAATGGCTTTTACCTGCATCGGCGTCTACAAAAAAAACGCACGTTTCATTATTATTTCTTTACATTTTTCACTGTCTAACAAGAAAAGTCTCTGACTACGTATTCTTGTCTCTCTTCTTTGATTTTAATCCGTCAATCCGTTATCATCGATTGATCAAACACAAAATGAAAGTAATGTACACGATATCGAGGATGAGACACATCAGTTGACCGTGTGGTATGGCTGGATGACGCTTGCTCGAGTATGGCGGGGGTACACCTCGTCGAGTCGCGACGCGAGGACGGCTCGTCACTCGCCTCCTCGCGTCGCACCTCGCGCCCGCGATTTACGGAAATTTTGCCATCAATTTTGAGACTCGCTCGCTGCGCGCGCCATTTTCCGAAAATCATTCCGCGCGCTTACGCGTATGTATGCAAATGCACCGTCGCCCGGACCCCCCCGGGCTTTATGTATATTCATAACGCCGGGGTCATAGTGTCCCGTAATTGTCTTTGCGCGCGCAGCCCGACGCGCATAATGAAACGGCGTATAATCGTAAACTCGCGGGTGGTTCGGGCGCCAGCGCGACCGAACGGAAAGTTCGCAGCGATAACAATTGCGACGGTCGATTATTCGAGGGTGTCGCCGCGCGATGAGGCCCTCGCGGCGGGCGAAGAATACTCAAAGAACTAGACTAGAGGAGAGACTCGAGGTGAGTAATTAAACTTATCTCGTCTTGCCTCGAGAGTTTGTGTTTTAACAGCAATTTACGCGCGTTAAACACCGAGACTCCGGGAAATCGCGATTTGCGCATTGAATATAGTCATTTTGAGTATTTACTGCTTTTTTTATTCGACTTGCGGTTTTCATGAACATTTTATTGATATACAAAATTTGTTTGGTCGAATTCGTGAAGTTAATAGATTAATTGTTAAAATAATTCGCGCGATAACTTTACCTTTAAATATTCACGTAATAAATTCACGAATCATCAACCACCACCAGAAATTATTGAAGCAATAATTTTCCAGAATTTTGAGTATTTTGCGGAAATTTATAATAACGCTAATGAATGTAAATTATTTAACGAAAATAAAACAAAAAATGCATTTGCATGTTGTTATTTCCCGCGAACCCGAAATCGTTTTGGTGAAAATAAAAAAAAAAGCCTTTGAATCATCGGCGATGTGCACATACATATCTTGGAAGCGCGCGGTAGATTTTCGGCGCAATAAAACCAATTGGAAGCCCTAAAGCGACGGGCTCTCTCGTTACGTCCAATTAGACCAGATTGTCGTCCCGTTCGTGCGTGTAGCCGCGGACTCGTCGATCCGTACGCTCGCACTGCGCATACGCAGACGCGGCGTCGCGCGTTTCTTTTGCGTAGTTTTTTTTTTTCATCGCAAACGGCACCCCACCAACGTCGCTTCCGTTACACAGTTAAAAACTAAGATAACGCTGTCGAGTTTTTCGAGAAAATAAAATAAAAAAAAAGAGACACACAAATGACGAATGAGCGAGAATGATCGATTGATCGATGTTGGGTCTCGGGCGGCCCGAGCTGGTACTCACCTCCGTAGTTCGGCCTTACTCTTTTATCGTAGCTGACGGAGAAGGAATCCAGGATCGCCGAGATATTGACGTCTCCCAGCATGCTGCCGCCTTCGCCACTTCTAAAAAATTAGATACACATTTATTAAATAGAGAAATATTTTCTTCATTTATTGATATATTTATTGATTTCTTTTTACGGCAAAATAATTTGTTATATTATTTTTCGTTATAGAATTTCGAATAATTTTGTTAATACATAATAAAAAGCTAATTAATTCAAGAGAATAGAATTGACAGTATAACTCTGTAAATCTAATTCAGTGACATTCACTAAATTTTCAATGAGGATTAGGGCAAACCAGTGAAAGTGACCTGATCTGCACTGGAAAATCAGTGAAATTCCCTGAAAATTAGTGAAATTTCACTTAATGAGATTTAGAGATAGCCCTTAAACCGGCTGAATTTGCACCGACTAATACCGTTTAATTAATAACATCAAAAGCAATTCCACTGGGACCGATCGAAATATAGTCTCTCGGCATCGGAAAAATCCAATAGTTTAGTAAAAAGAAGAAAAAAAGAGCTAAAAACCCAAGGCGAATACTTAAGCCCGATTAAATATTGCACCGATGCATTAAAGAAAGTTGCGAGCTCTAATGCAGCTCGTCCCTAATTTAAAGGCGCGCGCGTGTATCGTAAATAACCGTTAAGTTAATTAAGTCGAGTCGTCGCCTTGAGAGGAGCGAAAGTGTGCGAGGGGCGCGTAATGAGAGAGGAAAAGCGCGGGCGGAACGGCGCGGCCCTTATACATTGAGTTGAAAAATCGCTCGATGCGCGGCTAATGTGTCTGCTAAGTTTTACAGTAACGGCGCGAAATCCATGAGCTCGGGAGAACTTTCGCGGCGCCTGGTCAATGAGCAATCTTGGGACACTTGAAGAACATGCGAGAGTTTGTTCTGATATTGCAAAAGTTTAATCATAGTTTAGAAATTTGAATATAGTGAATCGTAATATCAATTTTTTTGTGAATTGAGTCTTTATCGTCTGATAAAATATTGCAAAATAATCAACACGTATTTATCATTTTTGAATTTAATGATTATTAAGGAAAATAGTATATCGGTATAGTAGTGCTATTTTCAAAGCGCAATATCTCTACTAATAATCATTAAATTAAAAACAAATGCGTGTTGAACATTTTATCAGATCGATATAACGGATAACTATAGTTAATCACAAATCACAAATTTGTAAGTAATTAAAAGCAATATTATAAAAAAAACTTTTTTCTCGAGATCGCTTTAGTTCAAAAATGGCAAAACTTATAGTTAGTACAACTTAAAATTTAATAAAAAATAACTAATTAAATTTGAAGAAATATTTGTAGATATATTGATGTGCATTTTAATTTCCGCAAGCTTTGTTATTATTATACATTGTTATAAAATCCTGTAATTGCATTGAAAATTGAGTTTCATAAAGTGATTGTTTTACCAAGAAATATCAATTATGAATAATCAAGTAATCATTTCAATAATATAACGTATAATTAAGAGCCTTATCAAAAAGCAATAAACAAGTACATTAAAATATGACGCAGATAAATTTTGAAATTATTTGCCTCGGTATCATAAATTTATCAGGTTTTAAACTACGCCCATCCCACTAAGCGAAATATAAATGACGAAAATAATTCGATACTCATCTCGTATTTCAAATTCGGCTTTTAATCAATACCCATTAGAAATAAATTGCATATTTACCCACGCACAGAAATCGCTCATTCGCACTTACTTCTTCCCGACTAGCTGAAGAATCTACCCGTCAGTTAAATTTCGACGTAAATAAAGCGATCCTGAACGGCGAACTTAGAGGCGAGGTGAGAGCGAAACTCCGCCGGTGGCGTCCGCAAGAAAAGCCCGAGCCCCGGGCCGATATAAATTACGCGGCGCGACCGACGCCGTCGAGCGGGTATTACGCGACGATATTTCAATTTTCGTTACGAGCAAAAAGTGGCCAGCCCCGTCGCGGCGATTAATTTGCCCGGCCCGGCAACTTGATCGCCGCGCCGGCATCATTGAAAAACTACACCGCCGACCGCTCTCGTTACTTTATAAAGGGCACGGGAGGGGGTGCGGCTGCACCCCCAGCTCGTCTTCTCACATCTCGGTGTCTCTATCTTTTTGCGAGGCCGATTAATTAAGAGTTTTACGGTCGCGGTGATGCTGAAGGATTTAAGATGGCTATACAGGATGGCGCGTGCCTTGCTAATATAATTGAGATGTTTTGAAAATTAGCTCGTCAAGGTTGATTATTGTACTCTCTTCAAGGGAAAAGCTTTGTAAAATTTTCAAATAAGTATTTTCTTCATCGACATCGCAGTCAGCTATCGAGCTGGTTAAATTTTGATGTCAATTGAATGTATTCAAAGACTTATTTCTATATACTTTAAAAATAATAGGCGATTTTTCTTTATCAAAATTCGAAATTCATAAACAAATAATTCGGTTAAAATAGTTGCACGAACTACTAGGCGCGCGAAGCACGCTCCAATTAACTAGTATCTCTTAAAATAGCGTTGAGAGGATGCTGTAAAGCATTTAAGGAAGTAATTTGATAGGTTATAGGAGGGTAATTACTCAATTGAATATATTAATGAAATAATTATTGAGTATTTGGACGTTCTAATTATTATAATTTTATATTCAATAATTTAAAACAAAATAAATGCTTTTACGATTTATTTTCTAACTGCAAAAATTATAATGTAATACAAAAACTGTTGGTACTATACAAAAACAGAGTTTGCTAGTTAAATAAAATATCAAGTTATGAAAAAAAGACTTTTATTTGAATTAATATCGTTAATAATAAAATAATTTAAAAATAGACTAGACTATTTACCAAAAAATCAATACACATTATAAAGAAAGCCTTTAAATTACTTTAGCTTTGAAAGTTCGACACTCGAAGTAAAATTAAAGATTGCCTTGTGTATCGACCTACTCGACGTAGCTTTATAGCTGCAGGTAAAACAGGGAACTCGTCAAGAAGACCGAGAGCAGTAACAACTTCTTCCGAGTACTTTCTTCCAGCCTTCGAAACTCTCTCAAACCCAACAGCCGACTCTTCCTGCCTTTTTAGTTCCTCACAATTCCCTCCGACTCCCGCCGCATCGAAAAATCCTCGAGCGCCCTCCCCTCTCCCCGCTTGGCTTGCGCGGCTCGCGTAAACAATCTCGGGTGACAATCGCAGAGGCGAGCGTATAAAGCGACGGGGGCCTGGAGGGCCACTCCGGCGGAGATACGCGCGTCACCTTTGACCAAGTGAGTGCGAGTGAGAGCTGGAGTGCGGACGCTTCATTATGCAAATCTCGAGTGTGTTTGCGCGTCTTCGCGGGGGCGAGGGCCGAGTGGCTGACGCCGGGGAGTGGGCCATGGATGAGCCGCTCTGATAACGAGGTTAATACACTAGTCTGTCTAAGCTCTTCGGGAGGGCGGCCGCCCTCGCGAATTAGCCCGAACTCACGCCCGCAAAACGAGGCTGATTAATAGTTCGCGGATTTGACTTTGTAGTTTCAACGATAGCGGTATTCACCCCCATCCCTCGTCATCCCGTGGACTCGGTGTTTGCCGTGGTTTAGCATTACTCTGCTGCGTGCGCTTCAGTTTTGATAATTAATAGTTTGACAGATTTTGTTATATTTAATCGTGTAGAAAAGATTGTAAAAAAATAGCAAGCAAAAAATAGTTCTTTTTTTTTTACATATGTGACTAGAATATAATTATACTCTCTTTAAAAAAAAACAATGGCAGGATGTTGTGATGCATTTAAAAACGCGATTTGATTGGTTCACGAGTATATCTAGTTGAATGGCCAAAATTCAAAAACGTTTCTAACCCCAAAAATTGTAATGGATCATACGTGACTAAGTAAATATGTATGAGGAAATTTGAGCGCGCGAAGCGCGTTGGATTTTGCTGTTCATATAAATTTTTTAGGGGCAAGTTAGTTTTACTAAGTAAATAAGGTACTTTACTTTTCGAGAGTAAGCTAATAAGAACTGGATTGAAAGAGCAACGTGCGGTAATCCAAATTTACACGAAATTTGAGGTACTACGTCAGCACGCCAGTCTCTCAAAAAATAGAGAAACCGTCTCGGCGATGATTACAAAAGTTGTACCGCATTACGAAGCCCCGATAGCTTGAATTTTCTTTCTCCCACATCGTGGATACTGCTTTAAACTTTACCTCGACGCAATATGTCGGTAACTTCAGTAGTTTAATACCAAAAATTTAATGAGCGGAGGGCCGAGATATAGAGGCGGAACAGAGAAGCTTCTGATATTTTAAGCGAAAGAGCGAGCTGAGAGCTTTTGATAGGGCGATAGCCTGCGGGCCTCCGTCTAACCGGTCCACAACTTCCTTCATCTCTGTCGCTCTCTCTTTCTTTCTCTTCCTCTCTTCATTTCAGAGACAATTCTTCCTTCCCCCATTATGCGATGTAACATCCTTTCCACCTTTCGGCGAATCTCATTTCGGCACTGCAGCAGAGGTCGATAATGAGAATCAATGTACACAAGAAGTTTTTTCTATTCTGTACAGTTACTTTGCAAACTTTTTTTCTATTAATTTAAATAACTTTCACTTAATAGCATAAACGAATAAAAAAATGAAGGAAGGAAATTTTAAAAATATAGTTTCATAAATTTTATCTTTATTAAATTAAATTTATTTTAAGTGCTAATATGTATTGTATAAATTATATTATTAATGGAACTATTTTGTTTTATTTTACAGAGTAAACTGGCTTATTGATTGTGAATATGGATATTTATAGTTAATGCAGTCCTAATTGATTGAATATCATTTTCCATAAGAATTTATTTTGTACTGAGCATTTTCCATAAAAACACAAACATATCATCTAGTATCTATGCAGTATAATCGATAATGTGAGTAAAATTTTGATATTTTATTTTAACAATATTATATATTTACATCGTTTACTTAATCTATTATTTAATACATTTTATGGAACGTACAAACTCAATAATTAAAATGTTTAAAAAATTATTTACATAAATAAGTGATTAAAATTGCAAGACAATTAAATATTTAAGTATCTCTTAATCAAAGATCCCTTAACGTCCGTTTAATGTCCGTTTAAAAGGTGACTTAATCACGCCTCGTAAAACGACTGTGAGATTTATCACATTAAGACAAGAAAATGCGGAACCTCCCCGACGATATAAGCTTAGCTTTATCGCCTTGGGCGGTCACCGCGCCTGACGAGTTTATCGAAATTTAAAAATCCCCAGCCGATTAAGCTCGGAGCGGCAATTCGAAGCGGCACATAAAAGGATTTAGCGGCGGCCGATCGGGAAATCGGTCAATTAGCTCTTTTCCGTCGCACCCAGTTCATTCGATAAGGAAGCGGGGACGTAAAAGGCGTCGCGCTACATTTTCGCCGCGCCCGAGTCCCCGCCCTTTTCTCTCTCCTTCTTTTTAACCTTTCACCCCGAGCTCTTGATTTAACAGTCGTCGATTGCGCTTTATCGCCTCGGCCGATTGAGATGGAAATTTATCTCTCTACAGGCGACCGAACTTCTTTCTTCTACGGCTTTGTCACTTTTTTTTTTAAATTGACGGTTTTTAGCGCAACGACTGCGTTACTTTAATTAGTCGCCCAATTTTCGCTCAAAGCACCGAAGTTCATTGGACTTAATTTGCAGTGAACGCGAATGAAGCGAGATTGTTTAGTTTTGTTTTGACTGGACGTATTTAAGCTCTTTACGTTACCGCTGCACCGCCACATTTTTTATCGATGTTCTAAAAATAAATTTACTTCAAAGCAGCAATTTTTTCAAAGTTTATCTTTTATTTTATAATGGGCGCGTATAGTAAAGCGATTTATATATAAAACAAGTAAGAACGCGTTTTTACGTACCATAATAAATTCTACTCGAACCGGGAAAAAATCGTTTAAGATCATTTTTTCCTTTATGAATGGCATTTTAAAAATGTTCGTTTCATTTTGAAAAGTTTTGATAAAAAGACATTACCGTTTCAATTGTAAGGTATATGTCGCTCTTAATAGATGGAATTGCTCAACTACTCGGGGAATCCTTAAAGTTTTTCGATTTCCTAAATGTTAGTGGACGAGTGGCATAAAGACAGTTTCTCATCAGCGTGATGCAAGAAGTTTATAAGTTATAGTCAGGGAGCGTAAAAATTTTATGCCTTTAAATTCTTAACATCTTAAAGGGCGAGTTAGGTTTACGTTATAAGCATTCAGTCTCAGTGATCAATAATTCCGATGTCGCTTTAGTGCCATTATCAGGTCATCGTGTGTGAAGAAAACTTCCTCTCTAATGAAAGTATGCACTCTTGAATAATATAAGAGCCGTTACAGTAAATATTATCCAGTAGATTAGTCACAATTCTAAATCTACTTGGACAAGTTCAAAAGTTTCTTTGAGTCGCACTTAAGTACAGTCTGATGTTGAAAGTCTAAAACTGTAAGCTGTATATCTAAAACGGGACAAAGCATCTCATATCGAAGCGAAAAGTTATCGGCAGCACAAAAACTACCTACGTCTCACTCGTTGCCGCGCATTTAATTCCCTTAGACAGCGGAAAAACAAGAATCTCAAGTTCGTCCCCGGCCAAAGATTAACGAGCGAAGTCAGTTTGGAAAATGGGCGAGTCTCCGGCGGGTGAAAAAAAGGCCGTATCAGATCCCTCGCGAGGCGCGACGAGCCGCGAGCGCAAAAACACTTAGCGGGCCACTCTCGGGCATTTTCCATTAACGGCCCGCCTTTAAGCGAGACGGAAGGGAAGGGAAGAGGTGCGCTCGAGCGCAGGGAATCGGGGGAGGCCGCGAGCGAGACGCGCACGGCTCGCGAATCGATATCCCCGGCGTACTTCTCATCTCGCCTCTTTTCTCTCTCTTCTCTTGTCTCTCTCTCTCTCCTCCCCTCGTTCTCTCGCTGTCGGTCGTTGTAACGGTTATCCGGCAGCGGGATATCGCTTTCTCCCCTCTCCGGCTAGCTTTTAGTGTTCGCGCGCGACGCCCTCCCTGCGCTTTATAGCTTTTTTCGCCGAGGAGCAGGCGAGGGGTCGCGCTCTCCCCGTCGCCTCTCGGGTAAACAGCCCCGGCCACTGAGCAAACGCGCACCTGCGAGCCCGGCGTAGCGCACGTGAATGATACCCCGGCGGACGACTTTTTACGGGCCTCCTTTTTACGACGTACGGATTTTAATTACGTCAAAAGGATTTTCTATTTGAACATATCACGTCCAACCGTGTTTTTGAAAAATAATCATCTGGTTTGAAATGAAGGGATTAAAATGATATTGTATTTCAAAATTGACACCCAAAAAATAACAAATCTTACTGTTTCGCATTAGTAAAATCCGCAGAAAAGTTTGTAAAATCAACGTACCTGTCAGTAAAAGCACAATTATAGTTTATTCTATGTCTACCTTACATTTCTAAAATCAACATGTTATACAGTAGATTTAGCTATGAAATGTCAAGTTTATTTTACTTTATGTAGAAACATTTAGAAATTGGTTTTTGTTTTACTGCGAAAAATGTTTATTTTACTTATTTTGCAATACTATTTTTATTTTTACCAGGACGAAAAGGTTAGATTTGCTGTTTATTTTTTCGGAGTGCGTGTCTACAGAGTGCTTTTGAACGTAATATAAACTTAATATTTTACAACTTATAGTAGTTGTAAATATCAGTTTATATAATCTACTGTAAAAAGTAAAATTTACTATTTATTTTTTTCCGTGCAGTACTTACATTTGCCTCTACAACTTAAAAAAAAATTTGTTTTCATTATAAATTAAAAGAGCGTTACTAAAAGGAAAAGAACATTTAACTTAATCTGGAAGCTCTAGTGTGAGTAAAATATTTCAATCAGAGCATTTAAAAATCTTATTCGCTGGAGCCTCTAAACCGTAACGATAACGGCCTCGATTTCTCCCTAAATAAAGCGCGGCGCAGTAACGACGAGTAAGGGCTCAATCTCGCGCGCGGGGTTTCTTCCCACCTCTGATATCCCGGCCGTTCGTTCACGAGGAAACAACGTCTGGCAAGTACCTGGCAAGTTGTTGCGGTAATCAGATCCGTTAGCGCGCGGGCGGGCGTGAGCGAGCTTCTTAGGAAATCGAAGCGCGGCAGCTCCCGGTAATCCTCCGGCTTCTTAATCTCCCGGGAGTAACTCCTTCCCGACCCTCCCTCACTCTCGCTCTCCAGGTCTCACCTCGATTCTGTACCTCGAGCCATTTCCTCCTCCGTGAATGATGCTCCGGGGATACGCGCCCCAGGATATTCCCCGGGCCGTGCCGTTCGCGCCAATGGATTTCGAGCCCGTATCTCGAATTTACACCGCGATCGGTGCGCGCTGTCCCTCCGCGTTTTTCGAAACTTCCCCATCCGACCGGGGGATGCGCGGAGGATTTCCTAAACCCTCAGCGTTAGCGATACGGGGAAACAGAAGGGCGATGCTGAGCGATCAACTTCTGTTTACGACATTTTTTATGTTTTTTATGTTTATTTCGATGCTTTACTTTCGCCGTTTTTATAACTATTATAGTGCTGATGCAGTGTCTTACGTTATTTTTAAGGATTTTTGTACAATGTTTTCAATTTGATATGTGCTTTATGAATCGCAAGACATTTATAATCCTTTCTTTCTGCTCTAAAAGATTGATGATTTTTACCTGAGTTTCGTGAAAATGGAATAGAGATGTGAGGTAAATGAACTTTTCATTCTAAAATGAAATTTAAGAATGACAATGCATTATTTTTTAGATTATGTTATAGATTAATGGTGATCTATATTACGTTGCTATTTTATTTTGAGTGCATTACGTTTAATCATCGATAGAATCGTTCCTGAATAAATTTCAAAACTGAACTTTAAATTAATTTAAGCAAGGAGTTTGGAAATGGTCGATTTCTTTCAATTTTGCAAGTTTGGAAAACATCGATTTTTCCATTGGTGATTTAATTAAATGTTCGACGTCAAATAAAGGCAAGTTTGCGGCGGAGACTCAAGGAGAGAGGACCGCTGAGACGAGGACGAAGGGCTTGAAATTTCCATTTCCCAAATTTTCCGAGTGGTCACTTGACCTTTATACGCTACGACCTCGGTTTCAGATATAAGACTCTTTCTTAGACTCGTTCCTTACTTCCAAATTTTTTGAACCCACCGGGGTGTTACTTTACTTTCGATAAAGTTCTTTCCCTTTGTTTTGGATCTATTTTCGAACTTCGAACTGTTACCCGAAAACAATGTAATTGTTTACATCACTTTTCTTTATTTTTGCTCAAATTAAAAATTTTCGAAATTTCTTTTTGAAAATTTTCAATATAATTCTAATTCAATTTTATAGATTTTATCAAATACTTTTTTCGATATAGTGTATCAAACTTTTCCTTGTGTCTGCAGCATTAAGCCCGTATATTCTTTTTTCTCGAGTGAGAATCCGCGTCTAAAGGAATCGGTGTTGGCGACACTCGCAACGAACCTTAAGCCGGTGCTTCTATGTTTTACTTTGTACGCGGGGCCGTGAAACTGTCGGACCCCCGACGACGCGGTGCAATCGAGGACGCTGCTCGCTGCAAATGAAATTGTCGGGTTTTTTTGCCGTCCGTGCGGGTGGGTGAGTCGGAGCCGAGGAAAAAGCGTCGAGTCGAAACACAAACAGATATACGACGGGGGCAAATACGAAGCGCACCGGTGGCGGACTTATTTGTCGGGCGAGATCTCCTTTGGGAAAGGCGAACTCGGCGCGACCTCGTACGACGGAAGGAGGGTGAGCAGCCAGAGCGGAATGAGCGGCAGCGTGTGGACGTAAAAATTTCGTCGGGTGGTCGGCTTTGCCGGTGTCAATCGACGAGTTATTTGGAGAATAGATTTTAGACGAAATGTTTGTATGATAAATAACTTCGTCCGATCATAATAAATGTTGTGAAAGAAAGAGTGAATAAAATCACTCTTTGACATTATGAGAGTATAAGTTATTCAAACAATTTCGTTGATATTTTTAGTTACAATTATTGCCAGTTTTTGAGTTCAGAGTGATTGACATTTTTTATGATTTATTAGCAAAATTTAAAAGAATCAGGAAGTTAATAGATGATTAGATGTTTATCATGCACATCAGGAAGAGAATAAAGACAAATGTAAGTCATTCCCACCGAAAAGTAGTAGCTACTAGATGACTTTCCGTATACTTCATTGTTGAACTCCGCCCAAAAAGTGGGTATAAAAATCAGGACGAGAGAAGAGTGGCGCCAGTGATTTACGCTAATTTTTCGCGAGCTTCTGTGTATATATCAAGGGAAGTCATAAATCGGCTCTGGGGTGACTTCCGGTCAGCTGAAAGCCGACCCAAAAGTCGGACCGAGGTTTCTCGGAGGATATTGCACGAACGCGAGGGAAAACTCTTTCCGTACCTTCTTATTATTTTTTTTCTGACGAGCTTTTTTCACAGGAGATGACTTGGTTAAATGCTTATCCGCACCAGTTAAAAATGAAGTGCTAATTTTCTTTACACTCCAATTTTCTTTTTAAGTAGTGTTTAATCAACAATTAATCATAATTGAATTGCAACGTTTACAGTAAATTTTCTTTGTGAAAAATCATTTTTCTGTGAAGTGAAAATTAAGATACGAAGTGTTATCTCGATGATTAATAGCCTGCTAGAAATAGCGAAGAAAATTAATGTATCTATTTGTTGGCTAAAGTAATATTTCGAGATTTATAATATTTTTCAGAAATTCAAAGAAAAATGAAGATTCAAAAAGATAAAATTTTTCTTCTCTTTTTTCGTAAATATATATAACAATTGAAAACAATTTTTTATCTTCCATTTTGTAGAAGAAAAGGTAATAGCGAAAGGGAAGATTTCTATTTAAGATCTTTTGAACCACGTGCTTGTAAAAAGCTGGCATCCGAGTACCCTGAGGCATAGGTAAAAAGAAATTGTAATGCAAGAAGTCTAATCTACCAAAAAAGCAGTGAACCCTCGGCAATGTGAAACTGTGCGCCGCCTACGCATTCTCTTGTGGTTTCGATTTTTCATCCTCTTGAAGTTGCCACCTACGCTCCAACAGTTTTCCCTTTTTTCTACAAGGTCTCTCTTCGCTTCAGATCTAACCTAAGAAAATCTAAGTTTATTACCTTAGTGCTTTACACTTTTACTCGATGTTCAGAATATCACTTTACGAGTCGAGAAAATGGGGGTCCCCTGTTTCCCCGCGGCAGCTCACCCCAAGCCCTCTCCCGCATTTACGAATTCAACGTTTTGTTTACCTTTTAGGTTGTTTTGTTTTTAACGTCTGGTAAGCGATTAATATTTGTCTGCATTTTGATCTTTTTTTTTTATTGGCTGTTTTTCTTCGACTATTTTCCTACATAGTTTTCAACTTTACTCTCAAATTTTTGAGAACAACTCTCTTTCATAAGGAATAATACGTATAAATTCCAAGTCTTTCACTACATTTTGATAAAACCCTTGTCAATATTTATTATAGTTTAAGTTTTGTATGTTTTATAAGCCTTTTGCATGTCTTGGTATACCCAGCTGTACAAGGTTTAGCTAAGATGCATTGACGGTCTGAAGTCAATCCAGAATCAACCGAAGCCGAGCCAAGCAGAAAATTTGAAGAGAGTTTGTTTTTCTTCGTGGATCTAGGAGCAAAAAAAGGATGATGGCTTTCATGGAGAAGAGAGAGAGAGAGAGAGAGAGAGAGAGAGAGAGAGAGAGAGAGAGAGAGAGAGAGAGAGAGAGAGAGAGAGAGAGAGGGAAAAATGAGAAGAAGAAGGAGAATGGGAAAGAAGAGGAGGCAAAGGAGGAGCGACACTCTTGCCAAGCTGAATAGGGAATTCGCCTTTATAGATTCTCTGTCGCTCCTCTTTTTGCGTCGGCTCTTGGTTGTTAGACGCTTGAAAGGGATTCCCCGGGCAGAATGGTCCGCTTGATTCGCTTTTTTGAATAAGAATGATAATGGGGTTTGGGTTATTCATGTTGGCGGAATCATTTTCGCAGAAATGAGTGCACGCTCACTGTGTATTTTGCACCGAGTGTCAAGGGCCGCTCGCGCAAATAGAGCTTGAAATATGCTGCATTAATCATCGATGATTGTGCGTAATTATTATGGTATGATGATTATGTTTACAGGATGCGTGGTCCTTTTTGTTTCGTTGATAAATAACAAAATTTGCTATTCACAGTAATATCTTATTTTGAGCAATCTGTCACATTTGTCTTTTTCCTCTCTCGTTGTGTTAGCAAAATATTTATTATTAATCATGAAAATATTTTTACAATAATTTTTATGTTTGTACAACGCATTTCGCATTAATAATGGTTATTACATTTTGTCACAACTTATTTTAAAATCAGTTTCGTAAAAATATAAAACAGGAAAAAGTATACAAATAAAATATGTCCGAATTTTCCAATTATTTCTTACTCAATACATTCTACACGAAGTCTCATTTCATTCTTGCACCTGCTCCTTTATCGGGTGCTATTGCTATGTACATTTCATTTAAAAAATCTACAGAACTCTTTATTTACGATTGAATGCAACCATCATACTCTACATCTCAAGTAAAAGTACTCGTAAAATAATAACCGTCGATTTTATTGCGTCATTTAATCTCCCTTTGATAAACACAGAAAAAAGCAAACTCGCTAGTGCGTAACTGACAACGTCATCGCGTAGCGGCGAGACCCATTCGGAAACTCGGCGCGAATTAATCAAATCAGCGATCGAGGAAGACCCGCAAGGCAGTCGGCTCCCCAACTCCTCTCGCGAACAATAACAAGCGGCAGCAAAAATAATAGTGCCACGCAGGCCTTTGAGGGCTCAAAAATAACACGGAGCCCTCGCAGGTGCTCGCCGAGTGGAAAATCGAAGCCCGCCTCGTTACGAGCCATCGCGCGGTCCACAGGCGGCGCTCCGCAGCATCCAAGCGGGTGCGCTTGCGCGGTGCGAGCCCCGCGTGACGTCACGCGCGCACGTATGACGCGCCCAGCGGCACGCTCCTCTCGGCCGTGTGACGCAGGTGAAAATATCGCCGCGATGACCCACCTATGATCGCCTTCGCTTTATGGAATTTTCATGCGCCGCCGAGGGGGGAGGGCCGTTAAAATTGGAGCAAGGAGAGCGCGGACTTTGATCTCCCGGGGCTCGGAGATTTCTGGCCGCCGAGATAGGAATACTTATTTGCGCACGGCTTTTCAGCGACGTGCGTCTCTTCCCTCTCTTTTTTTTTTAAATTTACACAGTATTTGCGGAATACTTGCAGGATGGCGGAGAATAAATATAAATAAAAATGGTAAAATGCGAGAGGTTTGTAAATATGCAGAAGCGCCAGTAGATACAGACAAGTGCGGTGCGGCATCATTTTTCAATATCGCCGTTTATTCAACAGGAGAGATGTTTAAGTAAGATGTCAAAAGTGTTTTTATAAATCTTTTTCAAAAAAGGTTTTCTTGCAATTAAATAAGACATAATTTATGGATATTGAGTCACCGTGTAGTTTTGTAAATTTGCAGAACGCGAGTAGTTACAGACAAGTACAGCAAGACAACCTTTTTCATTATCGTAGTTTGTTCAACAGGGGTGTTTAAGCAAAAGAATTTTTATATATCCTTTTCAAAAAATTTCTTCCTAATTAGGTAAGCGTAATCGTATAGTTTGATAAATATGAATTAGAGACGCGAGTAGTAGATATAGACGAGAACGGAAAGGCATCATTTTATTTACAGTCGTTTGTTCAACAGGGTGTTTTAAGTAAAATAACCAAGTTTTTTTGTATATGTTTTTTGAAAAAATGTTCTTCCTTATTATATAAGCGTCATTGTGTAGTTTTATAAATGTACATAAACGCGAGTAGTAACAGACGAATATGGCAAGGCATCAATTTTCAGTATAGTCGTTGGTTCAACAGGGGTGTTTAAGTAAAATAACAATAGTATTTTGTATATCTTTTTTAATGCAATGTTTTCCCTAATTAGATAAGTGTTACCGTGTCGAATTTTGAATTATAAGTAAATGCTAGTAGTAACGGATGAGTACGGTAAGCCATAATTTTTCAGTATCATCGATTCCTCAACTGGAGTGATGTTTATACCAACTATCAAAATCCATTTTTGCATATCCTTTTAAAAAAATTGATCCACTTAATTAGGCAAGAGACCGTGTAAGTAGATTATGTCAGCGTTTAGTCAGACACAATCGTGTAAACTATTCTTTCTTTCTTTTGAAAAAGAAATAAAATCGAAACCACTTTAAAATTGTACAAGGGTACATCATCAGCCGTTTGAATAGAATTGTACCCAACAATCTTTTCCAACTAGAGGCGGTGAGGGCGAAAAAGAAGAACCGTATCGAGAAAGTCGCGCGCAAGAAAAATCATGAACCGAAGTTTTCCGCGCACCGTTCGCCCAGTCGTCGGTCAGGTTTGTCGTCGCAGCGTCGCGCAGCTGCGTCGTCCCCGTCGTCGTTGCTGCCTCGCGGACGTGCCTGACAAAGTCGAGAAAGAACGGGCGGTGAACTCGGGGGCGCGGCTGTACCCGCTGTTTACACGCGCGCGAAACTCTGCGGCTCTGCGCGGTATCTGCGCCTCGTCCGTGTTCGTGCGAGTACAAGCGACACGCGTACACGGGCGTACCGCGTGTGAGTGTTTGAGGCTGTCAGGGATTTTGTGTCCGGTATTATAAAGGTAGAGAGATTTGAGAGAGGCGAGCGGACGCGCGGGGCATGAAAAATGGACGGTGTGGTATATAATATGTGCTGTGATTCTGGACGCCTCGCACGAAGACAAAGTGTGTGTGTCCTGCGGGTTATAAGCACGGATTTTTTTCTTTTTTTTTTGTTTATTCGGGAGGCTAAAATTTATTGGAAAGGCAGTTTTTTCGGATTTCGCTCATTTTCCGATCGGGTAAGAAATGTTTTCTTTATGGTAAAACGGCGATCGAGACATTTATTATGACGCGGGGTAATGCCTACTGATAAAGTGGATTTGTTTTATAAAGAATGTACGTCGTCCTTGTAGAAGATCGACGGAGTATAACCCACGTTGAGATAAGTTTAAGTTTTACTAAGGATTTGTCCGAACAAAACCAATAAGAAACTGGAGATCGCGTTGACACTATGACTTCTAAACCTATATACTGTTAAAAAAGGAGAGATTTTAGACGGGAGAAAGAGCAAGAAAGGGGAAGAAAAACGAGAAAAGAAAAAACTTCGGGGGGAGAAAGAGAGTCTGGCCAAGCTCAAGAAATTGCGGGAGGGAGAGAGACAAAGAGTAACGGGACGGCGAAGATAAAGTGTGACGTATACAAGATAGAAGGCGGAGGTCAAGTTATAAAACTGTTCCGTAGTTACTGTGTCGACATGTACTTACATGAAAGCTTTGTATTGGTTCGAGTTACATTTTGTGATTTTAGTTTCAGATTTTATTGACAATTAAACAAGGAAAAGCTCGTAACTGCGTAATATTAATTGAAAATACAAAAGTATTTTACATTTAGTCGGCACTTTTAATTCCTTTTACCGTCGGCGAAATGAGCAATTTTTGAAGAAATTTGAATTCGTTTTTTTTTGTCTTATTTTAGTTTCTTTAAGTTGTCACTTCTTAAGCAAAGAAAATACTTTCTGAAATGAAAAGGAATTTCTATTCTAAGTTTTGAAAGGTCGTTTTTTAATGAAAGTACATAATTTTGCTTTTAAAAATATCAGCTTTTATTTGCCATTTCCACGAAGGAATAGTTTCAATTATATTTGTATGTTAAAAAAACAAATAAACATATACAGTCGCTGCAATAAAAGAAAAATAATGAATAAATGCTTTGACGGTTACCTTTGCAAGAGGAAAACGGAGAAAACTTTTCTGTACTCAAACTGCTTTTATAAATCTATCTTCGTCAGGTAGTAAAATATAAAGCTTCGAGACTGTGTAAGAAACCGCAAAGCCAAGTGGCTGCTTTAATATTCCAAGACAATAAATGGATCGGACGAAGGAAGGGAAAAAATTCACTTTTTCAATTTCGCCAAAGCTCACCGTCAACACAGTGTATACAGTCTCATCATGGATGAGAGGAGCGAAAGAAAAAAAAAGAAATTGCGCGCAACTCGACGCAGCAACACGGCGCGAAATTAAAAATTCGCCGAGTGTCGGCTTATATTGCGCCATCGCGTCGAGTCCTTAACCTTTGATATTACAGTACGCCTGCAAACGATAAAATGGCATATAAGGAGTTGCAAGAAAAAAGCGGACAATCATAGAAAGGAGACGAGGAGGTGTGGCGAAAGCCGGGTCGGGCATCATCATTTTTTTTTCTTAAAATATAGTAACCAAAATATTTTATATTAAAATATTTTTATATTACTTTTTTAAGGCAGGATTAATTTTTTTTTGATAAATAGTGTGTTAGTGAAAAGTTTCGTAAGAAAAATAACGCTACAAACAATTTTAGAAAAATATTTTTATTAAAAAGCTTCACTCATCTTCAAAGCTTTAGTTTGAAAAATTCTCAGACTTGTTTTAATAAAGTTTAAATCTTCTTAACTCAAGATTATTAAAGATAAAGTATTACAAAGTTATAGAAGAAAAAACTTAAATTCAATTTTCTGACTTTTCATGTGTGCAGTTTAATATTTTATTTAAACTATTATTTTATTAACTTGGAGATTATTTTCAAACAACGTCAAAAGGGAAGAAAAACGTTTTAATTTAAATACCTGCATATTCAACAAAAAAAAAAAAAATGAATTTTTATTTTAGAATAAAGAAATTAAATTATAAATAAATTCCGTAAAAAGTTTTGCGAGCGCAGCTCGTTATACTGCTATGGATAATGGCGCAGAATGATTCTCAAAGAGATTTCCCTTCGTTAAGTTACGCCGGTTCGATTCGTCGCGAAGCGAAGAAGCCGCGAAACTATATGTAAATAATCCATCTGTTTTGCATTACCCGGGTCGGGGTCGAGCGCCCCGCGGGGATAATCTGCGGACTTTTGCATCCGCACGTCGTCGTAGTCGTGGCAAAGCGCTCGGAATAAGCCGACGGCCTCCCCACGCCACCCCTCGCCCACCGAGGATTTTCGAACAAAGTCCCGTCGGAGCTAAGAACGCCGAGAGGTTATAAGCATCGGGAAGGCGAGTCTTGGGAGATGAGCGAGCGCGAGCGGGTTACGTAAGCCGGCAAAACAGTATGCAAGCCGGAAAAGTTTTTAACCATTCCGGCGAAAGAAAATAATCTTTTTGTTCAATAACGTGTAAAAATTCAATAACGCGTATAAAGATATTCTTTTTTAAATTAATATAAAGAGCGAAAAATTGAAAAAAAAAAAAAGAACTGAAGAAATGGTCAAAAAGTGATACCTGCGGATAATCAAGCCGATAGGAAAATAAAACAATAAGGGAAATAAATACAAGATATAGTGATGTCACTTTGAAGATTCTCTGTAGTTTTCTGCATAATTCGAGTTCTGTATATTAGAATTGAAAATTTCATTCTTATTATTTGACTTTTTTCTGTTAATTGAATTATTTTTCCACGTGTTTCACTTTGACCGCTTTTGTTTACTTACAATAATTAAAATATTTTGTAAGTAATAAATTGCTTTAAACAGGAGTAATTAAAAAACTGAGTTTTGGTCAATTTTAATTGCTGTAGTGAAAATCAGCTTTCGAGTATTGAATTCTCAAGAGTTAGCAGGAAAAAGGACAAGTGTCCCTGCGAGCCTCGTAAAAAGGGGAAAAGTGTAATATAAGCGAACTAACGCATAAAAAAGATGAAGAAACAAAGGATAAAAATGTTGCTCGATTGCAGGGAACATGAGCGGGAAAATAAAAATAAAAATAGAGCGCGACAGAAAAAGAAACCCGCGCCAGCGGGAGGAACGTAAGAAAAAGATTACAAAGTAAAGTGGACCAGAAAGAGATAAAACGTCGCGCGAGTAGAAAAGACCGGCTATAGTCGGGCCGCGTCGTTGGAAAAGGGGTGAAGCCGAGTCCGGAAGGGAGTAAGAGGAAAAGAGCGTAAAAGATTTTAAGAGGGAGAAGGCAGAGGGCAAAATAGAAAAATGACTTGGATGGATGGAGGGAGAAGGAGAGAGAAGAGGGAGATCTGAGGGTGGGTAAAGATTTGGCAGAGTAGGAGGAACAGACCGCGATGAAAGTAGCGAATAGATTAGAGCGAAGAAAGAGAGAGGGGGGAGCAAAAAAGAGAAGAGATGTACCGACATTTCCGAGGAAACCACTTCCGGTACTTAGACGGCGCGGAGCCACCGGCTTTCGAGTCAAGGGTAAAGGAGGAAGGAGCGAGAGAGCGAGGACGGAAAAAAAGAGAGAACTGGTAAAGCTACACGACACGAGGAGAACGATGGCAATTACCTTTTGGCAAAGCCACCACTTTGGATATCCGCCGTTCGCCGCGGCGACTTAATTGCGCGTAAAATCAGTCCGTCAACTTGGCCGTGAGAAGCGTGAGCCTGAACTCCCTCGACTTCTTCCTTCGCCTCTCCTCCTTTTTTCTCTCTTTTCCCCGGTCGTTTCTTCCTGCGAGGAATTCCGCTGTTATTTTTGCGGCGAAAAATATGCCAAGAGAAGAGCGGGAGGGACCGAAAAGGGAAGGAAAAAAAGGTCGAGCGGTTAAAGACACCTGGTGCGGATGCCCGAGATGGATTTCGCTGACGCTGCGTATTTTCTCTTGTTGCACGCTTGTTTGCATCGCAATGAAAACGTTTTCTTTTTTACTGTTTCGTGCAATATTAATCCTTACAATGTTTTTACTGTATAATTTAGACACGCATATCCATTTTTATACTAAAATTAGTATAGAGGTAAAAAAACAAAATATATAAAGATTATTTTAATTCCCATAACAAAAGAAGTGGCATTTCCGTGACACGTATCTTCATCGACACTGCGATTATTTCCTATGGGACATATCATAAAGGAGAAAACACCCGAAAGCTTTCTTTATTGCTCGATATTACTGTTTTCCATATTTTACTGAGAAATCGATATGAACCACGTGGCAATAAAGCCAAAAGGTAAGGGCCTGTTACGTGTGATGCTATTTCGATACAAAGGCCCTCCCCCATTCCTACATTGTCACTAAAAACGTATCTCTCGCGAACGCACGTTACCAGTAAATTTAATCTCGCACCCAACGGTTTTAGCAACGTCTATTTATGGGTGTTTGACAAAATGATGTGACGTCACCGTGCGCTTACCCCAGATAAATTTTTAACACTTGCGTTAGCGAACTTTCTGAAATTGAATTATTAGTATGAAACCACGGTGTACTCCAATCATTTTGACTCACTTTTGAAGCTATTTTAAACTAGCTTTCAGTTTAAAATTATAATTTTAACCTAACTATGAAATCTTTGAAATATAATCAGCTTTGAAAGTATCCATTGATGAATCAAACTCATTTTTAGCCCGGTCTATATTTAATCTCAAAAGGGTTAAAATTATCCCCCTTCGCGCTTTGTTCAATATCAAAAATGCGCGAGCTTTTTTTTTTTTTTTAAAAAAAAAAAAATAAACTTAAGGCTTCGTAAAACTCACTCTACGATCTTGAAAAATTCAAATATAAAAATGCGGATCATTAGGATCGGCTTATTGCGCATCCGTGGAACACGTTAATCTCCCGAAGCCATTCCATCTATAAAACGTCTGCGCCGCTTAAGCCCCGGCTCTTCCGCTCCTCGGCCTTTCCCACGCCACGGCGGAGGAAGCGAACCAATAAAGCATCGGTTTATCCGCCTATCTCTAACTGCATTTCCGCGAGATAGAGAGGCAAGCACGCATCGGTACCGCCCGCCGCATCGACGTATTGGCTCGCGGAGAATAATAGACAAAAAAAGAACAGAGTGGCCAGAAAAAAGGGGGCGGTGAGGGGGCCAAAAGGCTGCCCGGGCAAAGGGAATGCGAAAAAACGCAGCGGCTCGTTAATCGTCGAGGAGGAGAAGGTGCGAGTGTGCAGGTGCACGGGAACCGGGAAAATATTATAGTGCAAATACGAAAGGAGCGTAAGCCGTCGCTCAACGCCGGCCATTTATTATTCAATAAGGCTCCGCTGCTCCACCTCCCACCCCCTCCTCCTTCTCACCCACCTCCTCTCTCCCTCTCGCTCTGCCGCTCGGTGCTCGTGCGAGCGCCTGCACACGTGTTTACGAGCTTAGCCTGAATCGCTGAATGCGCTTATATCCCAGGATAGCTTGTATACGACGCCTGTACGCGTATTAAAGTCAGGTGTGCCGTTGAGTGGGTGCCTCCATGTGCGTGAACGTTTCCAAGCACTGGGGTTTAATTATATTTACTAGTGCGTTTATGTACGCATGGGTACTAAATGCGGATCTCCGGCTGGAAAATTGTAAGGAAATTGCAGAGGGCCCAAGTAACTGCGAACTATCTGCTTTACCCGAGCTCGTATGCTTAGTTTTCTCACTTACTTCTGTAATTCACGTGTTTTATTACCTTATTAATCACTTGGAGCCTCTTTTACGATAGTAATATTTATAACTTTTCTGTAAGTAGCTTATTAAATGTTCGGTGGGTTTACTAGGAGGAGATACGGAGATCGATTAAGCCTCTGTTCAAAAATATCGAACTGAATAAATAAATTGATGTGATAAAGCCTTGCAAGTAAATAAATTTTTTGTTTTCCGCAGGAATAATTAGGTCAGAGTGATCGGACATGAAGCACCTATATTTTTTACTCTGGTTATATAAATACCTTGATGCAGATCAAAGTTTTAGCTTTTCATTTTATTTCTAGTTTTTCCTAAGCAAATTCATAACAGCAGGTTTTAGTGTCATTAAAATTTTAATCCATAAAAATATATAGAAATGTTTCTACGAATTTAAATGTTTGCATTTTTTTACCGCTTGATACAATATTCTATTTGTGCGCGAAGCATTTATGGATTTGCGCATCAAAAATTTCTTACACGATTCTGCTTTCGTAAAGGTAAGCGCGATCGAGGGCGATATTTTCTGTGCTTTCGCGCACTTTCAAGATTGCATGGGTTTCCAAACGGCTGCTGCAGTTTGGCTTTGAATTTACGTGTATTTGCCGATACGCATCGATGAAAGAATGGCCCCATCTCCCCTCTGATCGCGAATTCCGAATGCCCCATTTAAAATAAAGAGTTTCTAAACCATTGTTTTAACATAAAATTTAAAACCAGTTTCAAAAATTATTAAAACCAGTTTCTGATTCCCGCCAAGTACTTTGAAATGTAAAAAAACAGTTTTATTATTTCAATGTTGTAGGTACCAATACAAAAGTTCAATTACTCGAGCACCAGTTTTTTCAGTTTTTATTGTTCCGTCCAGCGCCGATCGTAAACAAAGCAAAACGAGCAAAAGTACGAAGAAACTCATTTCTCCGCGGAAATTCATTTCATCTGCAAAGATCGACTATTTGCATGCGACGCCTTCGAAATAAACCGGCGCGTACGGCACTGAGGCGGGGCACTCGCTCGCGTCTCGGCACACAATCGCGCGTATTTAATAACGGTATTAAAATTCAAACGCGTGTCCCGTAGTAGTGCGCGCGCGCGGAAATACACGGAGCACTTTGCATTTCCGTAAAAACGGCTGGGATTCAGCCGACTGCGCTCCGTGCAGTAAAAGTGAATATCGCGTGACTTCGCGGATCGACTGCGTCAAAGTGTACCCCCGGCGTCGCACCAGCGCGACTGTAAGGAGATGCGCATATTTTCCCCATACAGCGCCGAGTAAACACGCGCGGACGCCTTCAAACCTCAAAATCTTAGCAACGCCGCGAGAAAATTTTACCTTTCGGTCGCGAAGATTGAATCCCCTTTTTCCGGTCCAAGTGCGCCGCTGAAGGTGAAATCCACGTGCCTTTGAGAAAACTACCCGTTCTGATACAGTGTTTATTAAGACGTCGTCTCAAGTTGCACTAGCCGTTTCCATGTTTACATTTTAGAGTGCCTTCATTTCTTATATACTCTTTACTCGATGATAAACTTAAACGATTTGTTTTCGAAACTTAATAATAAATATTTGTTTGTAATATGCAAAAGATTATGCTAAAATTATTTTTTTTATACATTTAATTTCTTCTAGTTTAAAAAATAATTTAATCGTTAAGTGACTCTATCAACTAAAAATCTAATAAAAAAATACTGCCTTCGAAATAGTTCTTAACGTCAATTAATACGTATCTGAAAAACCCCTATATTGAAAAAGATAAGGGATCGGTAAATAAAGATCGAAACGGAAGAAGGAAAAAACGATGGAAAAAAAGGGATAAAGAGAGAAATCGTTTGGGAAAGCGGGCGGCTTGTCTCTGGCGCCCGGCTTAGTGCCGGTCGAAGAGAGCCGGGCAAAAAGAAGCGCGCGAATCAGCGATTCTCAGCGAGCGCTCGCCTTTTTCCTTTTTCCGCGGCCGGACTCCCCGCCTCTCTCTCTCTCTCTTTCGCCCCCTCCTCCCGCTCCCTGTACATCCATCTAGCTGGCGCGACGCTTTCGGCCCGACTTCGACAGGAGAGATTTCCATAAGTTACGACGACGCTGTGCGCGAGCGACCGAGGACTTTGGTTTGGTATACGCCGTAGCGGCTCTTCTTTTTTTTGCGCCTTCTCTCTCCTTTTTCGCGTCGACTGTCTGACCTGCTTCGGGTTTCTCTCTTTCGCCCGCCTGCATGTCATCGCTCGATCCGCTCTGAGAGAATTTTAAAGGGATTTTTTGCGTCCGATTTACTTTTGGCCGTATCGACTCCGATGCGAATTTTTTGCCACGAGTTTCGCCTTTAATTGTAAGCTTTACCGCGTATTAGTTGGATCGTCGTTTTCACAGCGTGTGAAATACAGTATGAAGTTTATAAGTTTAAAAAAAATTAATGTTTTTATTATCAGGAATTAATGGAGTGTTCAAAAAATACCTTTACATTCTTCGTATTTGTAAATGATGGTTTCGATGTATCTTCACAGGGTTGGGTGGAACGCGGAATAAATACCATATTAGGAAAACCCGTTTCGGAGCGGTCGGTGTTTCTTGAAATATTCAAATTTGATGTCTACGTCGCGTGTCGGAACATGAGCATGAGCTCACTTTGAGTAGCGTGAAACAACACCTAAGCGATCAAAGTCTCGAGCAGCGGTTACCTGTCATATCTTTCAAACGCACCCAATGTTACTTAACTTTTCCGATTACCCACGATGTGACCCCGCCAAAACGTCTGTATAATTACATTCAATACTTTTGAATTCAGCTAATTAAATTTGCTTCGCATTTTTCACAAAAATCCGAGTAGTGCGAAAAATTCGGAGATATGTATTAACTTTCAGCAGTTAAGCGAAATTCGAATAATCATTACACCGGTGTGGATTTCCTGATTGTGCTATTTCTCGGGCTTTCGCCCCTAATAAATTCTCCTGTCTATCTTTCGACATAGCTTTCTCTCTCGTTCTCCGGCATTATCCTTCCCTCCATCTTCAGGCAAGTTATGCCTGACTTCCAGTGGCGTTAGCGTGCTTGATTTCTATCAGTTCGCAAGTTCCTATTTGCCCCTGAATGTTCGACAATCAAGAAAGGCCACGGAAAGGGATATTTGATTTGGAGCGAGGAATTCCTTCTGAGGAGATGCATTCTGATGCATCAAAAGCTTTTGATTGTGAAATCTTATCGGATTGAGGGCTCTTTTTAAACGAATGATATTTCATTTCTATTCCTCTTATTTGTTAGTTTTTCTTCTATTTTTTCGTCTTTTACGGCGCGGGAATTATAAAAATATTCTTAAAAGGTTTTAACAAAATTAATTTTTTGTATTTATACATAATAAAACTTGTACGTTTATGATAATTAAATAATTATTGCTTTATTATTACATTATTCAAAACTTTTACAAATCTTGCGATAATTTCCTTCCATTTGAGTCAAAAGAGACGGGGTTGATAACGATAATAATGATATTAATAATCATACCCGAGAGCACGACTTTGCTGAATCGCCATTCATCCTTTTAAGATGCGCGCGACGCATAATTACCGACCAGTTCGCAAATAAGAAGTTTCTCTCTCTCTCTCTCCTTTGGCATAGAAATGCAAAGCTGACGAATGAATGGTAGAAGCTGCGAATTGCGCATAAATGCAGTTCATTATTGTGAAAGGGTTTATGGCAAAAAAGGATAATAGACTGCAAAATGGAAAAAAAGGTACAGATGAAACTGACAATTTGACCTTTTTTACTCAATTCACTGTATAGAGTAAAGCATAAAATGTAAAAGATGTAATAAAAATACGAAATTCGAGAATTTGCATTTAATGAAAGTGCATAATTTTTGGATATTCGGATATTTATTACTAAAAGTATCTTTTGAATTTAAATTTCTAGTTTATGAAACTATTGCAGCAAAAAAATGTTAGTAAAGAAGTAAAAAAATAAATAAATAATTGGCCAATGTATCGATGCAATGTTACAACCATCAATAGTTCATAAATGTGAGTTTTTTGTCAAACCATTTTCAGAACCATCAAAACAAAGTAAATACCCCTAGTTAGTTTCCGCCTAGTCATTCGGCGACCAGCTCTGACTCACTGATGATTTATTCGCACTAAAATCGCCAAAAAAAAAAAAAAAAAACCGCCGAAATGACCATTATATCAATTTTGGGTCGGTGTTCGTTACAAAAACCTCCCAGCGAGTAAAACCTCGGAGTACCGTCATTTTTACGGCGAATGTTACTCCGAGCGCGCTGTGTACACAGCCATTCCATTTATACGTACATCCGCGCTCTCGCGTGTGTTCATGTCACGAGCGAGCAAACTTTATGACCTGTGTCCTCCTTTATTAACGCTTTCCGCCGAGCCGGAGGAGGACAATGCGCGCGCGCACCTCGCGACAATGAAGAAGGCAAGGAGCCTGAGAGGCGCTTGGGGGTGGGGGAGGTGATATTTCCGCCTTAATCGCCACATCGTGATTGGCCTGCCGCTTCTTGGGAGCTTCCGGGTGCGGCGCCGTTCTTTTGCTCTCTTTACTTTTGCTGCAGCCCTCTTGCTGCTATAAAACAACAACAGCGCCGTGTCCACGGGTTCGTGCGCCCGAGTAGCCTTTTTCTCGTTTTTAACTATTTATTTTGCGGCCGCGAGCTACGCGCTTTCGTCTGCGTGCTTTGCCAGACTTTTTTCCGCGTTTAAGCGGTAGGCTTTTACTATTTTTTTTTTCCGTTTGGAAGAGAAATGTTTAGTCAGTCAACTAACATTTTGTCTGTCTCGCCAAACGCACAGTCGAGATGTACAAATAAAAGTATTCCAAGCGTACAGTCACTTTTTTTAAATGTTTATCTTCAATTTTCGTAAACAAAATACGAAACATTCGCTCACTTTTCACACTAATTTAACATTCGTCTTCAAAAACCAGACTTCGATTTTTAATCACACTAAAATTTAATATAATACAGAGATTAATTGACAAAATAACGATTTCGCGTAAACGCGTTGGAACTCGGAATTAAGAATTTTTTCCTTGCTAATAAAATGCCCGCATCCCTTTGTTATTAATTAATCGCAGCCCGATAAAACGCGCATAAACTTGCGCGTCCGTCCGTGCGCGACGCGCACTTCGGGGCATAAATAGCACGGACGCTGAATTATTAGCCAGGCCGAGGCCGATAATCCCCGGGGGTCGCTTTTCGCGGGATCCCCGCATTGTTCTTAGTTCAATCGCACGTATCGGGTCGACGCATAATCCGGTTGGGATCGCGCTGCCGGCGCTCGCCGCTGGAGCGCGCGCCGACCTCGGTTTATCATTGCAAATTGGTGGACTGCCCCCCCAACCCCCTCTAAACGTCATCGACTGATCGGCGCGGCTCGGTATCTCCGCTGCGGGGCGAGCCGGCGGCTCAAAGTTCCACGCAGCTTTTCATTTCGCGAGAGCGAGCCGCGGCCTCGCGATAAAGGCTAATGCGCCGTGGATCGAGCGCATTAGGCTTGTTCTGGAATTGACGGAGCGGTTGCTTCCTCGCGAAACGAGGATCTCTAATAGAGCAGTGCGAAAGTAATAGAACTGTGTATTGTCCTTTTTAAGCCGATTATAATTAAGATACTTGGATATTTTGTGTCATGCGTTTAATAGTGTAAAAGTGAATATTTTAATAGTTTCAATTTTTCTAATTTCGTAATTTATTATAGTATCGGTAGGATTAATGTGAATTATCGAATAATTTCAAATGAAATATTAATCTTACAGAAATCCTATTGAAATCAATCTAGTGAATTGATACGAATTATTACGATTTGCTTATTATACCGATTGATTTTTTTTCTCAAATAATACTCGATGCGTAAATAAGGATTTGTCGATGCAACATGATTTAAAAGTAAACACAAGAATTTACAAGCTTCTTCATCGTGATTTAATTTTTTTTTTTGTACTTCTGCAATTTTCAAATTCTCTGCGTTTATTATTATTCATATCTGTTTACGTTATTCCTTTTTTTTAAATCAAAAGCAACGATTTTTACTGCTATTGTTATTTGCTCTTATTGTTTTGTTGGATGCTCTACACGAGTAACGTACGAATTTTGCACTAAAATATTCAATTTATATTTGAATGCAAATTACAGATCTTTGAATGTGCATCTGGTAAACACAGTACAGTTGTACTGAATCAACTGAATGCAGTGTATTCCAGTTACCAGGCAACAAACGAAATCTTTTCTGTCCATAAATGAACAATATTTTAATTTAAATCTCAAAATACCATAAATACATATTACCAGTTAAATTTTTCGTTTCATCTCGCGTACTCATTTTCATAGTTTCCAAAAAGGGAACCGCTAAATTATTGACAGCGCTCATCAATATACACGAACGCGTTAAATATTTACACGTGCATCCGAGCGCACACGTGGCCGGAGAGAACCGCAACAAGGCCAGAGCGGCGAGGGAGCAGTCGAGTGAGGTTGGGCGAAAGAGAGGAGCTCGCGGAACTTCCATCCATGCGAAAAACACAGGTAAAGGAGAGAGGAGAGTTGGGCATGCGAGAGAAAGTGAAGAGTCGGTAGGGGTGGGCGGAGGGATTTGCTGGGTTTCCGCCCGCGCGAAATCGCATCCCGCGCGCCCACTTGGGCCGCGAGAATTTCACCTTTGAACGGCGGGGGCTGAACCGGCTAAACGGATTAGGCCGGCGGATGCACGCGCGCGCGCCAGCGACGTCAAGTTTCACGGCGGAGCTGCGGGATCGTTAATTAAAATCGAGGGTGAATCTTGATGCCGAACGCCAGATTCGGCCTGATTTCATTAATATGTTGGGATACTTTCGGTCGGTGGCTGGGATTTCATCGATTGATACGTACACTACTTAAATTTTTGTAGGTTTTCCGCTTTTCTTTATTTTTCTTAAAAGATGTCTTAAAAAGAGCATTTAATTTAATAAGACACATATTTGACAAAATAGTTGTATAAAAATCTTAGTAAATAATGTTGTGAAAAAGCGAAATAAATGAGGAAAAGGGAACAGATTGTAGTGAGTTTTCGCGATCGCCAGAGCGGCTCAGCTGGTATCGACGGCGGCAAAAAAGAAATTATTGACTGTTACACTGTGATGTAAGATATTTCGTTTTACAGTGTAAAATGTAAAAAAATATTAAAGATTAAAAGAACATTTAAGCAAACTATCAAGATTATTAATTTTTAGCAATGGAATAATTTTCGTTGCAGTTAAAGTCACGTTTCAAAAAATAAAGGTTTGTTCGTGAAAAACTTAAGAATAAAAAACTATTGTTTATAATCTTTATAGTATTAATAATGTCACCATTAAAGTTGCAAACTAATTTAAAAAAATCTTATTAAAATTGCACATTAAAAAATTTAAAATATTGGAAATAATGGTTTTAACGGAATACCGAGCCTACATAAAAATAGAGTAGCGCGGCGCAAAAAAGTAAAAAAAAAGGCGGAAAGGATGCGGGAGAAAGAGTGCGCCGATGATTTAGCGGAAATTACGAGAAAGCGCGCGGGTCGCCCATAGAGCTGGCAATAAGCGGTAAATCAAAAGCATACTTCGCTATCGTATGCAGATAACGGCTGCGATTATTTTGCAAAAAGGAAGGAAAACTGGTAGCCCGTTACCGGACAGATGGAGCGAAAGAGAGAATGAGACTCGCTTGGAAGTGAATAGGTGTTACAACGAAAACTGAACGATAAATTGATTGATTTAACTTATGAAATGGTTTTGATGAAAGAAAATATTTTACCCCCGCAATTGACTTTTTACTGCCCTTCCCATGAAAGCCGGCCCAAACTTTTTATCAATAAAACTGTCATTGATTATACCGCGCGGTAAATGTTATTAATTTATCGCATTATGGACGAGTCGTGTAATTGACGATAAAAATATCAACATCGAACTTGTAGGAATTTTCGCATTGAAGTTTCATTGAATGGATATCTGTATCTGTTGGAACTATTTTTCTGTATTTTACTTTTTTTCCGTTTACGAAATAACAGCTACTTCTTTCTATCATGCTGAATAGATCTCCGTAACAGTGTGAAAGGTAAGAGTATTCAAAGGCAAGTGTCAAGAAAGAATAAACTTGGACAGTAATACGGACTGATGGGAAGGATGCAATATCTTTTTCTCATTTCTATTTTTAAAACTGTGCTAAGTGGATAGATTCTAAAATATTACAAATTTAAATAAGAACATTTAAATAAATTTTACTGCAATGTGCATAAATAGTAAATAAATTTCATCTATCAATATGAAAAATTTTTTGTTTTTGCTGTTTTTATATTTTTATTAAAAAAAAACTAATATTTAACTTTCAAAAAGCTTGTTACAATAAAATCTAAAATAAATGAAAAAAGATACCAGTGGTAGAGTGGCTACCTAAAAACAATATAAAAAGTACAATTTATAAGTTTAAAAATTTTTGAATTTAAAAAGAAAAGTCAGAATTTTTTATTTTAAAACAAATTATTTAAATTAAAAAGTTTAAAAAAGTTTTCTCAAAGCTATCAATATGTATTTAATCTGAAAAACAAAATCTAAAATTGTGTTACACTGATATAGACGTTTTAACCTCTCAAGTAGTTCACTTAAAAATACCGAAAAGGTATTTTAAATAATCAATAAATTTTATAGGTTGCATGTGCAAAAGAGTGCTCGATAATAGAATATTTTACTGTGCAGCATTCTCGTCTGCATTATCTACAAGTGGCTTGTTGACACGGCTATCGCAAACAACTGTTTTATCCGCACAAAAGGCGCGCATTAACCTCCTCGTGCGCATTTCACCCTAACACGTCACGTTTTGCTGCTCTATTATTATTTTTTTAAAACAGAGAATAAAAATAAAATCAAAAATAACAATTTGTGCATTAGCAGAAAAAAGTTCATCAAAATTAACATCCAGTGATAGCAAAAAATTTCCCAACTCGAATCATTCGAGCCAACTCTTTTCCAGCAAAATTTCCACTCCGCGGCACGTTCGACGCACCTTCGTCGACTTCGCCATAAACGACGCGTTATAGTCGCCCGACGCGACCGCCCCGGTTCGAGTGTTCGGCCATCGGAGCAGTTATAAACGCCGCTCGACTTCGATCTAACAAAGTTCAACATCTCGTCGAGCCGCGATACTTGATGTCGTCACCGCGCGGTCGAGTGCGATTTTACGTTCACGGGAAATGGAGCCTCGCGGTTACCGGCCACTGTATACCTTCACGAGGCAATTTTTTTCATCCTTAGGAGAGGATTACGACAGCGCTGGTTAGATTTTACGATAGTTGTTCCAACTGCAATGCTCGCTGGGCCGGCAGAGTGTATCAGACGTTATATAATAAACGTCTCCAGCAAGCGTTAAATTTCTTATTTATTTCAGAGGGTTGTCTGACCAAATCCAGACTTTACTACTGTTGTCAGTCAATATTTTATTCCTATACCAATTAGTATGTCTGAAATCTGTTGGTAAATATTTTAGTGACCATAAATGTACGTTAATTTATTAACGCTAAGTCTGTAAATATTATTTTGTTACTTTAATCCTGCTAATAACAAATTTTATAGCACAACGTGCGAAAAACGCCTATTTATCGCAAGCGAGCGAAAAATAAATCGGCGTTCTCGCACGTTCTGCTATAAAAATATCGTAATACTATTATTATTAAATATAATATTGGATTTTGAAATGCAATAATTAAAATTCTTATTAAAAAAAAAAAAAAATTAAAATATTTCGAATTTATTCACGATTATACTAAAAATGATAAGCCTATAATTAAAAATTAAAATCAGTAAAAAGTTTCCTCGAAGCTTTAAAGTGCTCTAAACGGAAATAAAGGCAAGTCGGGCAGGAGGTAAGCGAGACAACGACCCCGCGCGGTAGATCGCAATCCCCGGGCTTAATCAAGGCGGGGGAGGGGGGGGGGGGTATCCTTTGTAATCAGTAAGCGCCGCTGACTCGGCGGCGGCTGCCGCTCACGATCTCCCGCGGCGAGCCGAGTGAGAAAGATCGAATTCCAGGACGAAACCGAGCACGTTCGGCCAACTCTCCGCGGACGCGCGGGGGCCACCGCTGATAATATGACCTCCCGGGCCCCGCCGGTCGTGTAAGCTTCGAATCGACGACGCTCGCCGTGGCGAGCGTACGTGTATCGGCCGAGGAGTTGGCCGGCTCGAGCGGCTTTCGCTTTCGCGGTTGCTCTGCGGCATCCCCTCGCTGTTGATTATTTGTGTTGCTTGTATATACCTCACGTTTCCAGGTGCCGCGGGCGTAATACTCGGGAGAACGAATTTTCTCGAGATTGGGTCTGGACATTTTTTCTTATCGATGAATTAAATTTCTATATTTTTAGTAGCACTAGTGTACCCTGCTAGAAATCGTCTAGTTTTTTTCGCATCCATGAGACTAGCTTTGGATATTTTTCGATCGACGAAAAAAGCTTGTTCAGTTTTTTGATGACAAAGAAAAGCACATTTTAGTTTTTTTGTAAAGTTAAAAAAAAATGGTTTTAATTGTGATTGCATTTATCGAAATATCAAATGTTAATATAGATAATTGTTTTGCGTGAGATTTACATATAATGAAGTCAATTAGTAACCATTTCATGAATGTTTCTGCAAGCAAATTCCATTTCGATCAGCTGGAATTCGTGTCATTGAGGTACGCAAATAGCAATTTACCGGAATTTCAAGATGACAAAGCAAAGACGAGTAATCAATTGACCAACATATCATTTTGGATACTACAGTTATAGAAGAGACATTTCGTAAATTAGATAGGGAGACTCGTAGAATTATTAATGCTAAACGGGACATTGAGATATTATTAGGTATTAAAACGACAGTAATTGTACGTGCAATGAAATATTTAATATTAAACAATCAAATCAACCATTTATCATATCTTATTAAGAGAATGAAATTATTTAATCCAAATCACAAAATATAATACTGTGACGAAGGAAATTAAAACTCGCAATTATATTCTGAATTAACCGTTATGAATAATTCGTTTTCATAAAGAACTTTAATGACAATTGATTATTACAAATCACAAACAATACGTAAGATATAGTGAAAAAAAATAGATTGAAACAAAAATGGCTTAACAAATTTTAGTTCACCGTTGAAATACGATGACAATAATAGTGTCAGAATGGAGCGAGAGGCTAGTGCAGTGACTATCAAACAATTTCCTCGACTAATTTTGAGGAATTACGCGTATGCCATCCGTATACAGACAAGGGAAATCGGCACAGGCAAGGGAGATAGGAAACAGCAGAGGGTGTCGGTCAGTTCGGGCGCGATACGGATTTATGCGCGTACAGTCATAAGCTGTAGTGCGCGGCGGGCCCGTGTCGGGTATAATGTAAGTGTGCGCGCGCGTTATATGACCTAGGCTAATACGTCACGGCGAGCCGCTGTTAACGCAACGTTACCGGGGACGATCCCTGTGATCCGGGCTCACACGTTCGACCCGTGTGCTGTTCACCCCCCTGTTCTTTCGTCTCTTTGCGCTCGAATTTTCTTCTCGCGCCCGTCGCTGCATTGATCTCAGCGTGATTTATGCCGTTTGCCGGTTAACCGAGAGATTCGTTTATTTTTCGACTGGGGTTGGATGAAGTTTATCTTAAAATTTACATAGCATACATCAAGTAAACCATAGAAAACAGGAGTAGAAAAATTTCTTACTTAATTTTAGTAGTGTTAAAAAACGTACTTACTAGTAGTAAAAATTTGTATTTAAATAAAATTTACTAATTGCATAGTGTAATCTTTTGACTTAAGAAAAAGATTGCAGTATAATTTTATGAAAAATTCAGAAGATTGTAATATACAATTTCTTAATCGTCGATTTAATTTTTCTGTTTCAGAGTTTGTGACTATCACTATCAAGTCTTTAAAATAAGTTCTATCAAAAGTTTGTTTGTAAAAAATACTCGAGGAGAACAGTTGAGAATTTCCATAACGTCAATGTCTATGGTAAGTTTATAGACACTAAAAGAATGTTTCATTACAACCTTTTCATTTTTGATATAACAATATTGCCCATTTTCTATAATACTCTATAAGACGATAAAAATTCGCGTTGCACTCGGCTGTTAACGCCGATAAAGTGCTGCGCCCGAGTAGATCTTGTTCAGCATTGACAAAAGACGGCGCGCTAACAAATCGTTAGATTCGCCGATGAAATGGATCGAATTTGAAAAATGAAGCGGCGTCATTTGTCCCGGCATCCTTCTCCTTACGTGTTTACTCCGATGTCGTTTTTCAGCGTCCGAGCGACGAGGTAATCCCGGCTGCATTTTTCTCGGGGGGCAATAAAGAGCGCGCCGGCGGTCGCGACTTCGCGCGCTCGCGCGGGCCGAACGACCCCACCGGCGGAACGCCAAGCGATTTGTCACGCGCTCCCTCAAAAATCTCGCGAGGCACTTTTAAGGGTGATGCACGAGTACCATTTTACGGGGGAATGCTAATGGATGCGCCCGCGTGGGAAGGTCGCCCCCGCGAAATTCCGAGGCGGCAGGTCCGACGGAGGTAGATGTTTGCGCGCCGGATGTGCAACCCGAGCGTGTCGTTCCGCGATATTCTGCTCGAGATGTATGCGAAGAAATGCAATTGGTCGGCGAACCATTAGGAAGTATGCAGTGCTCTGTTAAAGTACGGTAGAGACGAGAAATTTATATCTTTATTTTACTATGAGAAATGATTTTTCTTTTATATGCAAGTGTGTTTATTGAGATTGATCAGAAAATCTTACGATGGTTATATTTATGATAAAACGAATGGCGATACGTAAAAATTATGAAGATCAAAATTTAAAAGAGTAAACTATGCAAAATTTATTTGATTATGAAGAAACTGTATTTATTCATATTAATATAATAATGGATGTTTTATTCCTAATAAATATTTAAACAAATATTTATCATTTAGAAATGAAATGGCAAGAAGCTTTTCTAGTTACATTTACTAATAACATTAATATCTTAGTAGGACTACGTTAATCAAATATTTTCTTAATGTGACTCCAATAATATCGATATTTTACACCCCAATAAATTATCCTTCAATAAACTAAGAGTATCAAATTAGTATGATTGTATTAATACTCAATATACTTGATTAGTGAATGTTCAAAGAGCGTATTTGTTTGTTCAATGAATGTTCGGTCAATAATTGTAGAATGAAATGCCAAATTTGAATTAATAGCTTATCAAACTGCATAGCCGTGATCATTTAAAATAAATTCATTCGAAGTCAAATAATCACGTAAAATAAACGAAAACGTTGCAGCAATTGACATCAATAACTCTGTCCCAAAAACTTTTCCAGTAAAAGCACCGCGGATGTTCATATAAAGCATTTTCCGTAAGCGGCTAGCTAAACAAACCAAAACACCTCACTAATCGAACTTCGCTTTTGGAAATTCGAAATTCTCGAACAGCATTTGTGAATACAGCGAGAGAGAGAGAGAGAGAGAGAGAGAGGAGAGAGCAGCGAGAAAGAGAAAGAGAGAGAGAGGAAAAGGGAGAGAAACAGGGGAGTACAGTAGAGGCAGACCGCGAGCGCGCGCGCATTTTCGAAATCAATACCCAAGCTGAGCGGCACTTCGGGTCGGCCAGAATACATATCGCACTCGCGCGCGCGCACACACACATGACGACGCTCTATTTAACTTACGCTGCTGCCGTTGCCGCCGCCGCTGCAATCGCCAACTCGCATACGCGGGCCCACTGGCTTTCCGAATTCCGCGGATTATCAATTCTCCGATTTGTTGAACTTTGCTGTACCTTCGCTCGATCGCCCTCGGGTTAATATTGAGACTTTTAATGCGGCCCGGGATAATTAATGCCGGTGGCGGGTGGATTGGTTCGACTGTTCGCTCTGTCAATATATGAGGCTGCGAGAGAAAGGGCGCACATCGCGACAAGGTATGGAATTGGCGGCAGTGACAATAAGCGCATTTTGGCAATGAACGTAATTCAATATTTTGATTTCCTACGTCCAATGAAAAAAGTTCCTTCGTGATTCAAATTAACTGATTAGTTACAAAAAAATCGTTCATGTCAGAGAAATATTTCAAAAGAGATTAAGTTTTTCATCATTTGCATTTTAGCTTATGTCTTTTATAAACATTTAGTTACGACTGTAGTTAGTTCAATTAGTTAACTAACAACTCCAACAGCCCGGTCGTGAAACATGTTACAGCCGAAAGACAGTATCAGTCCCAACTCACTCGCGTAGCCCTACTGGTATCCGCGCGAAATCAGAACTTGGTTCACAGCCCTGCGTTCAGTGCGGCGCGCAGTAACGAACGCACACGACCATTAGTAAGGCAGGAAGATGCTCTCTCTCCCGCCTCCATCCCGGTGGAGCAGAGTGGACACTCTCATTGGTGCTGGCGCCTCCGCTGCGGCATTATCGTTCTGCTGCAGCTTTCTCTCTCTCTCTCTCTCCCTCTCTCACTCTCTCTCTCTCTCTCTCTCTCTCTCTCTCTCTCTCTCTCTCTCTCTCTCTCTCTCTCTCTCTCTCTC
>JAXIUT010000001.1:21034804-21048931 GCA_035586675.1 Eurytoma californica | reverse complement strand
TGGTGAGGGGATAAGACAAAAAGAGAGAGAGAGAGAGAGAGAGAGAGAGAGAGAGAGAGAGAGAGAGAGAGAGAGAGAGAGAGAGAGACTGCGCAGGATGGAAGGTGGATTTTCTTTCTGCTCCGAATTCGAAGGAAGCGCTCGAAATTTCATAATTTATAGCGCGCCCCGGCCCCGCTGAATTGCACTGTCCGTGCAATTTGAAAAATTGCTTTACACTCAATTGGGGATTTCGCGAAGGGGAAGCTGTGGATAAGAACACAACAACTCCTTATACGCGGACTGAGGAAGTTCTTTCATTTATTTATGTTTCAAGAGCGATGCTGCTTTACGCGTACCGAGACCGCAACTACTGTCGAATTAATTTTGTCGAATTTTGCGGTTAGCGGGTGCTTATTCGTGTAAGTAGTACGCATCGATTTTGGTCAGGCGCATTTCGAATAAATCTGCACCTCACACTTCATCATTTTAACTTTTCCTTGTTTTACAGAAAAATTTTACTTTGGAATCAACAAAATGTAATCTCAAGCGCTCTATCTTGTTTAAATCCAAATTCCTATAAGTAGTAGATGTTAGGTTTGGTCAGGCATATCATGCAAATTACAAACAAACATGCAGCTCATACTTTATAACATAACCTTTCTTTGTTCTCTAAAATATATCATTCTGAAGTCAATATGATTTAATTTCATTTGCCCTATCTTATCTTAATCGAAAATAAGAGCACATGTACGCTTAAGTAGAGCACATCGATATTGGTCGTGCGTATATTGCAAAATTCAAATATACCTGCATATAATAGTTAATAATTTTAACTTTTATTTGTTTTCTAAAACATATTTCTTTGGAATCAATGTAATTTGATTTCAATCGCTATGTCTTGATTAAATCAAAATGCCAGCAAGTAGTAGACATTGGTTTTTGTCAGGCAGGTACTGCAAAATTTGCAGCTCATACTTATTACTTTAAATTTTCCTTGTTCTTTAAAAAAAATTTCATTTTAAAGCAACATGACTTAATTTTTTAATCCAAATTTAGAGTATATATTCGGATAAGTAGTAAAAGTCGGTTTTGGTCAACCATGTAATGCATATTACAATTAAACCTTCAAGTCACACTTTATTGCTTCTCTTGTTCTCTAAAAAATCTCAGTTTGTAAATAACATGATGTACTTTCAATTGCCCTATATTTTCTTAGTCGAAAATAAGAGTACTTATACGCATAAGTAGTACGTATCGATTTTGGTCGGACGCCTTTTGCAAAATTCAAACATACCTGGACCTAACACTTCGTACTTTAATTTTTCTTTGTTTTCTAACAAAATTTTACTTTTCAATCTCTGTGTCTTGTTTAAATCAAAATTATTGGAAGTAGTAGAGATCGATTTTGGTCAGGCAGTTATTGCAAATTACAAGTAACTCTGCAGCTCACATTTATTACTTTAAGCTTTCCTTGTATTTAAAAAAAAAAAATCATTTTGCAATCGACAGGATTTAATTTTAAAGGCCTTACGTTTTTTAGTAAGTTAGTAGTAAGAGTCGATTGTGGTCAGCCACCTATTGCAAATTACAAATAAAACTGCAACCCAGACTTTATTATTTTAACCTTTCCTCGTTCTGTAAACAAATTATTTATTATTTTATTATTTTAGCCTTTCCTCGCTCTGTAAACAAATTATTTATTATTTAATTATTTTAACCTTTTCTCGTTCTGTAAACAAATCTCACTTTGCAAATAACGTGATTTAATATCAATTACCCTGTCTTTTCTTAATTAAAATCACAAGCAGTTTTAAAGCAGCTCATAAAAGAAAGTTGAATAACGCGGGCTCGCGCCAGTTCCTCCTGAATTTATCGTTGCACCCGAACTCCCATGCCATAATTCTCGAAAAATCGTGCTTCCGCAACGAGCGCGCGGAGCTTCCGAGCCGACTATTAAACTGCGCGTCGGCCTCGTGAGGGTCGCGGGCGTTTATCCACGATCTCGGCTCGCACGCGGCACAAATCAAACGGTCGCGCTGAAGATCGTTACCGCGGCAGGGGGGAGGGGGACGCAGCACGCGACCGGACTCTCCAAATTTCCATCTCTGCGCGCGCCTCCTCCTCCTCGCCCCTCGAGTTTCCGCCCTAGCCACGGGGGTCGTCAGATCATCGCGTCCGGCGTCCATTAAGGCACCGCGGAACGGCGACCGCCGTCCAGCGGCGATACGCGCAACTTACCGGGGGCGCGTAATCTGACGCCTCCCGGCGTTTCGTGATTGCCGGCTTCGGGATCTGATTCGGTGTTTTTATTTATTCCAGCTTGCGTGCGCAGTGGGAGGATGAATTTTTAGTGGGGATTTATTGTGCATGCCTTTTTTTGAGTAACTGAAAATGCTTTCAGATGTTAGTACCGATATGTTGCTTGTTGACAAGTATATGTTAATTTCTTTTTTCATGAGTTATGTGATGACCACATGTCAGAAATCTATAATTTTGTGTTGCATTAACGCGGTTTAATTTAAATTTTATTTAATTTTCACAAAATTAATATCGTAAAAATCGCGCTATTTATATGCTGCTTTATAAATGCTTTTAATCTAATCTTAATTAGGGAATAAGCTTAAATCCCGTATTTCAAGCTAAAGAAGGAAAATACAGCGTAGAACTGGAGAAACGTTTCTGGCCGTCCATACTTAACGATCGCGTGTAATTAAGTCCTTGCAGAGTCTCTCGGAAAATCCTCCGGAGCTGAATTCGGACTCACGGTCTTCCGGGCTCACGGCGGATAACGATTACGTATGCGAGTTTAATGCGGATACCTGGAGTAAAACTACATCTCTGCGCACTCGCCCCGTAGCAGCGATTAGGTAGGTGCGGTTTTAATTTAAGGGCGAACTAAGTTGTACCGTACGCTTGGCTGGGGACGATTTTAGATCTAAATTTTTGTTTTCGATGTTATTTATCGGTCAAGTAATGGCTTAATGAATCATTATTTTATAATGTTTTTCTTATGAACTCATCACATTTGCATTTCAACAAATAAACTTTAATTAAAATATATTTATTGAATTATTTATACATTTTAGATATTGACCCACAAAATATTCTAGAATCATGTATTATTGTGATATGTTATTCAGTGAATCAATATTAATTCCCAATCGAAGTTTTTAATCTGTCACGTATAGACTATTTAATAATGTATAACGCTTAATTTTGATGATTTATTAATGCTGTAATTGAATTTAAAATGAAATCTATAGTCAACTCTTTTTTTCAATCCTTGACAAAAGTATAGAAAAGGCTTACTTTTTGGAACGAGGAAATTTCGTAATTACAATACTACTTAGGAAGTCGCTTTAAACTTAGAGATAATCGGGACAATCTTAATTCAAATCTCAAATGGTGCGCACGATATCAGAAAACTTTCCAGGTTACTTTAGCAATATTATTTTTCCAATTTATAAGAAGACAAGAAACACTTAATAAAATTGCAGCTCTTACAGCTTCTCAGAGAATTACAAAACTTTTCAAATTCCGCATGGATTGTATGATTTGAATAGCTTTACCTGCAATGGCTTATCTGATTATGCATTTTTTAGTAGTGTAATTATTCATGATTTTTTGCATTAATTCAACGTGCAATTTTATCGTATTGATTTTATTAATACGTATTGCTAAAATTCCATAATTAATGGTTTTTACCACGGTATTTACGATATAGGACTAAAAATAACATCGCAGTAAATCACAATATCGACATTCCTCGTTCCAAATATAACTTTGGACTTTTTCGCTTGTTACAAAAAGTTCTGTCGTTGGTTTAATTGCAAACAATGGATCGTCCGCTTTCAAATTAAATCACTACACCACTTGTTCTATCATTCTCGAAAGTGAATGCCTGATCCCTTCTTTTATCAAACCTACATTACGTTCGTACGAAATTTCAACAGAAACACATTTTTCAAAAAAGTAAAAAGAAAAAAAAACAACAGTACGTAGCGTCTTGAAAACTTGACATGGTTAAAATTTGAGCTGTCCAGCGCCGTCAAGCCGGCGGGCGGAGCTGGCCTCGGCGTTTCGCAGGCGCGGGCGCAACAAGGCCACGAGAAATCGAAATTGAAACAGCCGTGTAAGGCGACGCGAGTGTGCACTGGAGAAAGGGCGGGAGAGAGAGGGAGAGAGAGAGAGAGGGTAGTCGCGAGAGGGAGGGAAGTGGCAGGAGAGAGGCGGCGGACGCGCGGGAGCAAATCGGTAGAGCTCGCGGTGCGCTACGTCACGTTCATTCAGGTCATCAGTCGAAGTAAACCAGAGCTGCTTAACCTAGACCCGCGCGGCAGCGGCGACGGCGCGCTGCGTGCGCCCCGGGTATATTTCACGCGGCCCGACGCAAATTGCCCCGGCGCTGCGTCACCTCCTCGCGCGACGACACGGCGACGAAAGCCAAGCGGAAGCGAGCCCCGGCGACGTCGCTTCTTCCTCTTTTATTTACATTATCGCCTGTTCCCGCGCTCGAGGAGGTGACGAGGGCCGCTCGCGTGTCCCCGCGTTGTCATTAAGGAGGAGGCTCGAGGGCTTTTATCGGGGATAGCGCGCAAGCCCCGGCTAGACGGTATATAGCGGTGGTTTTCGAAATTTTTTTTTCGTGACGCGAGGGTCACGGGGTTAAATTGCTGGGGTAACGAGGTCGAGAATAAACGCTCGAGAAATAGGGAGGGGTAATTAAGGGAGATGTTGCGGATACCGCAGTTATGTCGTTTAGATAAGTCGAAGCTTTATCAGGACGGGAGAACGAATATTGCGTGATTTTAATACAACTTATTATAAATGCATTACAAAAGCTGTAAACTTTTCGACATTTTCATTAATCTAGGGTAAAAGGAGATTAAAAAGTGATTGCGCAGGAAAATATTTCAAGAGTGTTTGATATATTTTTTTTACTTCATTTCAAAACAGGTATTAGTATGGACATAAATTAAGGCGATGCACGCTAATGCTTATCTGATAAAGATGGTTTGGGAAATTTTATTACTTTAGCCACAAATTTTTTTTTCACTTTTATTTTCATTATATTTTATGTAAACTGAACAATAATAATCTTTAATGAAATCTAATTACTTTTTTAATAGTAGACGTTAAACTCAAGTGCTACTTATAACACTACTAAATTCTCCAGTTCTTTTGATACATTATCAGATATAAAAATCCACTGCATAATAGTCCTTGACTTTAAAATAAAACGAATAATCCACGTCGAAGCAGCGCGACTCCAAATCGATCACTGCAGCTGCCAGCGTCATGCGCGTAATTAGGAAGGTTCGTGTACGAAAACTTTTTTCCCCCTTTGGAGCGCGACGGTTGCGACGACTGCGCCATGATTGCCCTCGAGCGCGCGTAACTCGAGAGCAGCAATTGTACGTTTATGCGCGCACAACGCGACCAAACGAGCCGATAACGCACGATACACCAGCGAGAGTCGTCTAATTATATCGGCGTGACTTCATTAGTATTTCGCTCGCATCGCCAATTGCGTCTCCTGTTTCTTTTTGCACAAGGTATTGCATTACAAGAACTCGATCGCAAATTCCGCTACGTACCTCCGCTGCGATTGAGCTCGGTTAATTCCCACCTGCGTTTTGTGTTGATCGTTCGTGGAAAAGCCACATGTTTCGATAATAAGTAGCGATTATTGTTATTATTAAAATTATTAAGTTCGATAATGTAATTTATTTTATGTTTCGATTTATGTGATTTATTTTTATTATAGCACCTGAGTATTTGTTTAAAATGATTTAAAAAATAATCTTACTTTTATTTAACATAAACAGTTAAGCATTAAACTCAATTTACGCAAGTTTCGATAAACTGTAATTATATTTTAATGCCTAATAGAATCAATGAAATGAAATAATGACAATCAAATTTACTGATATAATGCCTCGTACATTAACCAGATTCATTAAAATTTCAAATTGTGTAACTCGATTAAGAAATAATTGATCTATAACTAATTTTAAAATTTTATGACCTCGAAAATGATAAATACCTATAATATTCATTACTTGCATAAAAACGACGCCTTTTTTTACACCTTAATTGCTTTCAACTATCGAGCGATCACAGCGATAACTCGCGTGCGCGATAATTTAGTAGAATTTCATTATGAAATTTTAAAAGAAAGGAAAAATGTTTTTTGTCGCCTTCTTTAATGACCTACTCGTGTCCGGCGTAAGTCAATGGGCGAAGTCGTTTGATAAACGAGGGAAAAATTAAAAGCGACGAGCAGCCGTGAGTCGTTCAATTAAGTAGTGACGCGTACCGAGGCGAGAGGCGAGCGACGCCGAAAGCTCGGCCGCTAATACCGCGCGCCGCACCCCGAACATTACTTTTGCGTAATATCGCTCGCGGCGAAGTGGACTAATATCACGCGAACGCGGCGGGCAGCTCCTTCTATTCAGCGTGATTTTATCGATCGCGATTTAATGATCTGCATCGTGGGAATAAAAACCTCGTCCCGGCCTCAGTTACGGCGCCGCTTGAGTGCAACATCAAAATTGGACTATTATTATAAGGAAAAAATTGTGGCCTTTTTACGTGTTACGTTATTACCGCTATTAAAGCACTTTGCTCGTGTTTTACATTTATTTTATATTTGTATAATGTAAACCCGTACGATCCGGAAATTTATGCATAAAAAAAAAGATATTTTACTTTATTAATTTCGCGATTCGAAAAAAGATATTTTACTTTATTAATTTCGCGATTCTTTTTTTTTTTTTAAGTTAAAATATTACTTTTTATTCAATCCGGTTGCATTTCATTTAGCCAGCGGAATATTTAAATTTTACGCGTTGTTTTAACGACGCATAAAAAAATGCTCATTACTTAAAAGCGAGAAGCTCGAATTAAATTGGAAGCCCCGGAAAAATTGACTTTATTACACGACCTGATTTTAAAACGCGGCGCGGCGGAATGATAAAATATTCACCGGCACTTCGCCGTCCCGGTGAATTTGACAAACGCACGCGGACGCGCGTCGAGACTCGTGTCCCGGCGTGCTCTCGCACCTGCGCCGCAGTCTTAAAAGCGGCGCGCGCCGCGCTTATTCAAAAGAATGTAAGACGTCGGGAAAAATGCCGGGAGGTCGGGTCGGCCGCAAATGGGAAATTCCTCGCGGCTCCCTTTCATCTCGCGACCCCTTTGCAGCGCGTCCCTCATTCGGACTCGCGCGTGCAAGACTTGCGGACGCCTTGGTCGCCTCCTGCGGGACTAGCCGCGAGCAGCACGGCGCATTACCTTAATGCGACCCAGAAAGCTCCTCTATTATACATTACATCCTCGGCATCTGATACGCGTTACTTTTGACGCGTGCTAACTCCGCTCGGCGCATTTCCAAATGCACGGTATAAGTCGTGGTAGCGAGGACGAGTTGGTGCGACGCGGGGGACTCTTGATGAGGCTGTGCGGGTCAGCATCGATTGAATGTACTCGAGTTGGAGAATTGGCGGGGATGAAGGGGGAGGAACGAGAGTAACTCTGTCTGTCGCTGTCAAGTGGTCAGGATTCAGTGAAATATGCAGAGTACTTAAGAAACCGCGGGATTTAGTTAAGTTTTTTAAGCAAAGTCCCGCTGAATTATTGAACGCTCTTGCTTCTGGATTAATGCGAAAATAGATGCTTCGATGCTGAGCAACGGAGATTCGACCCGATGGAAATACAAGCTAGTGCTTGGAATAGCTAATTTGCGTGGTTCTTAAATATTTATCTTCCACGTTATCCGCTTTTATACATTTCAGATAAGCTTGAAAAATTGCTTTATTTAAAAATACGGAACAACTGAAAATATTTAATGGCTACACTTAACTGTAAATTTAATTTCAATCGTTTTACAAATCAAATTAAAGCAGTGATATTAATGGCTCCCAAACTAAAATGTTGGATTAATTTCATGCGATAAAACTTTATTATAAATAACAACCATACGTTTCGTGCGCTTAATTTTTTATTCGTATTTAATAAAATTTAGAAAAATATTCAATCATCTATAAATACTTTCTATGTCACATCTTCTTAATTTATATTCACTCAAGAAAAGTATAATCAGTAGTAAGCAGTAATCATCTCATGCAAAAACATCTTAGATGCATTTATTTTATCTTATTGTATTTACTTAAACGGGTCAAAGTCCCTCGAATATAATCTATTGCAAAAGTGACGGGTGTATTCGTCGAAAAAATCAACAAAAACCATATACTAATAAAACCAAAAAATAAAATATTCGATTTAAAAGAAATCTTGAAAACAAATAGGTACGTCATTTTCACGAGGTGGTAGAAAGCATCTGATCCACTAAAACCATCGAGCTTGTAAAACAAACTATTACTCTCGTCATTATTACCGAGAACCTCGTTATTTCGCACCGGCACTCATCAGTGCTCGCGCTCGCATCAATCAGCTGTTAAGTAGCGGGGCAAAGAAGGCGCGGAGGTGTGCGCGCGGGTCGCCGGTATTGAGACCGCGCCGACTGAAAGTTTCATGTTGGCGCGCGCGTTGGGCTGAAGCATGTGAGCGCGCGCGCGCGGGATGATCGTCGCCGGTGCACGGAGAGGGTGACGGCCTCGGCGTTGATCGATAGGCGGGCTGCGGCCGCGTGTCAAGGTTTTCCCCCGCGCCGCCGCGGAGCTTTGATTATTGTGGCCGCCGCCGCCGCCGCCGCCGAGAGGGCCTCGACGTCTCTCGACGCGCTGCCGCGGGCCGCCGCGATCTCGTTATGCTACTTACGTCTGCACTCGCGACGCTATTTATATACCCGCGCGCGCACGGCGGACCGGCCGCTCGCCTTCTTCCTTCACCCTTTATGCAAGCTACTTTACCCGCCGGACGTGTCTTCTGCTGGTCTTGGGAGGGGTGCGAGTTGCGCTACTGGAAGCGCCCGGCATTTTATTTCTTCCTTTTTCTTGCGGATCTTGGTTCGTTTATTGATCGACAGATTGATTAATTTACTGATTAATTAGTAGTTTGCATTTTTTTACACGGAGAAAAATGGTGCATATAAACAATTAATATAGTCTTTACTATAGTGAAAACAAACTCGAAAAATCATATAAATTTTACTACATTCGCATAAAAAAAATGTGCTAGTCATTATTCTATTTTTTTTATTTTTCAAGGCTAGCTTCGCTTTAGTAAAGACTAGTATTTTTCAGTGCAATATTTTCTCAGTGTGGTAAGTGAAGTTTGATTAAGTATTAAAGTTTCCATTTAAAATATTTTCAAATATTTAACAAAATCTACCGAATGCAATTTTAAATACTTGGGAAAAATATTCGAAATATTAAAAATCTATCTTTAAACAACTGGTATTTTTAAATGTTAAATATACATACTTATAGTGATTCGTACTACTTCATTTTAAATTTATATTTCAAATGATAAAACATGAATGAACTGGATTTATAAATGTATTTTATATGTGAAGGATATCTGACTCACTGATATTTGTAGTGCCACTTGAAATATTAATGTTCACAAACGTTTTAATAACGTTTAGCCATTAGCAATCATCATTTTCATGATTTTCATTCGATTCAATCGAATTATTCACATTGTTTTTTCTATTTTATTAGTCGGTAAGCCAAAATTAGCGTTATCCAACTCGTTTAAAAGCAAACAGAGCAAAAAAACAAGGAGGGGGAGAAACGACAGAGCGGCTTCGGCAGCCGGAGCGAGGAATTCGCGGGCAGGGGTCTTCGCGTGCGCAGCCTTGACATGGGCCCGAGAAATCAATGGGACCTCCGAGCAACTACGCGCCCGAGCTCCGCGGCCGCAGCGCAACTTTATAGCCCCGCGGGAGTCGCGGACTCTACTTAGCCGCGGCTTTTTCACCCTGTCTGCGATGATCGATTCGATTTTCGTTAGCTCGTAGATTATTTTCCAGTTTTGCCTTTTCGCCGCGTGGCTCGAGCGCGACCCTATTAATAGAAAAAGCACGTAGTTCGCTCGGCGTCGGTTTATTAGCTCAAGGATTGAAGTATTTAGGCTTCGGATCGAATGACACGTGACTTGCAGTAATACTTTTTGTTTGCAGTTTAGGTACTCCCATCTGTTTTCTGTGTTTTTAGTTTTGCGCGCTCACATTCCTGCTCGGAATTTCGTAAAAGTAGGCGAATTATATATTTTTTTTTTTAAATAAAGTGCAGATTTTCACGTCGGTGCAGATTTTACGTTGTAATAGGACCCACTGTGCACATTTTATTGTTTCATAAAGGAAGCACGTGTCGATTTAATATAAAAGTTTTGCATGGTTATTGATCGGACGGATAAGGTTTTCTATCGATGTTTTTTTGCGGACCTATCGACTTTTTTATGGATGTCATAAAATTCCTAAACTGAGAAGAAAATTAAAATGTAAGATGAATAAGAAATCTGACCCAGTTTATACTTCAACCTATCAAAGATTAAGTGGACGTTGCCAAATATAGTCAGACTCAAGTGAATACGGGCTAATCGATCAGACAGGACTTCCCAATAAAGAATCTTTTTAAACACTTGTAAAAGATAGAACGTTATAAATTATTCAACTACTTTCAGTCAACTATGACAGTTTTCCATTTATCTTTTCTCAAACTTTAAAACACTAAATAATTGATAAGAATAATTCTTTTTCGAACGTATAATGTGAATCCCGAAGAAGTATCAAATGACAAAAAATTGACTGTTGACTTAAGTTAACGTGGAAAGGTTCACAGCTAAAACCTCCTTAATCAGCTTATACTCGGAAAAAAAGAAATTAACGTCCACCGTCCAATCCTCGAAATTCACTTAGGTAACCCCCTGGGGTCGTGTGTTGCGGCCTGTCCCCACCTCCCCAATTAGGTAGGCGTGTGGAAATCCTAAATAACCGGGCTCATCCTCGCTAATTAATCGAGCCGTCGCCGGGCCGTCGCGCCGGGGCGCGCACATAAAGGAATCAATGGGCGCGACACGCGATATCCCGATTGTCCACTTAGGGCCGGCCCGGAGGCGAACCGCAAGGAGCGTCCCGCAGGGAAATGACACTGCGGAATTTTAAGCTCGGCCCGTGCGCCCCGGCGCCGCCGCCGGCTTTATTTGCGCCGCGGCCCCTCGAGCCACGCCGGCCGGGCGAAATTGATTCCCGGCCCGATACTCGCGGTGCATCGAGAATGCGCCCCGGGTACATAAACACTATTTTAGGATGGCCCGGCCCCGAATTGCGACGCGCTCCGCCGCTCGTGAAACTGGCCGGGATTCGTCCCGCGGGTAATGCGGGTGCATTCATTTTAATGGGAGCGCTGTCGAGGAGTGTGTCCTGCTTATTTCAATGTTTCGTGCACGCTCCGGCTAAATAATGAAGTTTGAAATTTTCTTTCGTTCGGCAATCATCGTTTTCTCGCATTTTTTTTTAACGAAGCCACGGGCTCGAAGCGTTGCTTATATTAATTGTTTAATTTACCTTTGCGATAAATAAGAATACAGTTAATTATAAAGCACGCGTTTGATGAATAAATGAACGAAGCGCAGGTTAACGAGCGAGCAGAAAATCCATCGTGGTTATTATTACCGTTTACCTCGAAAATGAAAAATGTTTCTAAATGAAAAATGTTTCTAAAACGTGTCAAGTCACAATTTAGCCGTTCATTTTTTCGCAACCCTCGAACGTCGTGGTGTTGAAGCTTACTTTACACACTGTATCCTTACAGCAAAATGAAAATAAAAAGCGATGCCGGCGATATTGCAGGCTAACCTTCATCCCCGCCCGCCTTTTTCCACGGCGGCACGTCAAATCTGCGGGAAATCAAGTACGAGCGCGCCGCCGCGAATGATCCTTCGTAATAAGGAAATTTTCGCTCCGGAAGCAACACGCATCGCTCGGCCAATAAAAATTAGCATTTTAATTGGACATCGATTCGATTTGCATATTAATGAAAGAAAAAGTGGCGCGGAGATAAGGCGGGGGAGGAGGGGCACGTGAGGAAGGTGGTCGCACCGCGTTAAAAAATAATATTTCCCTCTTAATTGTTTACGAGAACGTAGTTTGTTTTCTCTCTCTCTCTCTCTCTCTCCATCTCTCGCTGCTTCTTTCTCTCTCTCTCTCCCTCTCTCTCTTTCTTGCTCGCGCGGACAAGGAAATTGGTTTATACGAAGTTAATTGTCCTGTTGAGCTTTTACGGGTGCCGCCGAGATTGCAGCGCCGGTAAATAGCTAAAAGAGCAAACTGAGGAGGAGAAGGAAGGAAAGAAGGAATGAGAAATCGGGCGGCAGGAGGAAGCTTACGGAAAGGCGAATGAGGAAGCCGCGCGAGCGCGCGCGCATCGCGTGACCGCTTTGCGAAACGAGACGCGGTGCTGAATCCTTCGCGTTTCTTTCTATTCCTCCTCCATTTTCACTTTATTTTCTTTTCATGCCGTTACGTGTTTACCGTTTTTAATTGCGTTCGTGTTTACCTGTATTACGGCCGTTTTAAATTTCGCCTCGCATTATAGCTTCTCGTCGTTGCGTGCTAAAGTCATTTCGGTGCTATAAATCTGAATTTGTTAGGGTGTACTCTTTAATTTTTTCAAAAATTGTTTATCGCCGTTTTTTAATTGTGTAATTTTTTAGTGATTATCTTAATGCTGTATCAAATCGAAAATTAAAATGCAAACAGTCTTGCATAATTGAATGATCGGTGAAATAATTGATACAGAGATAAAATCAGTTAATGAATGTTCCACTTCCTTGATTATAGTGAGAAATATGTTGTTTGACTTTTTCAGACTGTAAATCCATAAACTTAAGTAGTTCATTTAGCTTGATTCGTTTACTTTTAAGATTCTCAGACAAGTTGATTGTAGGGCAGACGGATCCGGAAACGACTGTCTCGGCTAATTGAACCGCAGCGACCTTTTTAATGAATGGACAATGTTTACACTCTTTCTTCCTTTATAATTTAGAGTTTCTGCGCGAATAAAACAGAGTCCTGTTCACCTATTCATGTTTTTTTCATCATTAATCTAACCATGACCTTCTTGTTCAATGATCACTACCAAATTCAAAATAATGTCTAATGATCCTGCGATTCTCGATGCTACCTAAAACTAAACTAATTATCGAATCCAAATTCTCGCTTGACACACCTGCGAGGAGTTTCAACTGCTAGAAATGATAAGGTTTGCCTGCCGGATATCGCTTCGGTGGCTCGGATTGAGTGGCTCGTCTGGATTCCCCTCCTGAATCGATTGACGAGCAGCAAAAAAGAAAGGGAGTGCCGGGCGGAACTCGAGTTTCAGCGGAATCTACCTATGACTGCTTTTTGTCAATCGGTGCGGAAACCACACGTGGAGGGTCGCAAAAAAAACGGCCGACGATTACAGAGAAGGAAAGGGGCTGGGCACGAGAACCGAGGATTTCGCGACTTGATCATCGGGCAAGCAGGAACGACTATTAACACTACCGTGGTGAAAAGGTATAGTAGCTGATTCTAAGCAATGAGCACGTATCTTTACGGCAGAATGCCCAAATATTAGACTAGACGCTTGAGGTTTCGATAAAAAATGTCATGATTTATTCAGGGAATTGTTTTTTATTGATCTTCTTGCGGTTGCAGAAAATATTGCCGTTGACATTAGGTCATTATTTTTAAGTTTGCAAGTAAACAAAAAAGTGTCACAATGCAGTAGCTTAGCAGAGAATTAAGTAGGTAATTAAACAGAGGCACGTTCATTGCACAATGCAAAACATGAATCACGAGGTCCTGCGCGCCTTTAACAGTCAAGTCCGCGAAAAGACGGACCGCGCGCCGCGGCGCGAAAAGAAACAAAAGGCGCGGAACACCTTGGCCGGTATACGAGAAAAGCGGAGAAAAAGCGGCGAAACTCGGGAAAAGCCCCCGGACGCGCGAAAGAAGAATTTTAATTGCCGCCTCGCCCCGCGGACTTTATCGGTGAACGAGGAGCGAGACGCCCGGCGGAATTGCCGCGATATTCAATTACGGTCTTCAGCGAAATAGCCCGGACTTTCTCTGAATTACGCCGGTGATGCGATAAGAAAGGCCGGGGAGGCGGACGCGCGTATATGAGGAATTCTACAAAAAAAATCCCATTAGCGGGTTTAAAAATTGAAGGAAAAAAATGTATGTGTTCAGCT
>JAXIUT010000001.1:20985120-21034704 GCA_035586675.1 Eurytoma californica | reverse complement strand
TTATTATATAGCCAAAAGAATAAGAAAAAACTTCGAAAGTAAATGAACTCATACATTTTTTTCCTTTAATTTTTAAACCCGCTAATGGGATTTTTTTTGTAGAATTCCTCATATAGCGGCCTGGGGATTTCGAACGTTTTTCTTTCTCCTCGCGCCGCTGTCGACTATGATATAGACGTTCGGAATGCCTCGGCGGATAAATAAGTCGGAAAGGATGGCAAATTAATTCGGGCTTTTCTACCTAAAGTGACATGGGAATCGTCGACGTTCCTATTGATTGATTCGCCCGCGCTTACAGATGACTTGTTTATTTCCTTTCGATAGACATTTTTCTCCGAATCACGTAAACGATTAAAGGGAAGAATCATTCAAGGCGTATTTGGATAAAAAAAATTGTTTTTACGATATAGGGGGAAAAATACTTTATTAAAAAGTGCAATAGTCAGTGTTTAAATGTTTTCACAGACTAATAATATTTCTTGTAAAATTTACTACAGTTTCCCTAATAGAAAATTAATCATGAACTGGCCAGATATTGTTAATTTAAAAGAAAATTAACCATAATTCTTTCCTTCGAAATTAACTGGTAATCTAACTAATTTTACTATACAATTTTTCCTATAAAGTCAATTTGTGGGAACAGTAAAATTGACTACTGCAGCTTTTAATAGAGCTTTTATCTCTATGTACCATTTAGTGTTCGATATGGCTTTTATTTGTAGATTAAAGTTTGCAGTAAGCCCATTATAATTGAATATTAGTTCTATTTTGAGTTACGCCCAGTCCATTTACGTCGGTCTACAAAGCAGAATAATTAGCTCATTATCAAAACCAAGTTCAAATATTTTGCCTGGAGCGGCGCAAACGTAAACGGGCGTTCCGGGGCGCGACAGCGTTGCGCGAGTTAACGAAGCGGAGCCACGCGGCTGCCGCTCGTGTAACGGCACGTCCGAAAACGCGTCGACGCGGCGTCAGACGTCGTAGGGCCGTCCCGCGCTCGTTAGACCCAGCGTACTCCCGCGGACATTCTCTAATCAAGCGTTGAGAGAGGGAGAGTGAGAGAGAGAGAGAGAGAGAGAGAGAGAGAGAGAGAGAGAGAGAGAGAGAGAGAGAGAGACGCCGGCGGCGAGCTCATCAGCGTAATCCGCGGACAAACGGCCGTGCGGGCTTACGCCGGCGAGCCCGCCGCGCTGAGGCTGAATCGGTAAATTGAACCGGCATTGATTGGCGCGAAAGAGGGTGGGACGGGGGCGAGCGCGGCGGCCAACTGGGTTATGGGCGGTCGGAGGTGAAACGTAACGAAGCCGCAGGCAGACACTCGGTCGACCGCGAGCTCGCACCCTGACTCCCGGTTATTACTGTTAGCGAAGACTAGTCGATTTGACCAGGTGTAGTCGATAAAGACGGCCAGCGGCGGGCCTCAGAGGTGTACTTTTATTTCGACTATTTAATCTGTACTTTAGGCTTACGCCAGATAAGGAGAACTTTAAGATTTTGTCGCACGTCTTGTTTTGATGAGAAGTAATACCTCATTTCCACATAATTTCTCGATGCACATTGAAAATCTCACTTTTTTGAAGGGGGTCGATTTTTTACGAGACTCTCGATGCAAACAAAAATTTCGAGTATAAATGAGGGTCTCGAGTTTTTCGAAAATCTCGATCCTCCCTCGTTAAAAAAAAGAAAAAATATTTAGAGTTAGTGTTCGTATAAATCCTTTATATAATTTAAGTGATCAAGGAATTTATCACATTTCAACCATGCGTACATCGCATTTTTCTCTTGCGAATCCATACACGCATGAACTGTAGAGGGTAAAGCGTGCGAAGCGGAGACACTTGTACGAAAATATTCGTTTGATGTCATAGCGATTCTCGTTTTCTATAAACTCGTATTACTATGGAATGCTAAACAGAATTTTATTATTAGGTCGAACGCTATAAATTTATTTGATTCGCTGATCGCACGTTTTTTCCTTTATAAATTAAGCGATTGAGAAATCTATAGAATGTCAAGCGTACGTTTTATCGTGTTTCGAGTTCCACTTCTAACTGGACGAACACAAGAGAAATAAAGGGCATGTGAAGTGCGCCCAAATTCTCTAGATTTCTCCTCTCTATTCCTGTTATTTCTATGGAATGTGATACAAACTTTAAATTTTATGGGAAAAATAATATTACATTTATAAATTCAGTTAACAGTTCAATAAATAAATTGAAGAATCAAAATGGTTGCAACATGTTTTCTATGTTAAAGTACTTTTATAAGTATTTAATCGTAGAACACCGCTTATCGGATAATTGTATATAAATTATTTTATACATGTTTCGTGATTGCATAGAAATCTTTACAGGATCATGAGAACACGTAAAATTTGGGTTACTATCTGCATCGATAAAACATCATCCGTATTAGTTGTTAGTACTGCATAATTTCGTTAAATTCCATTATTTCATAATTATTTAATGCTATACTCAGATTACATAAACATTATTCCATGTCACAAGTAAATTGGGTCTCCACTGAATTTCGCTATTACATATGTACCTACAATGCGTTCATTAAATTAGTATATCGATCATTAATTTTCTATATACATCGAACAACAAATGCCATTAAAAATTGTGAAATGATTTAAAAAATTCGTAATCATTAAGTCACACCCATGAACCAGAAATCTTAAATGTTTTTGTTATGGAAACAACGAAGAATGTTATGGAACAAGTAGGCCCGAAACTTTGCGCTGTTATAATAGACTCGAGTCCAAGCTCCGTTACCTCATTGTTATCGGTGCCCCGTGCGGTTCTCCCAGTAAGTCGATCTTTCGCATTAATAATCCCGGCGCCTCCCGCGTTTCCGTTCGTTTCTACTTTTGGGCGGCGGTGCGCACACGCGTTTCCTCGGTCTCGCCTCCCCCGATCATTAATCGTCCAGATTTGCCGGTGCTCCGCGACGCTCATCGGCGCTCATCAGTGATTCGACGCTATTTCGTTCCGCCGAGTCACGTCGGACGGCGCGGGGCACAAAAAAAGGAGGCCTACCCTGGGGCTTTTCACTTTTTTTTTGCGGCGTTGGTGCAGCGACGGGGATGCTTTTTATTTGGCACGATAAAGCGTTATCGTGCGGAATTGGCGAATCAACCGCCTAATGAATCGCCCGATCGCCCATTTATTTGATTAGGGCTTCATCGATAATTGCGTTTATCGCCTATTTATGAGGCTTCTTTTTTCGAAGCCGCCTGGCCTCCCCCCCCGCCATTGAATTTTCCTGAAAAAAAAACTTCCTTCGCGATTACTCCAGTTGATAAATGATTCCGTATTATTAATCAGGGCCATTCATTGCTTGTTAATCAATCAATGTGTTTAACAATGACATGTTAATTTTAAAAACCAATCAATTAATAATCTCGCCGCGGCGGAGAAAAAGACCGATACCCGAAGTTCTTGCTTGACGAGGAAGCCCGAAAAAAACGATAGCGAGCGTAAACAAGCAGAGGGCGTCGCCGAGCGTTATTGCCATCGCAAACACAAGACAAAAGCCCGGCCAAGTGGAACGAAGGGGGGCCCGGGCGGCGACTCAAGTTAGCCAATTTGCTCGGCCGTGCTTGGTCGCGCAAACACGCGAAGAAAATTCCCGCGGGGGGAGGGAGAGCGAGCTCGCGCGCGCACACGGGGGCCCCTCCTCGGGATTGACCGTCCACCCACGCGCCGATCGAACTCCACTTGGCCACCGAGTGGTTTGTCGAGTCTCGCGCGCAAACAGCCGATGTACAACCGCGAGGTAAACAACGTTCCATTCGATTCTGCGCCCTCCCCCTCCGAGCCCTCTCTCTCCTTTTGTCTTTCGCCGTCCACGCGAAGGCTGCGCGCCCGCAGCCTCCCGAGAAGTGGGTCAGGTCGCGGGGACGAGGAATGGGATTGAAATCCGACGGCGGGAAAATTAAAGAGTTCGCATTCCGCGACGCGACGACGGGCTCTGCCTTTCGGCGAGGAGAGTGCGCGCGCGGCGGCGAGGGGCGGGGAGGCTGCCGTGCATTTCTGCTAATGTCCGACTGCCAGCCGTGTCTCTCTTGCTTCGGTTTCTGTTTTTCTACATCTCGGACAAGAAAATGCGACGCGTAAAGCCTGTTTGCTATTTTCCTCGCGAGATCTACCTTTAGTGACTGCAAGATTTTTTATTTCGAAGGCACTATCTAATCATATGATTAGAATGCACGGAGAAAAATAAATAGTAGATTCTACATTTTACACAGTAGATTTAACTATAAAAGGTCAAGTTTATTTTACTTTTATAAGTATATGTAGACAGAGATTTAAATAAATGTAGAATTAGCATTTTAGAAATGCAAGATCGTTATTAATATAGGAATGATTTTGCAATGCTATTTTTATTTTTTGTAATCCTGTATATTTTACTAGTGAGAAACAGATTTGCAGTTTATTTTTTCCATGTAGTGAACGAAAATTTTAAACAATTAAAGTTTTCATCGTTAATAAAAAAAATTGATGAAAAAATGACAGCTACAAATTTACCAAGACAAAGTATAATAGTACTTGACTTGACTATTTGTGAAAGCAAACTAAAAAGAAAACGTAAAATATAGAATATTGGGCTTGAAAATCTATCCAGCAGCTGTCGGTTCTTATTTCGAGCAGCGCGAGCTTTCTCGGCGCGCGGCGCCTAATATTGAATTTCCATCGCCGGCGTTATTTTTCTGCTTCGTGCCTCGGCGACGATCAAAACAGAGTCTCGCGCTCATTTCGGTGTTTGCCGAGGGACTGCGCGCGCGCGCCGCATCTAAGGCGGATTCACGGAACTGATGGGTATAGGCGCACGTGTGCAGGCGTCATGACGAATGCCTTGCTTGAGTTTTGGCGCGTGGCACGCAAAGAAGCAAATATTTTCTCAGGACCAACATTCAGCCGGGCTGACGACCGAGACGGGCGCGTCTCTGTTTAAACAATCCGCGTGTGTATAGCGCCACTTTACCTGGCTAATGCAAAAATAATCCTCGGCGCGAAAATCGACAGCAGGTACCGAGGGAGAGCGGACGAGGAAGATCGATCGGCGAAGTTTATTTCAATTAAGAACTCGCCTGTCTATTTCGGCGCGAGTTACTTAAAAGGAAAATGTTTGATGTACCGATTTAGGTTAAAAAGATAAATGCAATAAAAAAAACTTCTATTCTGTTTATGGTAGACTTATGACTAGTGGTTTTATTGAAACAATACTATAAAAGAGAAGCAACTGAGTTGGATATTGAGTGCACTTAATCAAAGTTGCGATTAAAACGAGTGAACAAATTTATGGTAAATAATAAATTTAATTAATCATAATAAATTTAAGTTAACTGTGAGGGTCTGACTATACACTGGCTTTACTACTTGCGGTGTAACATTTTCTGTTATGTCTGAATATTATTAAGCTTAAATACAACATAACTTATAAAGTAATAGCACCGCATGAATAATGAAATATTTAATTAATTAAAATAAAATATTCACTCGCCTTCCTTGAGAAACGGTAGTGTCCTTAAACAGATATACGATAACGCATCCTCTTTCCCAAGTCCACTAAGTAATTAAGACATTACACATTTTGTAAATTATCAACGCAACATTCGCTCTCCGTAATGAAACGCGAGGAGAAGAAAAAAAAAGTATCTCGAGGGGGCTGTCTTAAAGCCGCGCTCCGGCTCGCTCTCTCGTAAGAGTCTATTTATAACCAGCGTATATCCCTCTCTCTCTCACTTTCTCTTCGAACGAAGAAAAGCCCTTCCGCGCTCTTTCAAGAAACAGAGAAGACGTCGCACGCGCTCGCGCGCCCTGAAAAAGCACCGGAAGCTTCTCGGGGAATGGGAAATTTCGCGTCGCAGAATCGACGCTGATGAGAAGCGAGCGAGCGAGCGACGACTTCCAGCTCCGGGGGTGGAGAGAAAGAAGGCGCGCGATGTTATCTGCCACCTCGTCCCGGGGCGCCGAATGAATAGGATCGCATGATTAACTCGCGATGCTTCATTAACGGGGGGTAGGGGACGCGCGCCCGGAGCTCGAGGCGCGATAGCTTTTACTTGGGTTATAGATAATAATTAGCTTAATGGCGCTGTTAATGCCGGCATCCGACGTCGCGAGGGATTTTTTTTCCTTTTTCTCGATGGATTCGCGAATGCATTTGGCAAAAGGTGAAAGGGCTTTTTCCATTCGGGGGAAATTCTTTTACGTTTAATAAATGGAAGGAGGGCTTTTTTTTATTTAGATATAATGGATACACAATTAGAAAGTCGAGTATTTTTCATCAGGGACGGGAGTTTTTTGCGCGATGACGTACTTTCTTTGATTACAGTGGTATGTATATTTTGTAATTAATTTTTTGCACTCTGCATACTTTTAATTAATTCTAAATTTAAAGTGTGAATATATAAAAATTACTTTTCTTTTTACATTAACAGATGTTTTGGTAATTTTATAAATGTGAACAAATTTTATATCTACACTTATAGCCCTAAGTAGCTATTGCAATAAAATATATCCACTTATTTTAAGTAAAACGAGTTCGCCGACTAGTAGACGGTCAATAAAAACTTTTCTCCCCGCCCTCTCTTCTGCTCCAAAAAATAAGGCAACTTCTCATTATCATTTCCCAAAATCACAAGCACGCGCACAACCTGAGCGTGAAAAATCGAAATAAAATCATTCGAAAACACCCCTCGCCTACTTCCAAGAACCCGCAGAAAATCGCGCGTCGCCCCAGCTCGAAAAAAAATGGTATTCCCGTACGAGATAAAGAAATAAGAAAGAGCCAGCGGGGTGCGCGAGGGAGAGGGAAAGATCGAGAGGGCGGATTTGGAGCTCTGCCACGTCGGGAGTGCCCTCCTGCCTCGAGAGCCTCTACTGCGATCAGTGATACCACACTAGAGGGCGCGGCGCGGGGGGCGAAGGGGAGCGGGCGTCTCATCGGCGTCATTGTCGCGGCGGTCGGTACTTGTGGCCCGGCGGAGCGAGGCCGCGCGGCGAAGAAGAGGAAACAGGTGGAAAAGCTCGCGTTCCCCGGGCCGGGAAGAGGTGAGAGTTAATATTGATAATCGCTCGGGCGACGAGAGTCGACGGCATATAGATAGAAGAAAGGTGCGGGGGGAAATTTTAAAGCGGCCCGCGCTCCGGCGACCCGTGACCCGGGATTCGGGGTGTCGGATTTTTAATTAGTGATGAGGCTTTGTGAGAAGGGCTGCGAGACCACGGGGCTGTGGGCACTTAAGTTGCAGCCTTTTCAGATATCCAAGTATAGGTCCAATTTATGAAACAAACAGAGAAGTCGTTTCCTCTTTAATTTTATCGAGGATTCATTGTTACTTTAGTTTAAATTAATAAGTTTGATTGAATCGAACGTTCAACGATTTTTCAATTCAGAGACTTGAACTGTCTTAGAACTAACGTCTCAATTATACCGTGAGTCTAAGAAGTTACGAGGTCTGATACCTGAAAAAAAATCAAATTAATGACTACTCTTACAGATTGCAATTATTATTTAATAATATTTATATTACTTGGAGTTGGTAGTGATCTTTCATTTCTTAATTTTATAGGATTTGTTTCTCCCTAAAAATCTCCCTAAAAAAATTATAAATTGAGTTGATTAAAAACTGATTGTAAAGTCACGTATTTAAAAGTGGTTTGTGATTACAAGAATGCGAATAACCTTTCGAATAGTATCTACTGATTTTAAAGATTTTTCTGAGATCAGAAAATTTCTGAGTTGAACAAAATTCTGTATCTGCAATTGTGGAATGTACTTGATTTTTAATTGTTTTAATTATGTCAATAAGAAAAAATTGAGTATATTTTTTTAATGACATTTAACTGATTAGCATAATTAATAAGTTGAAAGTATCAAGTCCGTTGTAAACTTTTGAGTAAAGTTTAGTTTAAAGTTTTTCTGTACTAAAACATCTTAATAGCGTCAGTGGTGCTACATTTTATTGCCGAAACTTATCCTGGTCCACAGACTTAGGCAACTTTCGGCAATAAAACACTTTAGTTACACCACTAAAATTCATCTCACTAGAGTCCTTTAACACTAAAACCTGCTTTCTAGCGACTGCTTTTAGCAATTGCCGATAATTTTTAATTGCACGAAGCTGCAGTCTTTTTCCTACTCGAATGTTTATTCCATCATTTCAAGAAAACTATATGTTAAATTTTGTCAAAGTGGGGATATCTTAAGCAATAAATACGTAAACTAATTGACTATTTATGTGAACTGACTTCTAATGAGTAGATAATTATCAAAATTACGAGAAAATAATTGAATTTCAGATTAAACACGTCTCGATATCATTTGATGCACACGACAGTGTAAAAATGAAAACCGTCAAATGCATTAGGCCAATTGATAAACGCGGCCGCGCAACGGGAAAATTCGCATTAGCACTGCTTTAATCTGGCACAAAGGCGCGGCGACTAACAGCCGTGGCATTCAGATTGAGAGGTGGGTAAAGCAGCGAGACTCGTCCCAGACGCTCGATCATTACAAGCCATCTTCAAAATTGCATAAATGCCGCGGCGTCGCCTCGCCGCGCCTCCCAGCCGTCTCCGCCTTTCTCTCGAGTCGGGACCGCGCGGAGCTGCCGGCGCGGCCCGTAATTGCGCGCATCCGCGACTACGCTATGCTCGTGCACTTAAGCGCGCCGCACACTGGCGTTTCGCGGTGCATTTACGGGATTCCGAATGTGTGCGTCTGCGTCGGTGTGCTCGCGTGCCTTTCTAGTTTTTCCTCGGGTTGTCGATGCTCCGCACTGGGAAACGACGAAGGGGGAATATTGTCCGTATTATTTTACTTCAAAAATGCTGGGCAGTGTAAAATTCTGTACGCGCGAAAAAAAGTCAAAGTGCTACTGTGAATAAGCGGCTTTCAGTGTATTTCTTTTTTTAATATTAATTCTATAAACGCAGGTATGCCTTTTTCGAAATTGTGGTAAGAATAATTTGGAGTTACAATTGAATTTAAAGTGTATAAGAGGTATTCTATAAAAATTTTTTGTTTGTATTTAAAATTATACAGATATTTGCACATTTTAAAGAAATTAGTAGGTCGAACTCAGTCCAAGTCAATTAAATATTTCTTTGAAACTACTAGATACATTAGTTTACATTACTTAGAAATATTTAGTTGGAACTACTACTTTTTTCAGTGTATTTATCCTAACAAATTAAAGAATTTCGTGAAAAATAATTTATAGCCGCGACGATTGAGAGAAAGAGGACATGAAAATAAAATGAAGGAATGAGATCTCGCGAACGTAACGTAGGAGGTGGCCTGAGATGGAAGGCGCGCGGGCGAAGAAAAGACGGGGCCAGTGCGGAAAGCCAAGTGAAGATGAGGCGGAGAATGAGGCGAGTCAGGCGAAATTAATACGGGAGTGAAGTGAGCCCGGACCCGCCGCCACCGCGCTCAGTCTCGCCGAAGGAAAATTAACGGAATTTCGAGTTTGCTTGAGCGACGCCGAGTGGTGGAGGCCCGTCGAGTGGAGTTTCGAAAGCACTGTTTGCTGATAGAGTGTTACAGTGCAGTTAGAATTAATGCGGAATTACGGGGGAAGACCTTTGTGCTCGCCGCCCCTCCTGTATAATTAGAAGGCCGCCTTTTGCCCGGTTCCCAAGCCTCCCTCTCTTTCCCTTTTTTTTATCCTGTTTTTCCCCGCTCGGCGTAAATAAGGCGCGTTCGTTTTGTTCCCGTCGCCGCCCCGCTGAAAGGAGAACTCGCACGTAAAAAAAGGCGCCTCGCGGATGTTGAAAAAGTTTCGGGGAACTCGCGTAAATTAATTTCCAGCCCCACCGATTGCCCCGGCGAGCGGCCTCTGTTTTCGAAGCGGCCCGACATACGGCGCCTCCGACAATTAGCGGTTGTAAAAAAAAAGAAGGAGCGTATACAGGGTGGCAACCGATCGAGCCCCAAAAATATTCATATTTCAAAAGCTGCGCTCATCCGCGCCGTAAATGTTAATTGCTTCATAAATCCAATAGATCGGCGGTGGCGGATGGCGGCCGCCTCGTTGTGCTATTTTCGGAAAAAGCCTATATTCGCTACATCGATCCGATAACTTTGGGCACAGTGCGCGTCCCGGTGTCGCGAGCCCCTATCTCGTGAAATACGGAAGTTTCGAAATCGGATGAGTGCCGATAACGAACCGAAGATTATTAACCTTTCTAGCGTGCGCGAAAAATAGATGTGCAGCCTGCCACGGTCGTATAATGCAATAGGGCACGAAAATTGCTTTTTACGCAAATTTAAATCGATCGCAATTATTAATCGAATTTATTTTCTATCTGGCATTTACTAAAGCTCTTTATCTTTTAATTAACTTTTATCATTAACGATATTGCCTAATCTCATTAAAGATTATTTCAAATTTATTATGTATAAATATTTTGTAGCAAAATTCAAAAACACATTTTTAAAAGCGTTTTTTCCTATATAATATATAAATATCTGTTCTGACTACTCTAAGTAGTAAAGTTGCTCGTACGAGAGTCAAATAAATAATCATGTTATTTTTGAACTTAGTTTTTTAAAACAAAGTGAAACCTAACACCCCATACATCTTCTAAAAGTTTTTCCAGTAATCGCACAATCTACTCACGTCAGTGCACGTTCGGGTAACGAAAATCAAGTAGTAGAAGGCGCGTTTCGTCAGACGGCGTGTCGTGCGCGCGTATCCAAAGTTCCTCCCGCGCCTTAGACGCGGAAAGCTCGTCGTCGTCGGCCGCGAAAAATCGACAGCGCCTACGCATTCGGCCTGCCGGGGGAATAAAAACGGACGGCGCGGAGCGGGGCCAGTGCATTTCGACGCGTCGCGCGAAAGTAGGTCGATGTCCGTCAAAGGCCGCGCGCCACCGGAGTTTCTTTCATTCGAACGGGCCGCCCCAGTGCGAAACCGTCAAACTGCGCGGAGGAGCGAGACCACGACTGCGGGGGCGACTTGTCGCGAAGTTGTGAAAAGTTGATGAGATTTTCGCGAGACGCCGACTTGACAGTCGACTTACTGCTCGTTCCCCCTCTCCGGTTGCCTTTCTTCCTTTTCACGGTCTCGAGCCTTTTGTCGCGGGATTTGCTGGCACGCACGCCGTAATCTCACGGCTATTCGATGTTACTTTTTTTACTTCCATTTTATTGGTCGGGGAAATTAATTTTTTTGGAAATTAAATGTTTTAAGGCAGAAAGACAGGAATAACATTAAGCTCTCAAAACAAGAGCGTAACATTTATTAAATCTTTCTTTGCACGCGTCGTTTCGAAAAATAGGGTTTGATACATGAGTGAGAAGATGATTTTAGCTTCCTGTCACGTTTGCGCACGAGTGAAGCGATGCTAAAAATCATATTCTCACACTTGTATCGAAATGTACTATTTGCGCTCGAATAGATTCACAGAGTCCATTAAACGTAATTTTCTTAGCTTCACTTTATGTTCTAGAAGTAGGCATTAAAACTACTTTTGGCTTAATCATTACGTACAACATTGCAGAAAATAAATTTCCTACCTTACCTAACTACCTAGGAACATATATATGATATAAGAATCGATTAAAGGAAATACGTATTATTGGCTACGTGATATTGGCATGATTGGTTTTTCCCATGGTAACGAGAATGACCATTTCTTCGATAAAACGAAAGCACAAAGTAACTTTAATGAACGGCGAAGACTGGCCGGTATCGCGGAGTCAAGTGAACATTTGGGGCTTTATCTGGCACGTACATTCTTCTTTAATCACCTTTGCCACACCGCCTAATCGCGAGATGGGCTTTGGCCGATCGTTATCACCGCTCGCGATTGACCTACTTCGCGCGCCTTCCTCTCCCTTCGCCATTCATGCGAGATTAATCCCTACGTGACTAAATTAATAACGCAGACGGCTCTTCAAAAAGTCGTGCTTCTAAATTTAGTTCCTTTTAGCGTTAAAAAAAATACGTTTACCAATAAGTCCCGTTTACCGGCTAAAAGTACCTTACATTGTGTATACCCGAGGCGAGAAATTATTAACGTTGCAATTCGCACTTTATTAATCGATCTGTTATCTTTCAATTTTTTTATGAACTACGAAAGCAAAAATGTAGTAACATAATTTTAACGAGTTTCAGCTTGAAATGATTATTTCATTGAATATTCTAATTGCGAACTGTATTATTCATTAAAATTTTGTGCTGAAAAACCTACGCGAGAAATTTCTAATCCACGTCGCTATTAAAGCTGAAGAAATTTCATTCCACGATCTTCGCCAGCGATACTCTTTTTAGGCCTTGCGAAAGTAGCGTTGTCATCGAAAATGCGTAAACAATTCTTTTTGTACGGAAGCAAGGAAAAAAAGCACATGCCTATATCCACGCAGGCGAGTATGTCAACGGGAAAGCGTTTTCTGGCATCCCCCTTTTTTTATAGTCCAGCTTCATTAGTCACGAGAACTTGCTGTCTGACGAACCGGGATACGTTCTTTTTTTCCTTTAAAGTCACGTGAAGGAAAAAAAACGTTGGCCGCAGAAAGATTTATTCATTCATTCACCGTAAAAAGATTTATTTTTCGCGGTAATCGTCCTCTGTACGCCGTGAATTCCGTCAAGTGAGTAATTAATTATTCACTTGAATGGGAACTAACAGCCGCACAATCGCAGAGACAGATAATACTTTAAACGTTGGATTTTGTTTTCAGCGGGATATTCGAGTCTCAATTAGAGTGAAAATTTCGCACTTGCGAGGGGGTTGGATTGCGATAAACCGAAGTTCCAGAGGGTAAAACGCTGCATTTATGTAACCTATTTAACGATAAGATAGCGCTCGGGGCAATGAAATATTATTCATATTATGCCGCACGCAACGTAAGTCGTTGATTTGTATTTTTAATGGCTACTCGTATGACCCTCATAATTCAATATTACTCACGCTTAAGTACGCGTACTAAATACACATTTAACATTCTCAGATTAACGTTGCAATAGCTCGTCATTTTATAATTTTAAACCGTAAATTCAATTTTAAACCCTTATAAATATGATTGATATAAATGTTTCGAAATACTTTAATACAGCAGGCGTATAACTAAAATAACATAAAATTTAAAATTGGGTTTGATGATGACTATATAATGTAACTTCACAGCTAAAGTATTGCGAAAAACTTCAAGGTATAGCCAAGACATTGAGACTAGGGAATATTGATCTAGCTGAAAATCTTTACTTCGATGAAGATATAACTTTAAATTAAATTAATCTTTTTTAATTGGCCGAGGAGCCGTAATAAAATGATATGTTGGATTTATTTTTAATTATTAAAATTAATTAAAAGTATTTACAAACTCGATAAAAAATTCATTTATAATTAAACTAAAATTTATTATTTTTGAAACTATAAGGTCAATATATAATTTCTTAAAAGTAGCATTATTTAATTAAATAGTATCTAAATAAACTCAAAATAAATTAAAGTAAAAAGTATAAATTAAAGTAAAAAGTATAAATAAATTAAAGAGCAAATAAATAAATTAAAGTAAAAAGTATAAATTTTGTAAAAAAATCATATTTTGATAATATAATTCATGGATAAGTTTGAATTCATTCAAACGCGTGGCGAAGGAAATAGAATTTCTCTTTATGCAGTATTTATATATGATGGCTTTATTGTTTTAGGTAGCCTTCGCATAGTTTAGACTATAAAAATAAACTTGCTTGATCAATATATAAACTTTAGAAGATAGTTGAAAAGAATTATTATTGAAGAAACGTATGATCATTAAAATAGTTTATAAACTATTGTATAAGTAGACTAATTATTAAAATAAAAAATAAAAAATTCTTTTAATATGCTTAATATATAACTGAAGTAAGTTTAGTTATCACTAGAGCTATATATTTTATTTAATCTCAAACCATAAACAAAATTAATGATCGTAATTTATCTTATCCAAATTATAATATAAAAAAAAAACAAAGTAAACGTAAGATTTTAATTTGAAAAACGCGTGCGGTAGAGAAAGAAAAATATTGACAAATAAACTTACGCTGCGTATGCGAAGGGCATGCGGTGGGTGGCGGGCATGAGGACGGCGGTGGCCGCGAGTAGGGCGAAGCTCCAGGACACCGCGTGCGGGGACCTCATCTCGCCGGCTGCTGCTGCTTCTTCCCCGCTCGGAGGCGGCTGCGCCCAGCCGCGTCTATCTTTGCTCCCGGAGTCGACCTTCGCTCTGCGCCGCTCCGCGCTCCACCCCACCCCCACACGTATATATACAAACGCGCACTGCTCCCCTTGTCCCTCGGCCGACTCTTCTCGCCCCGGGCCAGGAAACAACTCGGGGACGAGCGTTCGTTCACCTTCCGCGCACACCAAACGCGTGTCCGTCTCGGCGCGCCCTGGGCGTGGGTGGCTTCCTCTTCTTCTTTACCCCCTTCCGGTCTTCCTCACGACACCCAGCGAGCCGTCCTCGCGGCGTGCCTTCCCCGGCGCCGGTGCTGCTGCATGCGCCGGTAGCGGCGTGCAGTCGGCCTCTCCTCTCTCACCCCCTTCTCGCACTGGCACACTTTCCGCCGCGGAGAGAGAGACGCGCGGAGGGATGACTATACGCCGGCACCTCGCCTTGGCAGTGCCTCTCGCCTCCTCCGGCAGCTGTGCGGCCGCGCCGTGTGTTTACGGGGCGGCGCGCGCGGGGAGGGAGGGAATTGAGAAGGAAAAAGAAGAGGAGAAAACGCGGAGATTGATGCAACACGCGGCTACGGAGAGGAGAGGAGGCTGCAGAGGGCGCGGAGAGAAAGGAGAGACGGATGCGCGCCTAGCCGGGGAATTATCTCGCGGGGATGATTAATGAGCTGGAAAAGTGTCACGAGGGCGGAGGGCTCGGGCGCGGGGGAGGAGTGCGTGGAGACTCGTAGAAAAAGAAGCGAGAGGCGCTCGTCGATAGGGGCTCCCGGAGGAAAGTGCGCGAAAGCGACGGGGACGAGGGGGGAAAAAAGAAGCGAGGAGGGACTTGGAAGCCTTGCGAGTGCGGGAGTCTCTCTCTCTGCGCGTAGGTGGACTCCGGCAGCGCTCGTGTCTCTCTCCCTCTCCACCTCTCGTGGGGATCCGCGCACACACTCGTCGGCCCTCCTACGAGGAGGGATCCTGTCCCTGCTGCTGCTGCTGCTGCCTCGTCGTCCTCGGCGCGCTGCTCCTCGGCGTGCGTCTGTGCGCGCGGTCCTTGTCGCTCGTGCTGCTCGGGATCCCCCGCTTCATCTCGCCGGGCAACAGGGGGAAGCGCGCGCCCGCGCCCCGGCGCCGCTGTAACCGAGCGCTGCTGCTGCTGCTCCTGAGCTCGTGGTCGTAGTCGTCGTCGCGGGTGACCGGGCCCGGCGGCCAGTCGGCTGGGTGAGGCTGATCGCGCGTCGTCGGTGCTGGGCTCCCGGTAGGCGGCTGCAGGCCCTCGCTGCCTCACTGGACATCTCCTCCTCACGGGACGGTCGCACCCGCGCAAATCCGCGCTCGGGAGTGGCGCCCGACGCTCTGCGCCCGGAACGGCGGTCCGCGCGCACGCGCCACCCCACCCCGCGGCACATCGACGGATTTCCCGTCTCCCTCCAGCGTCGCCGCCGCCGCCGCCGCTGCTACTGCTGCTGCTGCCTTGACGGCAGCCCGCCGCCCCCCTCCCCTGCCCGAAGCCGCCCTCTCGCTCCTTCGCCTCTCTCGGGCTCCTTTCTTTCCGCGGCGCGCGCCCCGAGAGAAAGGAAGGCGGGCGGGGGTGAAGCGGTTTCCTCCGCGAGGCTGATACGCGGACGCTGCGCGCCTCCGTCTCGCTCCCCGCGGCCGTGGCGAGCCTACGCGCGGCTGTGTGCGTGCGTGGGCGGCTGAGCGTGTGGGTCGGGGGTAGCGGCGCGCCGATGCCTGAGTCGCACTACTGACCCGGAGGCTGCGCGCCGAGCTGCTCCCTCACGCACTCCGGGGGCCTCCGCTCTTTTCTTGAGGGATGGAGTGTTTACGGACGTGTGTAGGGAACTATAGGCGGAGGTCTCTCGCGGCCTAACCTCAACTCCGCCTCCCTCCGCTCCCTTTCCAGCTTCTCTCTCGCGCCCGATTATTGCGATTGATTTCGAGGTTAGAGCTCGTGCGCTTTCTCCCGGCGGCCGGGGGATAAATTACGTGTTATTCAATATTTTGAGGATTGCTTCGGTAATAAGACGACCCCGGTTGTTATGGATTTATTTATGGCGTTCTCGAGGTTTTTTTTTATGGTCCGACGAGGCCGTTCTCTTCACGCATGCTTTTTTTTCAATAATGCCGTGCCGTGAAAGCTTATTTTCCAATGTTACCATCGGATAGCAACGATTTTTTATTGTAATGTTAAACAACAACATTGTAATGTTAAATTTTCGCTGATTTCTTTTTTTTTTTAATTATTTTGTTTTAACCACTTATATTTCTTTTGAGTAGAACTTCAAAGATGCTCAGTAACTGTTGAACGATGTAACTTATAATTTAATTTAATTGAAATATACAGATAATTGTTACATAGCGATTATCAAATTTTCATGGAGTTAGCAAAATTTTGCATTTACTGCATTTCCCTAATTAGTAATTTTTGGAAAATTCAAGATAGTCTGAATGATTAGCTACATGTAGTGGAAGCTTTCGCGAAGTTTAGGAATTCGAGGGTTATTTGGGAACTTGTTAAATGACATTTAGTGCTAGGACATTAAACATTTTGAACTCGTACAAATTGCTTTAATGGCTACATACTTCATTCAAAGTTCCAAAATTGCTGGTTTATTCATAAAGCAAAAAATGTCAAAGTACATACAGCATGTGGGCTGTGTGTACCATTTAAGTTATTATCTTTCCAATTGCTGCTTTAACAAAGAAAATATTTTTACTTTAATGATGCAAGCTGTTTATTCAAAATTGCAAAATTTACGTGCGTGTCTCTTGCGAAATAAATGCTAAAAGTTATTTTTTTTTTTAATTGGCTAAAGGAAAGCATTGTAAGTGTTGCGTTGAATGAATCAAACGAATGTGTCTCCACAAATAGCCTTCACAAAGAATAAAAGTGTCGATACCTTTCCCTTTTTTAAGTCGTTGCATAATTCTTCGGGAATCAACAAACACGGCTGAAGACTATTGAATAAGAAACGAAGCATCGAATGATCGTTGCCGTCAACATCGGTAGCAACTCAAGCGAAGATCTTCCGTTTTTGGCCACTATTAACTAAAGTCCGCGTTTCACGTTCCGTGCGATAATATTATATATTTAATGCGAGCGCTCGCGCGTGCTTCCGCTTTTAGACACCAAACGTCGTCCGTGTGTACAAGACTTTCGTCGGATCTCGCAGTCTCGTTAAAAAAAGGGGAAAAAAGGCAAGAGGACGAGGCTAGCGCCGGGGTTAAAAATACAATCTGAACTAACGAGATTTCTAGTAAATTCCATACTAAGTCTCGTTTGCTGGTGTTTATCTTTCCCAGGAGAAAGAGAGGCGGCGAGCGACGGAGCGAGCGAGAGAGAGACACGGAATTCGGAGAAGAAAAGAGGGAAATGCATGAAGCCCGGCGCACTGCCTCCTTGGCCTGGCGTGCCTCTTTCTCTTTATTTTTCCAAGGTAGTATGCCGCCGCTCTTAAGTGTGCGACTCTCGCTCTGCGCAGCTTGGCGCGCTGCAGTGCGCTGGCCCCTCTGCATTTCGCTCGCCCCCCCCCCTCCGTCTCTCCCACTCTTTCACTCTACTTCTTTGAATGACGGGGTTGTGCACAAAGTCGGACAGTCTGCCGGCGGCGCGCGGCAAGCTGCGCGCCGCGCTTAATTAAGGGGCCGGTCGGTTTTGCCCTATCAATTTTACAGGCCGGATGACGCTATGAAGAGTTTGCGAAAGTGTGTAATTATGCATGGACGGATGGGGGGGGGGGGGGAGCGGAGCGCCGCGGTGGCGAGATTGGGACGGCGAGCGAGCGGGATGACCTTATGCGCCGTGGGAATTAGCGACGCCGGACGGCCAAGTTGATGTTTAATTATTCTCGTCGAAAATAATTGAGGGAAAAAGACGGAAAACTAAGGAAATTTCTTTTTCTTTTTTTGCAGCCCTCCACGGGCTTTTATCCGGATTAGGTTTTCTTTTTGACGGGCCGCACGCCCCGCTTTGAGAGTGCACTTTAATTTTACGCTGAATGCCTGATCACTTAATGAATCCCCTCATTGTGTGATGCTCCTGAAAGAAACGAAATACTGTTTGCGCATAAATTAATTCTGGCTTCGATCATTTAGCCGCTTAATTTGCGTTAGTCCATTACAGCTGTTGCTGGTATTGTTCTTGAAATGGATTTTTTTTTCCTTTACTTGATTGAAACGGTTCCCGGTTGAATCAATTGGTGGTAGTACTATGATTGACGAAATTTGTTAAAGCATCGGAAAATAAATCTTTTCCTCATTAGAACTGTTCGATTTGAATATTATATTTTGAAGTAGTAAAGTAGAATGGATACAAAATTAATTTATTCGAACATTTAACTGGTACGTAATTGTTCAATTAACGTTTGCTTTTTGTAAAATACAGTGAAGTATATCCTATCATTTGATATGATGATTGAAAAATTAAATTTATTCCTCGCATGTAGTAACTATTATTACTGCGATCATTTTATTTTATTTAAAAAATTTCTTTCTTGTTTTTAAATACGATATAACGTATATCTGCTATTTCTGCCATATAACTCGAAAATTCTGTCTAAAAAAGTTTATTTTCAAAAGGTATTTAAAAAAATAGTATATTCATTGTATGTCGCACGAAAATAAAGCCGCGCCTGTACTATTTTAAACCAAAATGGCAACCGACCGATAGAACAACCTCTACAATTATTCGAAAACAATAACATCATTGAAAATCTCACTGCGGATGTGCCATTGAAAAATGTAACAGGTTGATTTAAAACACGCTGTAAGAGCTGTTGTTTCATCAAAGTAAAAATATGAAGCGAAAACGCAGAAATGCGTCATTGTGATTTTCCGAACCTCTTCAACTTCTTTCAACAAAAAGGAGAAAAAAAACGAAACGGTCGCACAAAGCGCCAGCGAAAACCGATGGAAAGAGGGAAAGAAGGACCGATAAATGGCAGAACGAGCATCATTCATTTGATCGATCAACAAGCTTCGTATCGTCGAATACAAAAAAAGTCCAAAGAGAATTCGCAAAAATCACCACGCGAAGCGAAGCCGGCCAGTGTACGCGATTCGTGCGTTTGTTTCATCGCCGCGGATTGGTTTTTTGAATTCTAGAAAAATTCAGAATACTACGCAGTTTTGTTTTGAACTGAACTTAATTAAAAAAGTATGAAAATTCTTCTTTTTAATAGTTTTTTTTTTTTTAATGAAGAATAATGCAATTTGAAATTAACTATATGTATTTAATTAAAATTGCATGTAAGTATAAAACAAAAAGTTAGAGTTCAGTTAAGAATCCATTTAACAATCAAAGTATTTAATCTTGTTGCATATCTTTTAAATTCCTACAGAAGTTATAAAGAACGAGACGTTGTCGCTTGTCTAAACTTCATCTCAAAAATAACTCCAAAATTTCAAAAACGTACAAAACTTCGCCCTCGCTCCATTTCGAAAACAATATTTCAAGCACGCTGACGTTCTTGACGATCGAGGAACTGGAGAGGAAAAAAAACGAGCGAAACAGTCAATGCGCGCGGCCGCTTGCGCGCGGCGAGATGCTATCGCGCGGAATATCGTATCGCGCGCATTCCACGAACGCTTCGTATCGGTCCGCCGTGGCGTAAGCTCGCTAACACGCTCGTCGCGTAAAACACCGGCTTCAAAGTTTCAGCGAACGTTAACCTTTCACCGCTGCTCCGCGTATGGGTTACTTCATAATACCGGACCTGTGTGCTATTACTGTTTTACTATTATTATTGGTTTTATCTCCGAGTCTCTTACTTGATGCACTTTTTATTTCTCATCTGGATAGTGTCGTTTTTTATTGACCTACTGTATTTTTTTAATTCGCGAAGAGGACTAATTTATAAGAGATGAATTTCAGACTAATTTATAAGGAATACGTTTAGAAAAACTGTGAAAATATGAGTCTTATCGTACTCGTCTAAGACTATTGAAGAAATTACAACTTGATCATGCAAAAAAAGTCGATGTCAATTAATTTAAAAATAATTTACTGTGTTGCCGTTAAAAATGAATTGAAAATAATTTGAAGTTACTGCGTCTGACCATTCCCTGATCTGACTACTGCGAATCACTAGGTATTTTTGAATAGTGTTTAGACTATAATAAGCTTGTACAATATTATACTTTAAATTAGTACCACATTTTTTAGATCAGCTAAATCATATATTCTTTTTACGTGAGCTAATTTTAATTAAGTTTTCGAAAGCAAAACTCTAAGACAATTCTCTTTTTATTTCATTGATTATTCATTTGTAATAAATATTATTATTAGTCAATGTAAAAAAGAAGGTAATTAATTTTTATAAAGTTATTTAATTAGCTTATTTTAGACATAATTTAAATACATTCACTCTAGTGATCTTGTTTCCGTTCTCAATATCGCTGTAAAGTTATGCACAACTTTTCATTGCTCCTGAAAAAAGGTAAATAAGTTTAGTGTCGTTGTTAACATTCCAGTACCATCCTGTTACCACCATATAATTAAGCCATGTACGCTTCTCTTTCTCTCTGCTTTCTATTTTATTCGTGCTTTTTTTTCCTTCGACTTAAGCTTTTTATTCTTACTGTCGGCGCGCTACTGCACTCGATGTCGAACGCAGTGCACATTTAATTTCCGCAAGAGCGATCTCGGCTGAACGTTGCGCTCTTGCGCGATACTGCTATTGTTACTTTTCCATCCTAATATTTTATGTATTTTTTTCGATTGAGAGTCGATGTTCATTCAACAGGATATACGAAGCAGTCGCGTTTACTTTTCTTCAAATGCGAAGCTTTTTCTTTCAGTAAACTAATTTAATAGAATCTATAATGCTTCTAATATGAAATTTTGATTAGCATAATTTCATGGAATGAATTATTAACACAATTGATTTGAGTGCAAATGCACTACATACATCAGACAATGATATTATAAATAATAAAATGTTTTTGGTTGCGCTGTATAAATATTAAAAGCAAATAAGTTAATAATTATGCATTTTGTTCAAAGATATTTTGTAAAGATAATAATTAAAATAATTTAAATTGTGAACTGTTTTTAAATTAAACTTTCTTAACAATTCGACTTAATTGGGCAAATGGCATTGTTTGACAAACAGAACCAATATTTGCTCAGTAATTAATTTATCAAAAGCTCAAAGAATTTGTTTTTCTCGAGTTTCCACAGCGAGTGTACAGAAGGTGGCTGCAATAAAATACCAAAGAACAATAAAGATCTCGGGGCAGGAAAATGATAATTGCACCTGAAAAACAAATAGAAGCCGGGAGATTTTATTCATTGCGCAAAGCAGTCGTGACTAGAATTTAATTTACGGCACAATGCGGCCCTTTTTGTTTCGTATTGTCGCGTTATTGCACTGAGTATCAACATAACCTCGCCCCTGCCGTGCCACAAGCTATTTGTGCGCGGCTTCTACTGTTCGCTGATCAAAAAATCTACCCCGGCAACTTGGTAGACTTTTCTCGGGCTGTCGTTTCAAGTCTTCAGTTTTTCCTCTCCACCTCTTCTTTAGGAGCATTTCGTTTCCTACTTTTCTTCATCTGGCAGCATTAATTATTTTTATTACTTTATAAAGGAACTGCGCGTATAACTATGTACATAATTGTTTTTGTTTATAGATGTATAATAACAATAGTTTTATAAGTTATTAGTAATTTTTTTGTGATTATTAATGAATTTCTTTAATTTAAATTTGAAAAAATCAATATTGAATAATTATATGAGATCGTATGTTTTTCATTAACTTTAACAAACTGGAAAGCCCTCGGCCATTTTTTAAATTATATTTTAATTAGCTAAATAACATGCATCCTCATTGATTAAAAAAAAAAAAATCCAGAAAAAAATATAAACTAGTACCTTTATTATCATCCAACTTTCAATCTCTTAAAATTCTATTCACTCATCTGCAACCTGTCGAAGCAGCACTCTTGGGTGCCACTAAACACAGGCAGTGCAACGGACTTCCCTCCATTCATTAAGAGCTCTACCTTGCTCCGCTTTTTCGGTTCATCCCCCCACCACCGGCGGGAGCTCGTGCGCTCACTGGGCAACGATATGATGGGTTGCTGCTGGTCCGCGTGCCGCTGCTGTCTATTGATCTTGGCGAGCGCCGCCGCGCTTGCTGTCGCTCTCTCTCCCTCGCGCTCCTACTCCGTCCCCCCCCCCTCTCTCTCTCTCTCTCTCTCTCTCTCTCTCTCTCTCTCTCTCCCTCTATCCGTCTCTCTCCCTCTCATCTCTTTCGTGTTCGTTATTCTCGCGTGCCGATCGTGCCGCGGCTGCAAGCACGCACGCATCCCACCGCCAGAGGGAAGGACGGATATAGATAGATTCCCGGGATACGCGAGAATCTATTTACTCTCCGATTGATTAAAGGATACGCATCGGCGAACCTCGCGGGCTCCTTATCATCGCGCGGTCATGACACTCCGTACTCTGTGGTTTACAGGCTTCTATGTGGATGACCGATGCTTTGGTTCTGATCACCACTTGCCGAATTGGCGATGTTTGCCTTTGGCGGCAGTCTAAGTGAGCGACTTCGAGGGAGTATATTGGAAAACGTCTGGACGTAGCACAAGTTTATTAGGCTTCTTAGCGAGAATAGCCCAGCTGATGAAAATGTAATGCTCGCTCGCGGGAGAGATGAAAAGAGGAGACGGAGGTTCATTTCGGTTCATTCTATAAAAAAAAGACAAGAGCACAGCGGGATAATTCAGATGTCAAAGGATTGCTCCTTCATCCGGATTTGGAAACCGGGCCGCGCCGTTTCGGTGGCTCGAATTGGCAAAGTTACATTGTTTATAAGGCTCTCCCCGATACGCCGAGTGGAAGGGAAGAGGAAGAAAGAGAGAAGGAGAGAGAGAAAGAGAGAGAGAAAGAGAGTCGCGTGGAAAGGCAGTTTGTGCAGCGAGCGTGAACGAGGGAGGGCAAAGGAGGGCAAGGGAACTCTCCGGGAGAGGATTAAGCGGGATAAAAGTGGAATATACTCCGGCATATCAGTGACGTCACTGAAAACGCCGTTATCCGTCGCGCGAAATCAGAGCCGTCGATTCGTTACCAAAAATATCGATTGTCCGTTTCGTCCAGTAATCAAATTACAGCTGTTTACCATAATTTGTTACACTCGAATCGATCACTGTCCTCAGGCATTAGCGGAGCTTGCATTATTCGGCGTTGGTATCAAACATTACGGACGTATTGGACAATTTGACGCACTCCTGGAACTTCTCGTTTAATGTTCGGCTACATTTTGGATCGCTTCGCTAGGGGTATCCTCCAAGGGACTAAACTTATCTATCGTTTCACTTTCTCCGCTAATAGATTTCACATCGGCTATCGGACTCGTGTAAAGGGAAAGGGCATCCTCCGGAGTTATAGCTTATAGAGCGGACACGCGATACTCGTATCCCTTGACGGGATATCGCCCTGTGCCGGAAAGTCGATACGTATAATAGTCTTCGGTGCTTTCCAAAAGTTTCTTGGCTGAGTAGCCCAGCCCGCCGAGGCTTTTCAATATGCAGAAGAATCTTGCTAAATGAGCCGAACGTAGACCGGCCGTTTTAATTAATGACGGGAGGAGCGCTAAAGTTGAAACGCAATGCCCAAGGAGTTGTTTTGATTCCTCTTCGGGAATGAAACTTTGATACTCTCTTAGAATATTTTTTTTACTCAACTTTCGGGATGCTATTTCACTAATTATTCAAAACAAGCTTTTAGATAATGAAAAAATGCTTTTTTGTTAGTTTCGTCTTAAGTGTTAAAACGGAGTGTATGAACCTACGTTGGATAAGTAGTTATTCATTGTGATCGGTATCGAAGCAAGCTACGGTGACAAGGAGGATTCGCATCCGTCGAATGCATCATATCGTTTTGTGATTGGAACTAAATGGGGAAATAGATGATGGATTCTAATGCCATATTGTACATCATGCCTGTGCAATGTTGTTAGATCTTGTCATCTACTTCACTGATTGACTCTAATTATACGACGTTATTACGCATCTGGCTAGGTGCGACATTGACTATTCTATCTTCTGATGATAGTTGCAATATTATGCTTTTGATAATATTTTTATTACTACATAAAATTAGACGTAAAAATAAACAGTTTTGTTCGGTTACTTAGAAACGCTGTCTGACAGATGCTGTTAATTATAACAGATAAAATAATTAACTCAATTTTTCGTTAACACAGACAACAAATTCTACATTTTATGAATTATTATGTAATAAAATTAGAAAATTGATAATTACGAACAAATATTTAGGAATACGTTAGTATACTATCCCCCTTTAAATTTAAGTATAAAACAAATTAAAAATACAGCTATTATTTTTAATCGATATATTTTATTGAAAACGACTAAGAGAAAAGTATTAATATTTACTTTTGCGAACGAGAAACTCACGAATCTCTTGCATATCGAGGTAAATTTGTCCGATAAGAAATTCAATCCGAGCAAATGAATGCTTGAATTTTTCATCTTCGTTCAATCTCATGCTTCTTCGCGTCTTTTTTTTATTTAACTTGAGCTCAAACAAAGAGATCTCTCGTACCATCGATTCCAAATATTAAAGCAATCTGGCCAAATATATGTCTCTCTTTTGAGCCACTTATAAATGGAGCTCGTGTATTTCTGATCATAAAAAAACTGTTGAGAATTTTTTAATAATCTCGTAATTATTATTTAGTTTCATGAACTTTTTCCTCAATGAACATTTTCTATTTCTTTGTAAATGAAGTTTAGTTTGTCAATTACATCAACATAATATTGATTATTAAAGTGTGTTTGTAAAGACTAAAAGATATTCTAAAAAATTTAGAAGTTCATTTAAAAAACAAAAATAAAGACTACTTTCTATTACAATATATCTTAGTTTTTTAAATTAAAACGTTTACTCGCACTGATACAAATCGTAGGGCACAATTGATTAAAGCAACGAAAAAATGAGATCAAGGAAAACCGCGAAGAAAATGCATAGATCCCGTGAACAAGTAGCGAAGGTGAAAGGTTAAACAAAGGAAAATATAAATGGAAAGCAGCCGGTAACCTGCAGTCCTGCGTCTTCGTACAGTAGGCGTGAAAGGAGAGAGAAGAATGCAAAAGAAAAAGAAAGCAGCCCGCGTACCTGAAAGACGCTCGGTAGCTGGGTGGTGGGAGAAAAATGATGACGAAAGAGAGTAGGAAAGATATAAGGAAAACAGAATAAAAGCGATAATGGTCTGCGTCACTTCTGCGCTTTTTGAAGCTCTACGCGCCGGCGGGATATAAAGAGGCTCCGACGTAAGAAACGAAGAGGGAAGGGAATAATAAAGTGGAATCGTACTGGGAAGATGGAAAAAAAGAGAGCCGTAAAAGGAAATGACGAGTAATATTGCGGAGGTAAACTGGTAACAAACAAATCTTATTTAACCGAAAGCAAATAGAAATTTCATTTTCTTTCAAACTCGGTTAAAATTTTCATTAGAGCGCTTGAGAAAATCTTACAATATATTTATCGCAATAAGTGAAATACTAGTAATAAAATCAGGTTTTTAATGTGTAGACTCCGAAACAAAATTTATAGCTGTGTAAATGCAGTTTAGTTATGCTTCATAATTATGACAAATGGCCGGTATTATATTTAAAATATGTAGTAAATTTAGATTTTTAATTAGCTGGTCTTTAATTACAGTTATTGTTAAAAGCGCTGCATGGAGTTCTATATTTTCAGTCACGCAATAGTAAGAATTTTTCTGCATTTTACATGTTAGGACAACGTACTATTTCAGTCCTTTTTGTGCGTGAGAAGCCACTATTCTAATTAAATTTTTTAAATGGTTTCTCTCAAACGAAACGTTACGAACACAGTGCTATTTACACCCAAGCTATCATTCGATAAGAAATAAACCTGATAAAGTATTGGCGACTTGAAAATGGAATAGTATGTCACAATTTTACAAAGTACACTTCGAGAAACCCATTCGATTTTAAAAAATCTCAAAGGAACTTCATTATCATTCTTTTTTTTTAAGAACCCAAAATATCCAATATCTGAATTAATTATTAAAAATCGAATCCCCCGTCCAGCTACATAATAGTCAGGATGCACTATAAGCGGAAGGAGGATGGATAAAAGAAGTTGAAAGTAAGAAGTAAAATAGAGACGAGAGAAAAAAATAGATAGGAGTAGAACGGCGGTGGCTTCGGGTTAATGTCATGGTGCGCCGAGCCGCTGCGCCCTGCGGTAAGAAGATTGAACGATCCGGAAAATAGCGGAGGTTATTTCCAACAATGCTACTTCGCCCCGGCGACGAAGGCCGCCGCGCGGCACTTTCACGCCGCGTGACGTTTCGCCTCACGCCAGTCGTCTTTGATTCGATAACCCTTTTCCTCGTGGCGCGCCAGTTCCCTCCTTTTACGCGCGCGCTGCAGCTTTTTCTCCTCTACGAAAAGTGAGGCGTATTCAGCGCGGGCGCGCTTTTTCGACGCGAAATATTCACCATCGGTGCTTTGTTCGCGCTTTTCTCGCCACTGTGATTTTCACGCCTTTCGAGTGTGTTGTTTGATTTTCCAGCTCATGACGTAGAGTGAAGGTAATATTTTTAATGGACGACGTAGAAGTCTTATGTACGATATTGGATTCACCAGTCTTAAAATTTCCTTTAAAATTGAAATATGAATGAAGAGAGTCTTCTATAACATTATTCTAATAAGAATAAGTCTTATATTATAAGACTACGTCTCCTAATAAGTGGAAGAAATTAGATGTTAAATAAGTACATTTAAGTTAATTTTATTCATTCAACTTTGTGTAGATTGGTATTTTATCTTGTAATGTGGATTCTCACTCTAAAGCTCACTTAAGTTTCAAGGAAAAGTGTTAGTAATAAAATTGAAAAATTAAGTTCTGAGGATATTAAAAGTAAATAAATCTTAAAATTCTTATAGCGATGGTACAGATTGATACAAAAATAAAAATTAAATAAATGAATCTTTCAGAATTAACACAGAAGTAAAAAAGAGGCAATAATTATATTATTGCGAAATTTAAATATTTTCAGATTAGAGAATAATTCATTACATGTCGTTATTGTTAAAAATGCCTAAATTATATAAAAAGCATTTTGTTGCATTTATGACTTTACTTTCATTACTCAATAAAATAAAGAATTACTTGGAATAGAATACAAGTTCTCCTAAATATATAAAATGATGAGACTTGAAATCAAAGGTGTGCTTATCAAATTTATGTTACATATTGTTTCTGTTAGTTGTTGCTGAATTTCATGATAGATTGTCTCTGTGAATGATATTTATGCTTTAAAGGAGTTGAAGCGGTATGGCGCCAAGGAAACCGATTTACTAAAAACGCCAGATATCAAAATAAGTTCTTGAATCAATCCTGCACTGGCGCGTTTACTGTCTAACATAAAAGCTGATTGGATGCACGCGATATTGAATTTGGTTATTCCTTTATTTATAGAGCTGTAATGAAACTGGTAAGAAACGGACAAGACGTGCGAATTAAGAATTCATAATGCATTGCAGTTTTCTTTTAAAAACAGCAAGTTACCTAGAATTTTGATAACCTACATTCCCTGAAATAAAGTGAAGTTTTCTTATTTTTCTATGTATCACATTCAGGAAGTATTTTTTAGCGTCTTCAATTAAATCTGTATTTATTTGTAAATTAAATTCTAGGAAGCTTGAGGTAAAAAAATTCGTACTGCATGAAAAATCAGAACGGTAAAATTGTTTTAAAAAATTAAATTAGAGTAGATAAAGCGTTACTACTTCGACAGACAGTTAACGATGTAAAAATTGATTTCGGCTGAAATATCTTATTTCGCGACAATTTTCGCCAAGTCTTTTTCCGCATTGACGCAGCCACAATCGATAATGGGTTAACGCCTGTACAACCCCGCCGTGCGAAACGAACAAGAGCTCACGCGAGAGAAAAAAAATCCAAGATAGAGTAAAATCAAACGACGTCGAAGTAAGGCAGAGGGGGGTGTAGGTCCCAGCAGGAGAAAAAGGAAGATTGTAGGGAGTGGAGTTGGGACGATGGGGGTAAAACGAGGCCTCGAGCACGGGAGCAGCGGTAAATCCTCGGGACGTCCTTTCTTCCGTGGATGGCGTGCGTTACTAGCCCGGGACATTTTCTTGTCAGTCGATTTCCGTTCGGCTGCCACTGCACCACCGGCGGGGCGCCGATGCGTTAAGCTCAAGTAGGCGGAAAGAACGTAGCGCGCGTCGCCGCCGCCGCCGCCCGGCTGAAGAGAGGATACACCGCGGAGAACGAGGCGCTTTTCAAATTCTGGATATAAAGGCGCCCCCCCGACCAGGGCTGCGCCGATGCCCCACCGACACCGACGACCTCGGGAGCAACAGGCCCGAGCAGGAGATTTTCGGCGGAGATAAGGTGTTTGGGTTACGAGCGCGAAACTTTTTCCTTTAGCGCGTTTTCGGAATTCCGCCTGCGCCGCAAGCTTCCTTACTCGGTGAATTGACGGCTGCGTACCGGAGGTACTGATCCTTCTATTAAGAGATTCAATTAGGGTACTTCGTTTGTTCCAAGATAGTGTTTTAAGTAAAATTTTGTTGGAGGATAAAATAGAATAGAAAGAAGGATGTTTCTTGTAAATAACAAAATTGTCTAATCTGTACAAACATGTTTAAGTTGCTGAAATAATTTGTCAAACATTTGCAGATTTATGCGCTGAGGATCGTACTTTGTATCCAGAGTACTATGCTTGGGGTGCTTGCTTACTTATAAATATTATTATGAAGTGATGGTTAGCAATGTTAATGTGCTCACATTTAATCCTTATTTTATGAAATTTAATTTAATAATTAGTTAAATTAGTTAATTATTTTTGACAAATAAGTCTCGAAGCTCATGCTTTTAAAGAATCACTTTATTTCTTCAAAATTTTTGAATATTGCAATAAATATCTGATATTAAAGAGAAAAATTTAGTTCACGTTTACATCTTCCCTTTTAAATTCTGTAACCTACATGTTATACTAATTTTTATGTTATACTAATGTTTATACATGCTGTATATTCGACAAAGATAATAATCCAGCCTTTTTTATTTCAGATGTACATGATGAATGAAAGCAATACATAAAATTTAAGATTGCTCAATTTTGCAAAATGCATTGCCGAAAATCAGGAGTTTAATCATCATTATGTCACATTATGATTTTTCATTTCATAAAGTCACGTGATAACTCACGATATATTAGCTGCTTGATATAAGTCCATGGGGATGATGACAGGTGACCTGAGGATGGTGCATCCAAGACGGATGCGGTCTCGTCCATTCAAAGGTGGTGAGTACAATTATCTCACGCAATAGTCTCGTCAAGGGGGGGGGGGTGGGGGGTGAACTGAGCGCACCTGCCGATCGCGGCAACCTGCCCGCGTCTGGCTTTTCTTTGCAGCGCGAGCTGCCCCTCGGGGCGTGGCGCTCAACAGGCCTGGCGGTAGGCCAATCTCCGTGGCTCCTCTCCGCCCCGCGCCGCATCCCTTGGTCTCGCCGTGGTATCGGCACGTTGCGCCGCGATCGCCCTCCCGTCGAGATTTTCAATCCGCGAGTCGCCCCCCGCCGCAGTGCTATTTTACCTTGAGTGCAGAGCGATGATTCTATTTGTATTTGTTGCCTTCGCAAAGCAGAAGGAAAGAAATGCGAAGATTGAATACGAGGATTGTTTATCGCTGTGTCGCGCGTTAAAACCGGAGGACCGAAATTTCACTCGATCCGATGTGGCGTCAATTTTTTTTTCTTTTTTTGTAATTACTATTCAAGTATACGGACTGCGAGATCTGAAATGCGAAATTATTAAGGCAAACTGTATTGAAATTTAAATGATTTGTTAAAATTCGATGAACCGCTGCTTCGATGAAAGTTTACACAGCGAGGCGGCTGCATAATTTTCGCTTTCTCATTGGCAAAGCCGCGGATAAAGCAGCCGCCTCATTTTTCATCTAGTGGCTGCAAAGTAGAAAGTATAGGTACAGCTTTTTTTGCGCGACATGCGAAACATTTTCAGGCTAATTTGTAACCTTGAGAGGCACGCAAGTCACGTATGCGCGCGCGCGCATGTAAGCATGGAAACGCGAAATCCGAAAATACTGTGAGCGGATAGAGCTGGCGCTGGCTGGAGCCCGGCTGAGCTGGACAAGAAGGGAAAAAAATACATTCTCGCTGGATCATCCGCGCGTAAAAAAGTGGCGGAGCGTACTTTTTTCCCCGGCGCTTCGCTAACAATCTTTCTACTTCTCTCTTAGACTCTCACTCTCCCGCTCTTACTAAATTTAACTCCCGTAAGGACTTTTTTCTCATTCGTAATCTCTCTCTCTTTTTTCGTGCCTTTACATTTCATTACGTAGACAAATTCACTCTCAATTAGTTTCTCTACTTCTTGATTTCTTTTTAAATTTCATGCTTAAAGTTTGTCAAAAACAGAGATTTACGCTGCTCGTAGTACTGAGAAATTGTTATTTAAAATTATTCTGGAAAACCTCTTCAAGCTTAAATTTACGTTTAATTAATAAACACCTCGTGATGTAATTAATAAAAATTAATCATGTTAAATATAGAAATATAAATTTTATAATTTATGTTACACTCGTTATAACAAAGTACGTCTTTCTTTAAAATAAGACATATTGATCGATGTGAAATTCTCGTTTCTCGATAAGGAACTATACGTATGCTATGCAGATTAGTAAGGAAATTCAGATTTTTGCAAAATCCTTCGCATAACGACCCGAATTATACTATATAATGCTTCATAATGCTGTTCTCGTGTGCCTGGAGCTCTTAAGTAGGTTGAGGCGAGAGTGTAAAGGTAAATGCGGTTTCTTCGCATGTATGACGAGTAGCCGACATTGTTCTAAGAATCTTTTTCATAGTGTCTTTTTATACTAGCTGCATGTAGTAGTTACACTCTAAATATATGAATACATTTATTTAAAAATAGCCTAAATTCAATTAAAATCATAAAATAAAGTTATTTCAAAATAACTTGTAATTTCATCTTAAATAAATAATTATTAAACTGTGGTTTATAATTTAGTAAAATCATATTTCAAAGAAATGGCCGATCAATGTTACTTTACTAGATCAAACCTAGAAGCTTGTATAACTTTCCGGGCTTACGCCGTTATTCCCGGCTGACCAACCGTACACCTGCACTACTGACACCATCGCCGTTACCGCTGCAGGCTCCCTTCGAGGAAGTCCCGTATTATTTCTCGCGCGTGTTCCGCGTCAACAGAACTAATAACGAGGTACCGTGCGACCAACATTGTGCGAAGAGCTGCCGAGGCTGGCGCTCAGGTCGGGGGGGAGAAAAGGAGTGTCAGCCCTTATCGCGCACGATAAATAGCGCTGTGGCGTGTTCGCCACCTTCGCACGCGGCTGATTAGCCGGTGATTGTGGCAGCAAGTGGTGTCTCGCACCCTCTCTCTTCCTTTCTCTTCTCTCAACAACAGGATTTGCTTTCTGGGCCCGGCAACCAAATTATTTTTATCTCGATTATTTTACGAACGTCTCTTTTCTTGAGGAAACGGCACGGTTACCAGTCCGAAAGATATTTTAATCGGCGAATAACGACGTTGTGTTATCTTGATGTCATTGACGACGTGTTTAGCGATACGGCGAATCTAATCTCTAGCTTATGGCTTGTAGGAATATACCTGGAACTTAATTTGCATAATTGTCCTATTGGTAGTTACATACCGCAATATCAGTTATTTTCAAATAAATTTAATAACGTGTATCGTACTAAAAAAAATTTCGATGACATCACGAAATTGGTACTTTTAAAAATGTATAACTTTTTATTAATAACAATTAATGAATTTTTATTCATAGCACTTTAAATATTTTACTTTGATTAAGATTCAAAATTGATTTACATTTCTAAGCGCAATTGATCAATCCAGTAATTAAATAAGTCGATAGATTCCATTCAAGCGCCCTTAATCAAGATAATTAAAATCGACACGATTTCACGGGCACTTCAATTCTTAAGAAAAACTTTCCGCCCTCTCGGCGCTCTATAGACTTCCGAGTAATTTTTATCCATGGTCAATATTAGCCAAGAACAACTTCTTACACCTCCCGAGCAAAGAATCGAAATCGTTACCAGGAATTTCTTTCGACACTCTCGACAAGAGAGAAGCACACATCGCGCATCAACACCCGCCGCGGCGCTCACGCATATATGAGCAGAACACACTCGCGATTGCCCCGGCGCGAGTGTTTGTGTAAATTTAGGGAGAGGCGCGAGTCAAACATTTTACTTCCGTGGGAAGTTGCGCGCGGCGGCGGTGGCACACACCTGCCCTGCCAGGCGGAACAGACGCTCCCCGAGTAAACTGGAAAATCGGCTTAATGAGTCTTATCCTGGTTAACACGTCGTTCTCGCGTCTCTCTAATTTGAGAGCCACACACTCTTCTCCCCCCGCCCCCTTCACCCTTTCCTGATGCACGAGGAGATTTCCATGGCGCTGGGGATTTAACTGGAGTGCGTACGTGTATGTACAATTGGATTGGAGCTTAACTTTCTTCTGCTTTTTTTCGCGCCAACCAGCAGGTTCTGAGGTTTCTGTCGCATCCTACATTTTCTTTTTACTTCTCGTGCAGCTCTTTCTCCCGCGGTGAAGATTAAAGTGCCTTTAACAAAGTCCGCTTTAAAGACTCGTGTGCGCGTTCACTGGGAGATAGGCGCGTATGTAAACGTTTTCATGCTCTCGTACAATTTTATACGAAATGGAATAATCATAAAGGTCCGCGGTTTATAATGCACTATTCTCCGATATATGGCTCGTAAGGTTTGAGCTAATATTGTAAAATATTGATAGAATTTTATTGCTTTAAACTTTTATATTTACAATACTGATGAATTGTTTATCATTTGTTTAAAGTCAATCGGTGAAAAAAGTTTAAATACATTTCATTGTTAACTTGTAAAACAAATGTTTATCAACGCGTCTTCAAAAGATTCAAAAACACGATTCTACTTTCCAAGAAGCAAGCAATCCCCGGACGAGACTTCTCTCCCCAATATTAAAAAAACACGAAACTGAACTACAAATCCTCGAATGACCAGCGTTGTAAAATCCGCGCACCCGCATCCAATCCGCCGTTGCTTTTTTCAGCCCCGTCTCTTTTTGTCCTCCACCGCAGCTGCCTCCTTTTTCCTCCTCTTCCTTTTTCCCCGCCTCCTCGCCGGTTTATAACTCTCAGGTCCCCATGTGTATTTCACCTCCTCTCCTGTTTCCCTCGCCATCCCTTTCCTCTGTTTCTCTCTCCTTCTCCCCCTCTCATCGTCGACGCGAGGCGAGCATCCTCCTTGCGAACTTTACACGTTTCGAAATTAGAGCGCTGAACTCTGGACACAAAACTGTGCGGCAAGAGCCCCACCAGCGGCGCCAGTGATTTATTGACGCGCTCTTCCTTTCGGCCATCCGCGCGCGCGCCCGGCTGTTTTGTACGTCCACCGCTGGTCGCGTAATTAACGGATGGTCCATCGTCGTTGTCATCGGCAGAATCGATAACAATAATAACGATATTGATGTCGATCGCGAGCCACCGCTGCCGGATTCGCGATGAAAAAATCGCGCAGGAAATTTCGAGTTCAAATCATCCAGCTAATATTCAGGGATTCTTCGTCAGATAACATTTACATAATGTTGGTGGAATATTACGAGTCAACATATTCGTTACGATGTATAGTACAAAGCCAGTAACAATAGTACAAAATTGGTTTACATTCGGTGTGGTTCAAGAGATTTTTGCAGCAAATAATTATATTTGGGAGTATTTATTATTAATTACTGCTACATTATATACTAATTTAAATACAGTACAATACCATTCAGAAAATAAATATAATATTCATATTGTATTTTATCAATAATTAGGAATACGTTTTTTCGAAATTTTATGATAAGTAGATTTAGTCGAGTATGGTCAGGCATGGATATTATATTGCCGGGAAATATGAGAGAATCTTATTGCCCAGGTTTTCAATTTAATAAAATAAGCATTTTAATTAAAATTTTAACTATTCGACGGAGTTATTCTATTAAGCAAAAATCATTTTTGCGCAGCTCATTATAAAACTAATAATATTTAGGAAAATAACGTTCAGCATTACAATGCCTTAAAAGCAATTTCAGAGTCAGGCTAAGGTCTCGCCGGCTTCTCCCAATATTTACCATCGTAATAACGGCGACGGTGGCCGTTAGCGCGTCCATTTGACTGCGCGTCTCACAATACCGCGGGCTGGGAGCCGGGCGCGGGCGCCCGCACAATAACAAAGCCCCGAGAACGCAGGTAATGCATCCGCCCCCGCGCGACTTCGCCGCCTTTCAACGAGGCAGGGAGCAGTGCCGTCGGGGTTTGGAATGCCGATGACGACTCGGGGTATCCAGAGGCCGCACAATATGATTATCCGAATGAACGGGATGTTTTCTCCCTCTCTCTCGCTCTCTCTTATGCTTGTCGCGGCCGTCGCCGAGCGCATCTCTCAAACGGGTTAACGAAGAGTACCGGGGGTTGGAAGAATGCGGAGTAGCTCTCGTGCGCGAGTCTCGAAGCGATTCTGCATGCGAAAATTCGCTCGCGCGCCCTGTTGAGCACCGGGCGTATGAGAATTTTATGCCTCTCTTTGTGCGCCGGGCTGCTCGCAAGAAATTTGTAAGAAAAGAGTTACACTTAAGGACTGGCTGGAGAGTAGCTCGCCTAGATACTGCGCGAGCTCTCTTCTCTGCGAACCATTAAGAATTTCGAAGTTTTTCTTAAAAGGACGCATAATGAAGACAACTGTAGCTTCTACAAATGTTGTCGGTTTGTTTACGTAAAAGTAAATTGGTTTTTTCAAGTTACATTCTTCTTTTAATTTCTTATTTAGAATAGAATTCGTAAATATTTGTATTCGTATATTTTTTTTTTTTTTTTTTTTTTTACAAAATCTCGAACGAGTAAGTTTAAAATCTTCAAAAGATGCATCTGTTTGAAGTAGCAATTAAGCGTAATAGCCATTGAGATATTGAAAACGGATGAGATAAGGTCACAGGCAGAAGCGCTCTTGAAATTTTGGCAGTGATTGAACTGGAACAAGAGCAAGGGACAAAAGTAGCATCATAAGCTCGAGTTAATAAGCGAGTGCACGTGGTAAGAGGCCTTCCAAGGGTCACGACGTCGATGACTCGTGAGCCGTGAAGAAGCAGGTAGGGCAACTTGTGTCTTGCTACAGACGCCGGGCGACTATCCTCAGTGCCCTATAGAGAAGTACACCTTAACTGCACCGCGATAACTTGTCTTATTGAATTAATTACAGTTGATTGGCAATTATCGCGCAAGTGCGAACGCAGGATCGCAAAGCTCCGCCCCGCGGCTCCTCTCTCGCTTTCAGCCATGGACGATGCACCACCGTGGGGGGTAATGAACGATCTGATGATTGTTTGAAACTGCCCTGGTGCACGAGTGCCCGTGTCAATGTGACGCGTAAGCGAAGGCTTATGATGCGGTCTAGGGTACAGGAGCACCACTATAGCAAGTTTTGTGCTTCAAAGGATTAACTGCAGTAGAAGCTTCATCGTTAGCTACGCTGAACAGTCCAAGTCACTCGAGGAAGTAACCAACTACATTACAGCGGTTAATCCAATAATAGTATCATCGGAGTGACGTTAAGGTAGTCTAAAATAAAACCTTGATTCGCTGATGCTGCCGAAATAGAAAAAGCGGTTTTGCGTCAGTAAATTTTCGTTGATTATTCTAAAACAATTCTCAGGGTAGAAATGCAGCTGATTATCGGAAAGGCAGTTTGATCTTTCTTTGAACTGGCCGCAAACGCTGTACTTATCGAAGAAGCATGAGACCGTGCAAATCCTCCCGAACACGTGAACTCGTTGTACATAGAAGATAATGCGTGCGAAGGCAGGCAAGAGAAGAGATGGGAGGATAGTATAGAGGAGGGATAGGCAGAGTTTCATCGTACGTTGCTGAAGCTTAAGATACCACAAGCTGGTTTTCGACACTGAACCTACGTGTACGAGCATCGACGTTTGCATCCAAAAACAAATCCATGATATTTTGCGAAATTTTTAATTTTTTAAAAACAAGAATAAACTAAAGCTGAAATTACAAAAAAAGGAACTAAGCATATCCATCTAAAAAATTGCTAATGCTATCCTTATGTCCATAGAGGAAGAAATAGAATTGCATACAACATAAAGATGTTGTAGCTTTAATCTTTATATTTAAATCTCTACTTCTTAATTCCTTAAAAAATGTGGAATACGCCCCAGAGACATTAAGCTAATCGTCTTGTGTTCATTTAATTCTCTCTAAAGCGAGGAGTTAACGATCTAGCGTCGTCGAGCCCGGTGGAAGCTCGCATTCTAGATCGAATCTCTCCAGCAGCAAAGCTACGAAAGCCTGAAACAGCAGGAAGGAGAAAGATGAATAGAGACAAGAGGGAGAGGGAGAGAAATGCGTTCTGCAGTAGTTGGTCGGACGGCACCTTTTCCATGGACGATTAAATACGCAAACGACGTGCATTCACACGTGCCTGATAAACTTAACGACGCCGGGGCGAACGTGGAAAGGAAGGGAAGAGACGAGACAAATTACGAGATTTATGTTGTTTGTACTAATTCGCTTATTTTCAAGTACATTTGCATGAAGTAATCGCAGCCGGAGTGCGATGATGTCGAAAAGATTGAAGAATTTCCGCGAAAGTTGCTGCGAATTATGAGAGGATCCACCGTGACAGTGAGAAATGGAAAGCTTTACGGGAATTGAATAATAATTTCTTGTATTCGTTTGTATGTTAAAGTAATTGCTTTTCTGACACGACAACAATTTTGCTAAATGGAAAATTTTTATGAAATGGCATAACTGAATAAAGCTGCATTTCTGTCGTTCTCATTAAATATCTTCGAAGCCTTTGAAATATTTCATTCTCATAAATTAACATCCGGGAATAGTTTGTTATTAATGAAGAAGAAAACCTACAATTCTAAAGAATCTGTTAAAATTTAAAGATCAGAAGTATCATTCTTTTAATTAACTGCTATCAATTATTAAATTGTATGCGATAGAGTTATGCCAGTTATTAATTATTTATAATTTGGTTTGCGTTTGATGAGATATTTTGAAAAGCTAGTTATTTTTAATATTGTTATTAAATATTCATTTTGATGTGCTCAAAGCTGTTTCTATAAATTAGTAAGTGTTTGACACAAACGTCACGTCGTTCGTAAATTCTCATTTAAATCTGTTTAATTTTGTGTCTGAATCGAGAATGCTCTTTGGTAGTAGTTAATATTTTAACATGCAAACGGACGACGACAAAGAACATATCCGATAGGAACCCCACAAAGGATTTCAAATATTAGTTTATGAAGTTGTCATTTACTGAAGAAACTCTACTCTACTACTTTATTTTAATCAATGGTGAACTTAAGTTACATTTCAGATCACTTTAATTTGCAACCTCGGATGCTAAAGTAAAACCAAAAGCAAAAAAATTTTTATAAAATTTATTTCAAACTGGAAATATCTGCAAGAAATAAGCTAATTTTATTCCCGCAATTAAATAAACGGATACGACGCTGACATCTAGCTCAGAATACGAAAGTTATTCATGTGATGGCTGGCTGTGGTGACATTAATATCAGTAAAAATTCTGCCTGAGCTTAGTTGTAAGAAATTCTTCATTAAAAAAAAATATAAAAATGTCACTCGATGTAAAAATAATTTGCTAGTTCCTGTATGCTCGTAATCTTTGACCCGCGTAACCCACATTACTTTAATCATGCAATTTTAATCAGGTTGCTGTAAAATAGTAATTCTAGCTTAATGTTCTAGTGAAAAACATTATTAACTTTATTCTTTCAATTAGAATAAAAATTTATTAGCCATTAAATATTATTTCTCTTAAAATATTTCCATCACGGCTTCATATTGAAGCTAGTAAATCAGGAGTACTTTACACCACATCCACGACGTAAAATTTTCAACGTGAAATTGTCGTTCAAATATCTGTGACCTGGAGAAAATCACGTATTCTGCATTGAATTTTTCTTCTCTTCTTTTACAGATGAGTGGCTTTTGATTCTGCTCTTGCGACGAATAAGAAAAAAAGACACCTTTAGTTACGGCCGCATATGCAGCTGTACACGCTCCGGTCGCCTCTCGCTCGGATGCAAGGCTTCCGATGACTAGTCGCCTTTCAAAGTCGCGTCTTTTTTTCTCGTCGGGAATGCATTATCGATGACATCGTATCTTATGCATAGCGATTCGATCTTAGCGGTAAAGATATTCTATCCTTCTATCTCTCGCCTCTTACGGCGGAATCATAATTTTTCATTGAACGTCAGCGGAAAACACCTTTGTGCGCACGTCAATCCCCGACTCCGCGCCAGGTTCTTTCCTTTTGCTGCATTTTTCTTGTCATCATAGTGCATAAATCACAATGTTAAAATAAAAATTAATTAATACCATCTGTCAACATTATTTACTCTTTCTTTGTCACTAATAATAGTATATCTTAAGATAATTCACTGAGAGAAAAGTAGTAGTAATAATTATCATAGCTTATAGTAAAATTTCAAATTCACTTAACGAATTCATGAACATCTTTTAATGTAGTCTAAATGACGGTTCATTTACTCGAATATGAAATCTGTAAATTTTACTCATTCATATTTAAAGAAAAGATTTACTATATTGTCTGACAAAATTTAGTAAATTTACTAAAATATTTCTCCCGCCGTCGTAAAAGTTATACGATTGAGTCCTGGGTCACTTTAAAATAATAATGAACTATCTACTTTCAACAAGTTATTGGCCAATTTAAACGTGTGTTTTGCAACGCATAAAAGTCCACGACAGTCGCGAGCTGTGACTCTTTCTCACTAAATCATTAATGCAAATAATAATTTTTTCAACGCTCTCGGTCTCTCCTCACTCGCCTCACTTTTCGCTACTGCCCCGTCCGATCTCCCCAGTCCCTCTCATCCGTTTTTCTTCCCCGGCCTGCCTCCAGTCGCTATGTGCCTTTGGTATTTTTTCGTCGGACACACGAACAGAAACGGCCGGCCTCTCTGCGACAAAAGTGTGGCGGCCACCGTTCTATTTGCAGGTCGCAGCTAAAGCTAGTGAGCCCCCACGGAAGCGAGAGATATTCCACCCCCCTCTCTCCTTTACGGCCTCTCGCATCGTCTGAATAATAAATGCCGCGAGTGGGCAACTCCAAATGCAAGTGGTCGCAGATGCGCTAGGCTTAGAATGCACTTTGCTGCAGTGCGGTCCTTCTCTCTCCGTCGCGCACCCGGGCCTCCTTCTCTTTCTCGCCTCGCTCTTGCACCATCGCCTCTTTCCCCCTTTTCCCTCTCGTCAAGCCCCTTGTTCTCTCTCCCTCTCTCTCTCACTCGCTCCGCTCTCCGGGCTGGATGCGACGCGCGTACGAAATCGTTGAACTCGTTCCGCATCCGCCGCGCGCCGTTGACATCGTCGAAACAATTCGCTGCGAAAGCGCACATCAAAAGAATGAAGTCCTCTTTTTTTTTCGTCCAACTCTGCGCCCCCTGCCTCTCCGCTACTCCACCTGCTTTTCTTTGGCTTTGCATCGCCTCCGCGCGCGTATTAGTGCGTAATACAGCGGGAATTCGTTCGTTTTACTTGCTCATGCGAGTTGCGGTAAATTAGTGTGAGCTCGCAAATGAACCTTTCGATGTGCACGAGGCTTATGAAAGTATGCAATGAAAGTCTAATGTAGTTCGCGTGTTCCTCTTGTTTTTTTTCACTTTTTTATGCTTCTGTACCGCTCTCTTTCGTTTTCTTCTTTCGTTTCTTTTTTTTACTCCGCTTCGTTCTTCACTTTTTTCTGTTTGCTCTCCCTTATTTTACTTTGCTGCTCTGTCGTTCGCTCGGTTCCTAGAAACGATGCGTATGCGAATTTAGTTTTTACAGACCTTTTGTATTTGTCATTTCAACTGTAGCATTTCAGTGACCGTACCGGGAACTTGCTTAATTATCATGCAAATTATGCTGCAGTATGAATAAATTGCCTCTAACTGTTTCCTTTGTTGACTTTATCTTCTCCAATTTAATTTCACCTGTGCTTTTCGATTTTTTTTTTATAATTGTAACAATTATTATTAATGGGAAAGCTTTTTACAGAAAACACAATGTACAGTTCATTTTTTATCTATCTTGCGCACTAAATATTACACAATGAACTGTTCGCCTGTAAATGTGCGCTTTTAGTCTATTGAATATATCCGACTTTTCTACTTGTATTATAGGAGCTACATAAACTTGTAACTGTACCTTGGTTCTCTAAAAATAGAACAGGTCTATATGATTAAATCTTAATTCACAAATGGCACTTTAATATTTGATTTTTATTTTTTATTCATTTTCTATTCATTTTCGTTGTTGATATTTGATTCAAACCAAAGAAAAATCATAATCTAATTGAGATTAAAATCCTCCAAATAACAGAAACTCGTAAATACACAGAGACGTCTTAGTCATAAATGCGATAATCTGAACTCGAGTGGAAAATTAAAATGTTCTGGCTAGCAAACAATCGTGCAGTCGACCCCAAAAAGAGTGATAGAACCGCGGGGAGAGGGGGTGTGGGGCGCGTTGGCGCAACATTGTCGGAGTGTCGCGCAAACGTGACAGGAAAGTCCAGGGAGAGCGACGGAGTCGTGGCCTGCGACCGCCGGTGCACGAGTGGAATCCAAACACGCAAAGCTGCACGGGCGCACGTGACTCCCGGCTGGCAAGGAAATGCATTTTTCTCGGCTTGCTGAAGAGAAATTATTTTTCTTCGCTCCCGACGATAAATATTTCGTACGAGGTCTTGCTGTTTCTCAATGGAGAAATCGCTTCCGCTGCAAATCTCATAAACGCTCCATTTTGCCTGGTCGAAAGGTACGTGATGAGACGTTGAAACGTGCCCGATTTGTAATAAAAATTTTATGCTTTCACTTTGCGGATGCTGTCAATTTCGAATTATTATTGGAAAGGTATAAACGGGACATTATTTCTTCTGCTGGTGTAGCCGTCAATAAATAATTGAAACATGTTAGGCTACTTTATTTCATTGAAATTACGGAATATTAAATATTACTCTAAGAGCACGAAAAATCAGTAAATTAAACAAACATTCTATTAGAGGAAAACTGAAAAATTTCTAATGAAAAATATAATATTACAGTAGTTATATTGTAGCCAACTAGTGTGCAAAGCAGGTTCTTGCCATGGGTCGTGTTTGCGTATCTTGTGCGAAGTATCTTTTAACACGCGAAAGTAACATCTAATAGAATAAATAAATAATTCAGAAGAGAATTGTAACTTAAATAGCTTATGAACTAATATATTGGTCGTAAAGCAGGTGCTTTATACATGAGAAGCGTCTTATGGAAGATTTTTGTGATTATACACTGAGCCTAAACACCAAAAGTAGTATTATGCACTCCGAGTGTTAAAATAGAATTTAATTTTTACAATACTTATATTTGTTCCATTAAACGTGAATTAAAATTCTATTAACAGATCGGATGATTCGCTGACGCAAACAAATTTCTATATAAAAATTGAGCATCAAAATCTAAAGATAAAATGTTTTAAAACCTCAGTCTAATCTTTCAGGGGAAGTGCGCAAATTCAATTTGATGCATCAGGCCAAAAATTTCTTCGCGCCTCTTCGAGCTTATCCAAAATAAACGAAAAGACGGGGGCGGAGAGCAGGCGAGGGAGAGAGGGGGGGGGGGGAGAGGGCGAAAGCCCAGAGGAGATCAGTAGAGTGGGAGAGCGAGCGAGCGAGTCGGGCCAAGCATGCAAATAGGCCAGCGGTATAATTTATAACCGTCAGTGAAGTTGAACGGGCGCGCGCGCGGAATATCCCGGGGATCGTAGACGGCCCGGCGTCGAAGCACTGCGTGCGCCCGCGCGGGCTCGGCCGTGTGGGTGGGTGTGCGCGCGTTTACTGGGCGATCTGGGAAACCGCAAAACAACCGGGCGCCTCGCACCCCCCGCTTGGCGCACCGCGCGCCCGAGCGCAACGCCGGAGAAAAAGCGATTAATTGTTTAGTTAAACGAGCGGCGGCGAAACTGCCCGACGGACAGGCCGAACCCGCATAACAAACACACTTTGTCCGGGCGAGCGTCTTTGTTCGTACGCGTAGTTAGGATCACACGGAGATGTGGGGAAAAAGATGTTAATTTTTTCATTTTCAAATGAAATTCGAGTCAATTTTATTTTATTTTGTTCCATTTTACGTGGTATACATGGTATTAGAAACGTGAAGTTAAAATATCAATAAAACTTTATATTGGGGAAAATTTGAGATCTTGATTTTTGAAGCTTCCATTTATTCGTTATTGAAACTTTAGAATTGTTCCAGGATTAATATGTAAATATAATATTTTATTGATATATGATCCCTAACCTGCAAGCAAACAAACGTGCTTTACTATAGACAAACAATAACATTCAAAATAAAATATATTTGTGAACATAAAAATTAATTTGTACAAGTAATTTATTAGAATTTAACTAAATGTTGATATTCATTTTCCTTTTTATAAATGGTAAAAGTTAAAATACAAATTTTTCTAAGGCAATCGTAGTGTAGATAAATCAATTTATTCTTGTCAATAAATTTCAGTTTACAAACCTCAATTGAGTTTTAATAAATCATTTTATTAGTTCCAGAAATGTAAGCTTGATATACTATCAAGACCAGTAAATAAGCATGAATAAATAAAGTGAACTCTTCTTATAACATCCCTGTAAAAGTGATTATTTAAAACTTTTCTTTTCTGGTAAAATAGAATAAAATAATTAAAAATTTGTTTTTCTCCCTTAATTTTCTGTAAGATGAAAGGATTTTTATTAATTCTATTCTTGCTTTAAATTAATATTCTTGCTCGGTTATATAAATAATAAAATATCAGTAACTTCGTTGACCTATCATTTTCATTTTATGAGTAACTTAACCCGTACACGATCTACTTGCTTGCTATAATTATAATTTATAAAATCAATATTCGTCGATACAATAATGTATTAAAATATATACTTAAACAGTTCATATAATTTATTCAAAATTCACATAGTCGAAAAATAGACATGCCCGATTCTTTTAACAATGATGTGAAAATATCGTACGGAAAATGTTCCGCGGATTCAGTACGCCGCTAGAATAAGGAAAGGTCCCAAGCTTTGATAAAAGAACATGAAAAAAATTTGTTAAAAATGAGCAACTTCCGGCGTCGCTCTTTTCCGGCTTGCAACCAGGAGGTGAGTGAAAGGGGTCTCGTAAAAAAGTCACGTTCTAGCGAATATCGATGCACCAAACGTATTTCGGCCGTGCCAACGAAAAATTCTATCCTACGTAGAATGCTTGCAAGTAAATGGGTCGAACGTGCGGCTGAAGTAAGGACGTGAAAAGCGGAAACGGCGGGCCCACTCGCAGTCTTTAGTTTTTCTTTAAATAATTTTCCCTCGGCAATCGGCACCTCTTCACAATCTAACTTTCTGCAGTATCACTGGAATCACTATTGTACAAATTTTTAAAAAAGCTTGAATTGAAAATAGTGCGCCATCATTGCAAGCAGGATAATTTGATACAGATCGTCGGTATACTTCACTCCACTATTCCCAGCCGCCGTGGAAAGATAAATGAGATAAATTAAAAAGGGCTCATTGATCCTAATAAAATAACGTCCGTCCGTCCAAAAATGCGCTAAATTTAGGTGCACCACACGTACCCAGCGGAGGTGCAAGCGAGTGCCGGAAAGGCGCGATAGACGTGAAAACTGGTGTAGGTGTCAGAAAGGCGGCGATGACGGCGGCGGCGAAGACGCGAGCAAGTTCCGTGAGCGAGGCGCCGGGCGCATCGTGCATGCAAGGCGCCGCAAACTGCCTTATATTGGGCCGCGCCTCGCCTTATACGCCGGAGTTGGAAAAGCGTCCTATTTGGGCCAAACTCGGTGTGCAAGGCGCGATGCTCATTTCGCCGGAGGGGCCGCCACGGCGGCGGCGGGCGCCGGGCTTTGATTATTCCAAAGCATCGGACGCATCTTCGCCTTTCGATTTCCCCGCCGCGATCCCATTAAGGTATAGATTGGCCCCCTTTTATTATGTCGCGCGGCTGTTTTGTTCCCCGGGAATTGGATGTCGCGCAAAGTGAGGTCGCATTAAAAAATCGAAAAGCGATACCCAAGCGCCGGAGGAGGAAATTATCGAGTTTTCGGGCCTGCGGTGAAAAGACGCGCGCCCGCCTCGACCCCCTCCCCTCGCCTACGTATACCGTGATGCAATTTCGCTCGTAGCGTTGAGCGGGAGTTAAGAGGGAAAAGAAAACTTGGGGAAAAAGCTTGGCTCGATATACTCCAAGTCTTAATTTCTTAAAACTCTATAAAACTAAAGTACTCCTTTTTTTCTATAATTATATATCTTTTACTACCATATTATCCTTTTTACTAAAATAAGATTTTCACTTACAGTTTAAGTTTAAACTATGTCTATGAAGATTAATAATCCTAAGTTTTCTGGCATCAATCTATTGGCTGTCAACTAATGGAAATTTTTAATAAAAACTGATAAATTGCAAATCTTGACAAATGTTAAAAATAATTTGCTTCTAGGATCCACTATTTTGTCAGTAAATTTCTTTTCGAAAAATATTCCCTTTTGCGAATTTACATTTTTCATTTTAACGAATCTAGAGCATTATTCGCGATCAAATTACACTCTAATAATTTTCCATCAACCAGCTTTCGGTTAAATTCATGCCAAAATTATACATCGAAAGCGCGTCACTTTGCGTGAAGGGGAGCATTGCTCGAATTCCAAAAATAATGAACCCAGTATCCATCGAACGGATCGACCTCAGAAGGTTCTGACCCGTGACAAGTGTATACGAGAGGAGAGAGAAATGAACTAGGTAAACGTGTGTCCATTATAAATATCTTATCACATTACGTATATATAATAACTCTCAACACAACCGATAATTACAATCTAATAATTGCTAATTCAGGACGCTTACGGTAAAAGCGTTAATTTTAAAAGAGAATTTTACAAGATATTTTTTTAAAAAAAGTGAAAACAACAATCTAACGCGCAAATAAATATTTTCAGCAAATTAGAAAAAAAATGAAAATATTTGATTAAAAAATCGTAATCCCTATCGCCGGCCGTAGCCGAAGTTACCAGCTGGATACTAGCGGCTGAGGCTGAGACTGTGCACATATAGATAAGAAGGGAAACGGGGTAGTTGGCCGGGCTTACCAGGGGGTGGCGCCAGGGCCCATGGCGCTGGCGCTCGGGTCAAACGATGACGTCACGGGGCTGCCGACTGCGTCACGGCACGCGGAACCTCCCCACTTAGGCGCGCGATCGATGACGCGACCTTGTCGACTCTCCAGCCCCTCTCTGTCTTTCTCTGTCTGTGCTCGGTGCCGCCGCCGCCGCCACCACCGCCGCCAGTAGCGCGTCGGGAGAGCGAGAGAGCGAGAGCACAGACCAGATCCTGTCCCAGTGCTCAAAGGGGCGGTGGCTGTTTCTGCAACCTGGCAACCCTGTCTATATTTAGAATTGCTCCACTGCCGTTCTTTTACGCGAGATCTCTTCTCCCCCCCTCTCTCTCTCCCGCTCCCTCCTCTCTCTCTCTCTCTCCCTCTCTCTGGCGCTTCCCTCTTGCGAGCTTGCACGCACGCATGTGCACGCTACTCTTCTGCTCTTCGGAGAGCTTTTTCCTTCATCTCTTTCGCCCGCTCCTGTTACCAGTCATTTCCATCTTTGTTTTGAGTTTTCCTCTGGTTTTATTTTGTCTTTTAGTAGATTTATGAGGGATTAGTTGTTTATATTTTATTATTTTATTTCACTGATTATTATTAAGTAATTAGCACATTTAAATCTCTAGATTTCCGTTCTGACATAGATATTCACATATTAATATTTATTTTGTGAAAATTAAGTGTATCGCAGAATGAAATTAATTCGTCGTTTTTAAAAGTAGATTAAAATATTGTAAAGTAGAAAATATTATTAAACAAATAAGAAATAAAAATGATTAGTTAATTTTGAATATTATATTTATTTTAATGATAAATTCTATTTAAATTGCAATGCGAAATTTAATGGGAATTGTTAAATTAATACATTAATATTTATGAGATACTAAAGTAAGATTGATACATTGTAATTTATTACTAAATATGTCAATCTTAATTAGATTATTATAATGTTCGTAGATGTTAGTAAATATAGGTGTAAGGCTCAGGAGTATCGTATTTGCTTATACCGCCTTGTCTCTAAGGCGTCACAAATCATTGAGACGATTTGGAATTTAGCACGAACAGGGTTTGGCCTGTCCACAATTGACCTACGGCTCGATCGTCAATTATTTACCCGACAGCAACAGCACGGTATAAAGGGATAAGCCTACGGAGGCCAATAACCGGGATTACTGCTTTAATAACAAACTAATTAGCTACATCTACTATCACTCTGAATCGATAATTTAGTTGCACATCAAATTTTTATTGGTATTCAAAATAAATATTACCTAGGAATTTTACCGGAACACATTTAGTTACATTTCATAACAAGTGATCTAGGGTAGATTATCCAATTTATTTAAATTATTGATTACAAAAAAATATTGATTTTTTATATGGTTACAGAATTTTTTTTTTACCAGTATTCTTTTTCAGAGGTATAACCATCCTGGACATAAGGTGGGTTATATGTAGAATAGAAGCAACAGACTATTGGGAGATATTTCTTAGAGTCTACCTAGTGGTAGATCTACCAACTATATTACGCGGTGTCTATACACCCAAGCGGGTTTTAATTCGTTCGAATATTCAAACTAATTTTCATTTTAAGATATTATTGTTAATGCCATTCTGTACATTTCAATCAAATCAATTGTATAAAAGTTCATATTCTGTTCTCAAATTATTTTCAATTACACAGTAGATTTATGAGAATATCTTGAAACAATAATAAAACAAGTTATAAAAGTCACTGACTCCTTCTATTAACAACAACTGATAGTTAAATAAATTACTTGCAATCAAAAGTGATCTTAGTGAAAAACCACGGTTTTACCATTTTTAATAACTAAATTTGGAAAAGTCGATTATTAAAAATAATAATGACTTGATTATGAAATTATAATAAATTTACAAATTCATTTAAAGGTGGTTTGTGATAACACCGAAAAAGGAAATTGTCAGTTACAATACTTTCAAAAAGAAAATTTGGTTATAAAAATTATAAAAAAAGATACATCCACTTTTGTCAGAAATTACTATGCGTTTAGTAACTTAACATACGGATTACTTACTCCCAAGGTTACTAAATAATACAAATTTCGCCATAAAATTCTCTGCGTTCTCAATTTCATGAATTTATATTTTATGATGTTTCCCATTCATCCCTTATCTTCTGTCTACAAGTAACAAATAACCATTGATATGGAACATGATAATCATTGAGATCCTTATCAGCGTTGATCAAAGTAATAGAAATGCACATATCAATCCCGAAAGCCCTTTATACGTTGTCTAATCTCATCCGCGCGAGCGACGCGCGCGGCCTATATCGATTCGCTCCGGCGCCGACGCTCGCTCGGGCGCTAATTAACATGAGAACAGAGAGAATAATTACCAGGGAGCCATTGAAATTCAAGCCCCCGCGCGCGGTCGCGTCGCCCGAGAGAGCCGGGCGAAAAGAGCGAGGACGACTTTCATTAATCACAAGCGGCCAACGCCAGCGGCACATACCGAATTCCCTCCCGATCTTAGTCAGACGTCCGACCGGAGTATCCGTCGCCCGAGCGATCTCAAAAATAAAAAATAAAAAATGTAGAAACGGAAAAAAAGTACCGAAAATTCTCGAAAAATATCGAGACAACAGCAAAAGCGAGGTAAAATCGAAGATTTGATTTGCCGCAGTTCCGAATTCGATACCAGGAGGAAGCGTGGATTTACGGGCATCGGGTCGCAAGCGTACGGCAAAATGCAAACACACGCGTCGTTCCAGGCTGTTTGTTAATTAATTAAGCGATCGGCCAGTGACTAGTGTCTCCGGCGCACGTGGCCCGCTGCTCGTTCGTCAGATTCGGCTGCGACGTCAGTAGCTGAAAGAACGCGTCCGATTATTATCTCGCGTGGCCCGCATTGACGCCGCTCTCCGCTCATTGTGTTCTGGCGAAGAGTGGGCGCGAAAATCATCGGCTCCGCGTGCATGCGCTCGCAATCAAAACTATCCCCGGCGGTGGATTTGACGTTGAGCGATGGACCGGTACTTGATCATCGTTTATTTTTAATAAAAACAGCCGGATTCTTCATTTCGCTGGTGGGGAATTTTCGAAGAAATTCAAGAAAATAATTTAATAATATTGCCTGCAACTTCATTTTTATGAGAAAATGTTTTCTGGTTACATTGAAATTTCACATTTGCCAATCAAGTAAAAGCAAATTGCAGCGACGTGTATTCGATAAAAACAATGATTGTTCTGTTTTTAATTTCGCAAAAATGTCGCGAATGTAGTTGCTCTGCTCCAAAATTTATTTACACTGTCAATAAATTAAAATGGTAGATACTTTTCGGGAAATTGAAAAACTCCTCTGTTTCGTCGTTTCGTAGGTCAACGCGACTCGCATCGAAATCGCCAGGCGCGATGTATACGGTCCTCGGGTAATTTGTGCGAACACGCCTGGCGTACACGAAACAATTTCGTATCCCACTGATATAGTGCGTGTTTCCGTTATCGTGCGAGCACGAAAACTAATTGATTAAAAGCTGATAATGGTTTACGGGCTTGGGGCAAGCAACCGTTGCACTAGGGACGCATCTCCGAAAGACCGAGAGGGAGTACGACAAACTAAAATGAGAAAATATGTAATAAAATATTTCATAACAATCAACACGATATGAAAACAAATTGTTGTACCGTTTTATGAAGCGAGCACTGAGAGTAGGGTGATGTGTGTCAAATGGTGTGTGAAATAAAGCGCGTGATAACACCTGTGTTAAATATAATTTTTAATTTATTAAATAATATTTTTAATTTATTAAATAATATTTTTAATTTCTCTAATAATTAAAGAATATTATATTTCTTCGGATTAGGTAAGCAGAAATACTGTTTAGTGACGAAAAGATAAGACGAGAGAAATGAGAAACCGAAAAAACCATTTGAGTGATAAAATAATATAAAATTAATGTCGTACAATAATTAAAAATGTCATAATTGATAAATAATTTTATAATTAGTATGCAGACAATAAGGCATTATAAGGTAAAAAAAAATGTCTAATAAACAATTATTCTACTGAAAGCTCTTGAACATTAAT
>JAXIUT010000001.1:20962131-20985020 GCA_035586675.1 Eurytoma californica | reverse complement strand
GCAGACAATAAGGCATTATAAGGTAAAAAAAAATGTCTAATAAACAATTATTCTACTGAAAGCTCTTGAACATTAATCTTACATATGTCGAAATTTTCTAAAAAAGTGATATATGAAACAATCAGATTTTAGTAGTTATAGTTCTCTTGCATTACTTTGGATACTTACGAACATCAGCTGCAAGTCGGCCCGCTCGTCTTATATGTCAGCATTTTAGTGAATTTTATTTAAATTTTTGTAATAAATTTTTGACTGAAATGATAATTAACTATAAAAAACGAAAATAAAATTAACCAAAATTATTAGTTTAATCATTAATGTTTTTAGATCATTTTACTAATAAAATATATTTTGAAATGTCACGGAAAATAACAAATATAATTTTTTGTTTAAAATAATTCGCTAATCTTGAACTAATTGATTAAATAGCAAGAAATCATAAATCCAGTATTTATATAAATTTTACATTGACTGTAAATACTTTATTACACTTAAGGCATAAGGAGTAGGAAAATGTAGCATTTTTAGAATAGTATGTCAGTTATTATTTACATTCACATAAACGTTCTTATATTGTTGCAAATTCGATTTGGCATACAATTCGTGTCACTTCATCGATACGGCAATCTTCGTTCCCTTCGCACAGCGTAAACACGATGGAAAAAACGGTCGGAGAGATCCGAGCGCGCACTCACAATCACAAAATTTTCTCAATGCGAATACGAATGAGTGTCTATGCCATTTACATCGCATGTCAGTTGGAAGACGTCGTTTAATGTTTTTTTTCCATCTCGTGTGTCGTATCCTCCTTTCTTTCTGCGCTGCGAAGAAGAAACGTCGAGGATCACTTCCGCAGCGCACGGCCGACCGATTTTCAACTGGTACTCGTTATCTCGCGGCATTGTCGCCATTAATTTTTCATGCTCCAGTGGCACGAGCACGTTAACGAACGCAAACCGTCTGTGCCCTTTATCGATTGGCTTATTTTAGTAAGGATCACGATGTGCAGACGTCAAAGACAGGTTTACAGCGTCATTATATTTTTCGCTTTGTTCTTATCCCCTTGCCTGGCAGCGTAAGTGGATTAAACGTCGGGTAGAAACGTATATACAAGGATATCAAATGCTTTTAACTTTTAACTTTCAACCAAGTTTTTTGTTTATAAAAGACGTATTTGAGTTTTTTTGCAATGCTATCAAAACGAACTGTTCGCAAAATCGAGTTTTTTTTTCTTTTGTATTTTGTTAAAGAGGTTTGGTTTACGACCAACGAAAAGATTGTTTTTTAAGTGCTAGTGACATATATTTATAAAACACCAATAGGCAAATATTTTCTTTTAGTTAAAACATTCATTGAGATAACATCTTACGTGGTAGTGTGGTATTGTATCGTAATCTGTTTTCTTTTTATGAAAAATGCATAATACTTAGTTACTTAATAGCGATAACAGTATCGTATATCAGTCATTGATAAATAGTTTATTTTAATATTTTATACGTTTCTATCTGACCTTTCGATAGCATTTCTCTTAATTCGTAGCATTTGTCGCGGCAATTACCACGAAGGTGCTATAATCGTTTTTAGTTTCAGTTATCATTTACTTTCGACATTGTCTGCCTTCACTGGCTCAATTCACTGAGTTTTCATCAACTTTTTTTTATTAGTATTAAGAAAGTGTGACGATATGATAGATTTAACAATTGTTATAGGAATGACTTGCGCGTTTGACCATTGTATATGCTTTTATTGAATGCATTTCGTTTTTTAGTTCTTACAAATTATGGTAAAATCAATTACGTAATTAAAATTCACTTATTAGTGTAAAAAAGGTAAAATAGTATACTTTATTATTTAAAAAAATCTGTATTACCAACAATCGGTTAGTAGTAGAAGTAAAAATACTAAGTACTTTAATTTAAAAGAATTAATTTTTTAATAGATTTTTATCAGTTTTATTAGGTTTAAGATCAATATAAGGTTTACGCTGTTTCAACATCTTGTAGTTAAAAACAATTTCGTAAAATAACTTCACTAAATTGTACGAGTCTTTTGATTCTGCTTTACACAGTATGCAGATATAAAAAAACACAGTTTTAATAACTATATTTTTTTGACGTCAAACCATTTTCAACAATCACGACAATGTAATTTGGCTAAAAGTGGCACATAACAACTTTTCGAGATTTTCTGTAAATTGAGTCAAAAGACACTTTTTGTACCGCGTAACGAGAGAAGCCGGTGTAATTCATAAAAACGTACATTTGGCACAATGGAACAGAGCTTTCTGAACAAATATGTCACTAACGTGTTGATCGGCAGTGAAAATGAAGTCAGTACAAATGTGAATATTAGGGATAAATTTAAATTCACGCATACGTTTAATTTTCTTTTTCATCGAACAATGCAGGTAGGACAAATTTAAAAAAATGATTATTATTCGAGAAATTGTTTTTTAAACGTATAGAACATTATTTTTTGTTGCACATTAAAATGTGACTTTTGCAATAACAATCACATTTTACTCGAAAGCTACATACTTTCAGATTGTTTACATTAGATTTTTTTTATCGTGATAAGAAAAAGACCAACCATAGTTTTTATATTAACAATTTATCAACTTTTTCGCTTCTAAGCGACATTGCACTTTAGATTTGAAAAGGGGAATATCTTTATATTAAATTATAGTGTTAACAAAATTATTGTTATTTTTAAACGTTTTAATGGAATATAATAAGCAGCAAACCGTTTTGCCTTTAATTTAATTTTATAACTCAAATAGATAAAAATCTTAAAGAAATCGTGTAAAATTTAGTCATTATAAAACTAACGAGTTATTGCGTATCAATGCACATACTTTATTTTTACGCACGATCAGAGTATAAAATTTCAATGTTAGCGTGTTTTTGCTATGTTATCTTCGCTTTATAATCTCCTCTTTATTCCTTACATTAACTATGTTGCGCGCATATAGCACCAAGTATACGCACGCAAATTTACACTTAACATTTAGGATAAAACTATAGTTATATCCCACGAGTCAACGCCGATACACATCGAGAAACACCCGTTATCGCTTTTTCATTTAACGAACATCAATAATTTTTTTCAGTGAGGTAAATGCACCAATTTTTTAAAAATCTTTTAGGATTGTCTTATTTACCAAAATAGTACAATTTACAAAATAATTCTAACATTTAAAAAATAATTTTGAAGCAATTTTTTCTTAAATAGCTGCACTTATCTTAGCTTAAAAATTTACATAATAATTTTTTATTAAAGCATGTACTATATTCTCACCTTCAGTATATTGACCACTCAAACAATTAGGTTAACATGTGAGACCACCTCAGTCGTTATTGTGTAATTATACGATACCAGTTCGGTATTGACAAAATGTGAATTGATTTCCAATTATTAATAATGAATTTATCACGAAAAAATTATTTTTACAAATGATGCATTCACCTAATTCATAGTTGCGTTTAGAACACTTTCCAATTTTTCTTACGCTCGCGGTTAAAAAACATCAGTGGTGTCCGCTTTATTTTTCGCTCGCTCATCCACTCCCGCACTCTCACTCTGACGTCAACTTTATTACATTAGGATTTACAGAGATATTAGTACTAATAAATATAATAATTATCATCGTCGTAAATATAATAATAGCAATAACTATCCACAGTAAAGTTTCACGATTTGTCGAATCGGCTCGTAGAAAATGCGACGAGTCTTATTTCAGGTTTAGTGTAAATCGTCGATCTCATCAATTCCTGTGCGCGGAATAAATCAGTGCCATTTTTCCTGTTCAAATCATATTTTACAAATATAGTAAGTGAAAATAGTATGCAAATAATAGTAAAACATAAACTTAATTCCATGTACACTCATTATTTTTTATTTCTTTAAGAAACTAAGTGTATACACTTGTGCTTAAACGACTTTGTTATTTTTTATGAAAATTTAATTTTAATTTAATATTACACGCAATTGAGATGGTAAAAATAGCACTGTTTTAATTCTCTTTTACACAGATCTTGCGCGAAGAATGTAAATATTTCACCTCTCATTAATCTCTATGAATTTGCGTAGTCTTACATATTTTTTGTGAAAATGAGATCTCGCGTATCACACACGCGCCTATATATAGTTTATATTATACTTACGCTCACACAATTATAACAGTTATTAAAACAAAGTTGATTTCCTCCGTAAACGGGCGGCTGCGATGATCGATTAAATACACATGCACCCATCCCGGGACCATCATGTTACGCGTTTTCGTTTTATAGTTCAGTTAGACTTCGTCCTCTTCGTCGACGTATTTTGATTCTTCTGTCGCATATCAAGTAGTTATCTCTTACGTGTAATCTATTTACAATATACAAACGAGCCCGAAGGTTCAACTATTTTTTTTATCTATTATTACAGATCGTCATATTTTTCTTTTAGTTTTATTCAGCGAAGCGATCGGCATTCATAGCTATCTTTAGTCGTTCTGTATAATTTCCCAAAGAATAAACAATTATATTTAATTTGTTTTCTTTTCGTCGGTGAATTATAAAATTTACATTTCATATTGTACAACAGCACAACATGGATTAACCGAATTGTAATATTTGGCTTTGTTCTTCAGGGAACTATGCAATGTTCGACTAATTTAGCTGTGAGGTTGGACGAGGAGAGTTTATGGTTTCTGAGTCTTGGCATCTTAAAATATATCAATCTTTCAGAGCTAGGAATTTTTCTATCAAAATAAAAATCTTGTGGATGTTCATTTTCTTGTGTACACTCTACTTGCAGAAATAGCTGGATACTGGGATCTATCTGATAATTAATTTTACAAAAAGTATCGTTTTAGACATGTAATTTTATTTTACTCGCACTATTCTAAAATTCTTATTAACGTTTATGACTTAATATTTTAATTATTACAGAAATGACACTATTTACAAAAATAATTATCAGATAGATCAAATTGAATATATACTTAGACATTAAAGTGTATTACATATACGTTTGCATTATTTACTAGTAATTACTATCTCCCAAATTTTAAAAATATATATTTTTATTAACATATCTGGTACTGTAAACCATTAATTTTTTCTATTTTTTATTTATTAACATACAAAAAATATTTATATTTACTTTCCTGTACATTGTTTATATATGTTGTTCAGGAACAGGATTGATTTACTAGAACGGAATTTCATGTGGGTAATATCAATTAACTATTATCAATTAATATTCCTATGAGCATCGTACTAAATTTTGATTTAAACAAGTCGTAGTAGCGCTTGCTCAGAGAATATCACGTATCTTAAAAATTAAAGCATTTCGAAACAAGTAAAGACTGTATTAGAGATAAATACAATCAAAGTTTTACACAGAATTTTTTTCACTCATAAATCTAGCTGCGCTCTGATTGGCCAGTTATTTTTATCACAAAAAAATAACCAATTATAAAACTTTGCTCGCATTGCCTCCCTAACACTTCCCCCATTCTTTTGAAAAATTTCATCTTGAATATAAAAAACAACGCAAGATTTCTCCGAGGCAAGCGTTCGCGCCCAAGCGAAAGTGGCTCGAAAGACTCAGAAACCAGGCTGGGGGGAACGCGACGCGAGCTTCACGAGCCGTCGGCCATGGACCCGCTGTCCTCCTCCTCCTCGTCGTACTCGTACTCGTAGTCGTAGCTGCCGGCGTACACCTCGTCGCCCTCGCAGATCGTCTCCATGTGCTACGTGACGTACTCGGGCTTCTCCTCGGAGTCGTGCTGGTGGGCGGCCCAGTAGCCGGGCGAGGGTGGCGCCCAGGGCACCGCCACGTCGAGGGTCGCGACGCCCGGCCTTACGGGCGACGGGGCCGGCGCCGGCTGCAGGCCCCGCGGCCTCGGCGACTTGGGCGGCGACTCCGCGAAGGTGACGCTACGCCGGGGCGGCCGCCGCGGCGGAGGTGGCGGCGGCGTCGGCAGCGGCACCTCCTGACCCGGCGGGGGCGGCGGCGTCGGCAGCGAGATCGACGGCGAGCAGCTGCTCTCCGCTATCACCCCCAGGCTGCTCTGGCTACCCCGGAAGCTCATTACACCTGAGTGTGCGTATTGCTGTGCAGCTGGTCGGCTTCGGCATTGCCAATCGCGTTCGCTGGAGCGTAATACTGCAAGAAAATAATAATCGTGCAAATTTTTACTTTTCGTTCTTTGTCTCTCCCTCTCGTTATTATAGGTTAAAGTGTTGAGGGACGAGGAAGAGGACGGGGAGGTTCTATTCGCTTCTCGTTAGTTTTGACTAGGATGGAGGGAAATTGTTCCTCGTTTGCAAGTTTTCAGAACTATGGCAGTGAATATATTAACTTTGAGTGCATTAACACGTTTGATTTAAAAAATCACTATAGGTAAATATAAAGAGTACGTAATTAACTCTGCTTCACGCGATAATCAATATTAGGAAAGCTTATCTCGTTAGGTCTTCTGAATTGGCTTAAATTGAGAATGAACTTTCACGTCTACTGGAATACGTGTTACTTTCGGGTGTGAGTGTGACTATAGATAGTCAAAGAGATACACATCTATCTCGAACGAAGCTTATATTTTTGCAGGCGTAAGCGAGCTTTATACGTCTTAGCGTTAAAGCCATGCAGCACGACGTGCGCTATAAGCCAATTTGCAGTTGTCTCGTCCAGAGCGTGGGATAACGTACAACCGAAGGAGAGACGTAAGGGAAATGGATGGAGAGAATAGAGTACATGCGACGAACGGGGATTAGGAAAATTGGCAAAATAAGACTGATCCACGAGTTTTGGCTGTGTTTTTAAAGACGGCATGCGTGTAATATTTATATATTTCTAAATTTATAGTTAAACTATTTTAGTAGCCATTTAATTTCTATTATATACTAAAATTTTATATAAAAAGTGTAATAGTTTTAAATGTGGTATAATATTTTACATTTCCATCAGAAATTGACTGATTCATTACTTTTCTAATTCCAAATTTCTAATTTGTTATATAAGTTTTAAATTTTTTTACAATTCATGCATTTATTATAGTATCGTATTATTATACATGCGGTTAGATTTAATTTCTATTATTTGAAGCATGAATAAAAGCAATACTTATCGGATATCTAAAAAAAATTGTAAAGCCCTAAATTTTACAAGATTTTTAAATTAATATAAGCTGTTACAATTGAGCCAAGATGCAAATAAATTGCAGTTTTTTTTATACGTGATAAAAAAAAGTACAAAAAGAATTAATCAAAAAAGCATCACGCTATTGTAATAGCCGTGATCGTGTTAATTGAACTACTGATCAACGAGTCTAGGACAGTGAAAAAAAAATTGAAACCAAAAAAGACATTTCGAGATTCGGCACTGAATCAAGGGCTAGTACTCACTTATGGTCCCGGGCAAGGCGCATGCATCCTCCGTCTAACTCTGCAGTCCGTACCACTAGAGACAAGAAAACAAAAAATAAAACGGAAACGATAGCACAGCTTTCTACATTGAGCCTCATTGATTACGCGCACATTGCCAGAAATATATAATTTTATTGGCGCTGATAGCAAAATCAAATCAACGGAATCAAAAAGATGAGCGAAAAAAATTAGAACGATATACTGCTAATGAAATAAAATAAAATTATACAATGAGCAGGATGATCGAGAAAAAAGTAATTGTATAAGTATACATAAAGTGTAATAAATGTATACAGATGTATAAATACATATTTATAAAAAAGGCGCAACATCTAGACAGATGTACGCCATTGGAAAGCTGTCAATGATAAATCATAATTGTTTTCGAAGGAAGTGACGGTACGTGTTAAAACGAATTCAATTAAATTGATGCTCTGATTATTACCTTTCTGGCATCATCTATTCTATGGACGTAAACACTATTTTTTTAATATTATAGTGTAAAAACTAGGCTGTGCTTTTATTTTGCATTTTATTTTTACATTTCTATCATTTAGGATAATGTGTCAAAACAATCAGAGCATCAATCATGACACTTATGAATTGTCATTGACATCTCCAATTTCACGTATGTTTGCCTTATCCTGCGAGCGTAATTCGCCTCCTGAATTAACAGTCGACTTGTATATATCGATAGATGGCGAAGACTGATACAGAACGTCAAAGTTTACTTAGCTAACTGCATGCCAAGCGTATAAATCTATACACGTAGTTACAAGTGTGATCATGGTCGATTACTGGCTTAGTATCGAAAGAAGTAAACATCTGCTAAAATGTGTAATTCACTTCAATCGATACTCAGCTTATGAATATATTACATCGTTTTGTTTTAGCATGTTTTATTGATTGATTTAACGCTTGCGTACGGCTTTTGATGAGACATTATCGATGTTTTTAATGCTGTATGAAGCGTGATACTGCGACTGGAGGCAAACGAATAGCAACGGGAAATAGTAGTCAACTTACTCGTCCGTTGTCGAAATCTCGACCACCACCAATTGTCAGTCGCGCCTTGGCTTTCATTGCGTCGGACAGAGGAATCTAAAACATTAGTTTCTTATTTTACAGTTAGCTTTTGAGTTGATGTAAGGCACTTAAAATTAGAATTCAATGCATAGAAGGAAAATAAAAATAAAATAAATTTAAAACAAATGTTAATATGCATTGCATGCTTTGCTTTTAAAGTAAATGAACGAAACGCGCGTATTTTTTTTAAAGTATAAATTGTTACTTTAGATGGAAATCGTCTTAACACGGGAAAGCAGCGAAAAACTCTGTATCTATATTGAGAGACGAAAAGAACACCCTACCTCGACTAAGCGCTGAAAAACACCTTGTCTCGGCTGGGCGGTGAAGAACGTTTTACCTCAAAAAAGAATTTTTTAGTGTACTTTCTCAGACCAAACAATTTTCTTTCGTTTTTCAATTTATTAAATATTTTTGTTGAAAAATCCCAATTTTATTTAGAGAAGAACATTGCTAATGAAACGCGATGAAATTAAGGTTAATCTACTTAAGTAGAATCAACCGATTATAGTCAGACATCTTTTTTTTATGCACTTGCTTGCAAATGATTAAAGTTTCGTTAATTTACTCGAAAACTACTTAATTTCAACAGAAAGTTTTTACAGAATTGAAGGAAGGAAAGGAAAATTTTTCCATCTGTGTAATTACAATTCATACTGATAAATGATTTACTTAAAATCCAGTCGATCTGAGAAAATCTATGATTCCACAAGCCCACAATGAAATGAGTGCTTTAAATAATTCAATCGGGCCGTCGCAGTACCGCATGTGTTGATAAAAAATTAATGGGAACAACATTTTTGAGGGTAAATAAAACTTTCATCAGTATGCCTCCTTTATAAAAGATGCGTGGATGTTTACCTTCGCCCTGCTGGCTTCGGTGTGCGACTTGTAGCAGAATTCCACGAGGGCGACTGCGAGCGCCAGCAGGAGACCGCCGATCAGAATGTAGAAAATCCCGGCGACGTTGCTCAGGGACAATTCGTTCCTCGACGTGTCCTGCTTGTCGCCGTGTCTGCATTCCGTGCGCTCGTACCACCACTTGTTCATTAATTTCGCCAGCTCGCCGCTTTCCTTCAGAGACAGCACGGCCAAGTTTATGCTGTCTCTGTAGCAGTAATTGCACAATTAATTTGGGTTTTTTTTAACGAATTTTATGATAAGTGCATTTTAATTTGTCTATTTAATTATGGAATAAAATTCTTGCGAGAACATGCAGCTGAGAAGTGTAATGAATATTTATTCTTTATATAAAACGCATACAGCTTCTGGTACTTAAGATTATACCACGGAAACTGTACTGTATAAATATTTTATGCTAATGCTGCGTGTTTGCCCTTAAACGACCCAGAAATAAAAATGCTAATTGCAAGAAACGACTCGTTAAAACATTAAAGCAACAGCAAAGTAACGATCCGTGAAGATTTCGCCGAGATTTTTAAGTTTTTATTATACACGCGTTAATGAAGCAGGTTTAAGATTCACATACTTGCCTCGAAGAGCAAAAATTTAAGCAGTGATTAGCAAGAAAATTTTGTTAGAAATTTATCCATATTTTTTAGATTCTAACAAAAAACGTATTGGTAATACAGAAAATAAAAGTTTCAAGATATAGAGTGTAAAACTTTACTGCCGTAGTAAACCAAAAAAATCGATGAATTTAATATTATTTACCTGAGAGGCGAGCCAAGTGGAGTGGCGATACCGAAACCCTTGGCATCGAGATTTCGCCCCACCTTCATAGTATCGCAGGGCTCTCGTTCATTTATGTAGTCGTTTTTCGGACTCTCGATCAGCAGAGCGTATTTACCCTTGCTCATTCGCACTCGTTGAATGCCCTCGTCGTACGACTGCACGAAAACCTGCTTGTTGTCGTTCATGAATCTCCACATTTGTTTGTACAACTCGATTTGCGACCTCTGAAAATGTTATTATTTGAAAAAAAATGTTGTCAAAAGAAATGTTAAAATTCCATTAAATGTAAAATCGTTTATTTCGTATGTAAGATTAGTTCTGGTCAAGAAAAGAAGTAAAAAAATTGAATCTACATAATCAGAATAAATCTTCGGAGATCACGGGCTTTAATAATTTTATTGTTAATTTCGATTATTTTATTATGAGATTCGTATAGTTCTGCAGCCGAAATCTCACGTCCTCTTCTTGTTACTAAAACTTTAATACAGTTATCTACATTTATCTTAAAAATTATCATAAACATAATAATTTATTTAAATGTCTGGTTTCCTTAAATAAATTATTATGTTTATGATGATTTTTGAAGAAATACTTCAAAGTACCAAAAAGTCGAGGTTAAATTTATCCGTCAAAACAGCAATTACTGAATGCGGCATTTCGATCGCATCTCATTTGGACGCAGGCTCACCTTGAAGAAATCCCAAGTGGAGCCGTGCGCCAGCGTGCCGTAATGGACCTCGGTCTGGGCTGCGAGGTCCTCGGGCGAGTTGATGGGCGTCACCATGCGCTCGACCGTGAGGAACGCCGCCAAATTGGCAGTGTACGACGAGATCAAGATAAGCGTGAAGAACCACCACACGCTGCCCACGATGCGTCCGGAGATTGATCTGCGCCGAGGGAGCAATGTTATAAGTTAGCCCAGTGTGCGCACAGTCTGCCAAGCCAATTTTTCAACGCGATCAGTTTCTTTCATTATCGTTGCTATCATCTGGCGACCTCGATTTTTTCTAATAATACATTTTTTTCCAACGCTCCTAATGGTTTTTGCAAAATGATTTTTTTTTGCGTTTAATTCTTGAGTATTTATTTAAGAATATTTAAAAAAAAAATTTAAGTAAATATATATTGTCCTGCTATAAATTATACAAACCGTACTGATAACAGAAAAAGGTTTTATAACAAAATTCCTCTGAGGGAGATTGGGAATCCAAGCTGCGATTTTGCTTGATAATGGAGAGAGCAATTATTCATAAATCGAGAAAAACAAAAAATATTTTAGGGATACGCGAAACTTTTTTTAATCGTAACTTTTATTGAGTTAATGCTTATTCATAGGAGTTCGATACGTATGTCTAAAGCTTTTTAGCAGAAAACAAACACGAAGCGCACAGACATCCATAAATTATCATTAGAACGGCTAACTCCGCTACATCGACACCTCGCGCGGCCACAAATTTCGTTTAAAGTTCGATAACGAAGCAAAAGTGTAAAAAAGCCCAGAAGCAAGGATCCGTCCGGTCCCGGATCGCTTCTCCACTTTCGGATTCGGCGCGCGCGGCCACGGCCGCGGTCGCGACTCGCGCGATTAATTTACATTTCGGGCCGGGTGCTCGTCCGGCCCACCCACCCACTCCTTGATTAATGGTTCAAATATTCTCGCGGCGACGATATGAATTGTAAATTGCCGACCTCCTCCGATTCCCACCCCACCCCCGTGTGCGCGCTTCCTCGTCTCTTCTCCCGTTCTTCCCTCGCTTATATTCGTTTCGGTTCGGCAGCCGCCCGCGGGGACGACGCCCGCCCGGGCTCAAGACACTTTATGCAAATTTTCATTATTAAATAGCGGGGCGCTACCGCGCGCGCGAGCCTTAACCCGGTTACGTACCGCCGAGGGTGGGAGGCAACGTCGGCGCGCCAAAGCCCCGATGCCGAATGTAATTCGGGAAAGAGATCGGGATGTTCGAGCCCGTCGGCTATCGTCTATCACTTAGAGCGTGAAAATGGCTGATCAAAGACGGCCCATAACTGTGAATTTAACAGCTTTGAGAGCCGGCTAGTTTGGATTCTGCTTAGCTCCTCGCCGGCTCCGGCGCATTTTAAGAGAGCTTCCTCTATTTTTAGCATGAACTTAATATTTTAATGGAAATGTCGCTCCGTTCGAACTTTTAATTTAGATTGGATATATTGGTTCCGCATATTTATTGTATAGATAACTAAATTTATTAACATTTCGCCTGTAGCGTTAATAAAATAGTTTTACTATTTTTTTCAGGATAAGTTTATAGAACTACACTAGTAATGACTGCAAGCTATAAAACGTCACAGTTTTTATGTCAGTTATATGAAATAAATGTGAACTATAAGTAACGATTTTCGATTTCTACGTGAATTTATTGCTGACAAGCTTTACGCGTGCACTCAAGTGCGAGATAAAAAAAATAGGCCAATAAGAAAAATGAATTAAACGTAATACTTCACAGCTGAATTTTTCGAAAGCCCAAGTAAGTTGTATAATTTCATTTGTCAATATTATATTGTTCTATATCCTCTTTCAAATAACCTTTCGTTGAAACGTTCCATTTATATCGATGATACAGTGCCCCCATACTAAAACCTATTATAAGTTTGACTTTAAATCCCCCAATCAATATCTTGAATTATTGCTAAGTATATTATATACATAATCGATTTTAGCAAAATAATAATAAAACAAAAGTTACCCGCGGATATTAAATTCAATATAATTCGATAGAAAGCAGCGAAAGCTTTTGAATATACTACTTACCGTGGCGAAATGTCACAACCTTGCTGCATGATTGCGCCAAGCGCGAACCACAGGCTGTTTAGGATGCTGAAATCGTTAGCCATGCTGGTGTGCTGGCCGTGGGGTGAGCTTGGCGGAGCGTGCGAGTGCTGCATAGTTCCGTCTCGGGAGACTAGGCTGGGGTCCCGGCTCGTACCGAGTGACAGAACCCGCCACTCGTACGGGGAAAATCTGTAGTCACATTTTTTTCTATTACATATCTGCCTACTTAATCGCAGTTATTTTTAAACGAATTGTAACGGCCTTTTTAAAGTTCATTTCATGTTTAGTAATGATTAATTACGTTACTGGAATATGTCTTTTAATTGCAATTTAGGTTATAATTATTTTTTAAATATGTAAATTATCAATGTGCATTCGTATTAAACGCATTTTGTTCTAGACTCAAAATTATTTATTAATTATAAAAGAAATATTTTTGGAAATTCATTTAATAAAAAGTAAAATGAAGTAGTAAAAAATGTAATACCTTGAAACAATGAAAAGTACAATTGATACGCCAATGTAAGAAAAGATGACGCAAACCCAGATCTCCTTGCTCAGCGGATTAAGAAAGCTAAAAACGCCCGGATTCTGCTTGACAGGCTTCTTAATCATGATGCTGATGCCCAAAGACATAAAGGGTTTACTGAAGTCAATTACTCTCTCGCGCTCGGACGTAATAGTCATTGGCGCGATGGCGATATCCGCTTGCTAGGAAACAAGATTATAAAGTATAAGAAAATCGCATTATCGAATCAATTTATTAACGGATAATCTTATCATTTTTATTACCGCTACGCAACTGCAGAAAAAAAAATGTTAAAATTGAACTGTTTTATGTACAAAGAAACGCTAACTGAAATATAATCAATCTTTTTTTCTCAAAGGCTTGCAAAACAGATGGTACACAACCAGCAGTAAGTAAAACGAAAATTTTAATTTTCATGTCAGTAGACGATATCAGTAGACGGTATGTTTCAGTGCCTTATTAGCACGATAGATGGAATCCCTATCGACCGCGTCTAAAGCTTGCAAGCTCGAGACCTCTGCCGAGAAAAACGTGAGTTTAGTCATGGATCCCCGGATAAAGCAGCTGCTCACCCACCGCCTAGCCAAACCGATAACAATTGCCCTAGATCAATAATTGACCCAAGGGCCTTGCCTCCGCAGCCTCCCTTGTGATGTCACAATTACTTTTTTTCTCCCTTTTTGGGCGAGTTAAAGTCGTGTGCGCGAAAATGGTTTTTGCGAATTTTTTTTCATTCGAGACAATCGCGATAATTTCATTCTTTTATTTAACGTTAAATAAATATCGGCTGTTTATTCAAGCTTTAAATAAAAATAAATATGAAGAAAAATGTTTAGAGTTATCGGCAGGTTTATTTTATGCTTTTGCTATAAACTAAAAGGTTGACCTGCGTTACATTCAGTCCGAACGTTCGATTATTTAAATCTAAGATAATAATGAGCTACGGTAGCCGGAAGGATCGAAAACGGTTACTGATTCAAATTTCAGGATTTCTGATAATGTGAGATTACAATGTACAGTATTCGCCAAATCTTCCTCCTTAATGCGGAACATTCAAATTCTGGATTTCCAATAATCTGCAGCTAAGCTTATTAGGGGAGTAAACGTCACAAAATATAGATAGACTTCTCTTATTCAAATTCGTAATCTCAATTTCGCGTACGCTTTTGGGCGAAAAGCTTAGAATTTTCTATTTAATAATTATTCTGTTTCGGACTACTTTAGCAGTCGTTATAACTGTTTGTTTAACATTATTAAATTTTATAGACTTGCGCAGGCTCGGCGAATGCCACATCAATAATTGATCCTAGTTATTCTCGTTCTCCTATATCATAAATTAACGATAGTTCATATTAAGAGAGTAAGCTCATCCATCTATAATTCAAACATGTATTGTAAACTAAAAACAGCTTTTCATTGAGCAAAATCTGTTTAAAAATATTGCATACAAAGTCGATGGAAAAGTGTCCGTTAAATTATGATAGTCAAAAATATTACGATATACTGATCATTCAGTAGCTAAGCAAGTTTATTTTCCTCCTTCTCTCAAGCGCATCCGAATCCCCACATATTTATGTAATCTGCACCTCCGAGCCGTTTTCTAAACATATAATTTCGTTATTCCCCTCCCGGTGGGACGATAAAAATACATACTTCCACCCCATCTTTACGAGGCGGTTATACCTTGTATTTTAGTTAAGGTGCACAGCGGGAGGGGTGGAGAGCGAAACGAGGCTTCTTCATTAATTTATGATATGAAGATCGCCGCAGCGCGGAAGGGACGAGAAAAGTGAGAGAGGCATCACGCGTCATTATTCTTTGTATGAATTACCTTTCTGATCAGCTCGCCGACCATGCCGTCCCAGCCCCCCGGCACAGACGGATTTTCCGAGCCATATTTTCCGTCCCTCACGATCTGCAGGTCCCCTGCAAAAAAGTGGAAAGGAATATATATATATATGAATGCGCGAAGCGGATTATGGATAAGGCATGATATGCGCTTTTAAAAAATATGAATTATGCGGATCAAATGAAATATTTTATTTTTGTAGATCCACGTCAATTTGTAATCCTGAGCCTCTTAAAAATTCTTTTTATTTATATTTGTTCAACGGATATAATAATATTGAAGAAGTTAATTTTAAAATTTCATAGATATATTTTGTTCTTCAAACAATGTGAAACTGTTCAATTTTAAATATTTTTGAAAATTAATGATAATTCTAGGAATAATTAAAACTTACAACTGATATTTAATTTCTTCGTAATGAGGTCAGCCAAATCTCTGCAATACCCTTCGTAGCGATCCTTCATTTTTTCGGGTGGTTTGCCGTTTTCAAATCTCTTTTCCATAATGTATGGTTCTTCCTAAAATGTAATAAAAAAAAGGACGATTACAGCGTGAAATATTAAATAAAATTTATTCAATTGTCATCGTTTCTTACCACAATGGTGGTTACGATATAGGTTTTATTTCTTAAAATTTCAGACTTAGGATGTCGGTCGCGTTTAGTTGGAACACCTTGGTATCCAGATATGTCTTTCCACTCCGCAACCTTTAAAAAATAAAAGAAAAAATCCCGTGAAAAAAGGTTCGTTTAAAATCCTGGCCGCATTGAAAAATAAAAAAGGAAAAGAAATACCTTCACAGGTGCGCTATTGACTGTCATCTCGACGACGTCGAGTGTGTAATTGTAGCGTCGGCCCTCCTCGTTGAATTTAATTTGACCGGTGAGTCCCTCTATTTCCACCTAAAATCGAAGGAAAGATCACCTTGAAGCAGTTCAATAGGAGGGAAGAAACGTCGCGCACGATTTTTCTTGTTGTTACGAGCCGGATTCGTAGTATCGACACTTCTACTATAAAAAGGTTTTTCCGTTCTTCCTTTAAAGGCCACTTCCTCCGCCTTTTTTATTTAACATTTCTACTGCAGCATCATTTCACGTACGGTTAACATTTTATTAGGTTAAATCGATGAATTACGCCGGAAAATAAAACTGCCAAGATTTAACGTGACACTTTGAGTTTTATGTAGGTTCCTTCGAGCAATCTCAAAAACTATTTTCTTCCTTCAGATGAAATAGTTTATTGCAATGCACTGTACTTGCTAGTATTAACCATTTTCTACACGATCTTTGCAAACTGAACAGCGCAACGCGAAGATAATTTTCTTTCCACGGGAATTAATTGCAAAATAGAGATGAATAATTTTTTAAAGTTTACAATATATTTTATCTTTTTCCTGGGATTCAAACTGACTCCTTATTATCCAAACTTGGGCACGTTATAAAATTTATCTATTTCTCACGTATCTCTATAAATACGCGAGGCAACTCCATGAAACGTAGCTTCTGCCTCTGACATGCGTCGATTCTCTCCAAAAATATCTTTTTTTTTTTTTTAAATCCCGACAAACCTCACTTTGCAGAGAAATTCTTCCAAGCACGAGTCGAGAATATACGAGCGCGCGTAAAGCCCCTGCGAAGAGAGGGCGAGGGGAGGTGAAATTCCGACGGCGCAGAAGAAACGCCAATTAGTGTCAGCCGCAGACGTCGCATTCGGTATATATCCGGCGCGTCGTGTACTTTCCCGAGAAACAAAAAGAGAGCCGCAGCCGGGGGCGGCATGCGGCATTTCCCCGCGCCGAGGGCAAAAATCATTTTCTTAGGGAACCGAGGCGTCGACCCCCTTCCCTCGTTACGTTTGTTAAGTAGCTCGTTGACTTCGCTAAGGGGCTGGCTACTGTGAAATGCATTCTTCTCCATTATTTTCATTTCGGTGCACTGCTGATTTGAAAAATTAAGGATAAACTATTTCTGGAAGGTAGCAAGGACACACCCGAGCAGTTCGAGATCGTTTAAATACGTCCGTTTCTGCGGGCGCTCGAAGTGGTCCATGAATATTTCTGTATTTTAATTTTAACGCTTTTTTTCAAGGAAAGACGCAAATTAAAAGTTGGCATTATAGAGTTTCAGTAACAAAGTTAATATAGAAGTTTTTCGTTCAAATATTTTAAAACTAGCGAAACTTCGTCGTAGTCGGCATAAAAATCAAGAACTATTCCCGCGGAGGCGGAATGAAATCAAGTTAGGCTACTTTTTCAATTAAGAGGGCGCGGAAAAAATGGGCGCGTGAGAGCCCGGCGAAAAAAAAGTAACGTTCGCTTATTTTCAATCGAATCAATTTCCGAGCTCGTGTACTTGCACAAAAGAGGAAAGCCTGCCCAATATTCGACGTGCATTGTTTTCGAGCGAAAATTCACAAATTGAAGAAGAAAAAGCGTCACGGTATAGAGCCTCCCCCGACGGCAGGAACGTTTCCGTTTCGATTGTGCTCGGCTTCGATTGAAAAGTTTTTCCCGGAACTAAAATTTTTCTCTACCCCCTTCCCTCGCGCTCCCTTCACTCGGCGTCTCTCTAACCCTCCCCACCTACCTCCCACTTACTGGCACGAAAAAGAAACAGTTTTGCTCGGCAAGCGCGGCAGCCGTAGCGAAGTTTCGGCGCGACGAGTTTCTACTGTCAGGCTGAAAATCAAATTTTGCGAAAAGGCCAAGCAATACCTCAATCTTCCTGCATAAATCAGTATCCTTTCAGGAGTTACCTCGCCCGTGCGTATGTTTATTTCATAGCACATTGTGCATACATGCGCCAGGGGCGCGCGCGCGCGCCTTCTGTCCGGACTATCTTTTCTTTCAAGAAAACGCGTGTTTCCGATTGAACCATGTTTGCAACAAGAAATACCTTTTCTCACTTTTATATTTTTTTAACAATAAGAAAATATTTTCTTTCATTTTGCACGATTAGTATAATTTAATAGAGAGAATCATAATGTCTAATCACACCTGGCTGTATCTACTTACCAATAAACGGTACGCGCTATTTTTACAAGAAGAATGTCCTTTTTTTACTTTTACATTTTCTAAACAATAGCAGAATATTTTATAATATTTTTTGTGATTCGTATAATTTAATGGCATGCCTTATCACACCCAACTGTATCTACTTGTCAATAAATGGTATGATCTATTTTGTCAATGAAAAGAGGACCTGTTATATTACTTTTACATTTTTTTAACAGTAACAATATACTTATATTTTTTGTGATCAGTATAATTTAGCAGAAAGTAAATGAATGTCTTGCCGTACCCGGCTGTATCTACTTATCAATAAACAGTATGCACTATTCTTATAAGAAGAAAGGCATTTTATATCGCTTTCTCAGTTTTTGTTACAATAATAAAATCTTCTTCTTTATTTTTTGTGATTATTACAATTTAATAGAAAGTAAAGAAATGTCTTGCCGTACCCGGTTGAATCTACTTAAAACTTGTTCTGCTGATTTTTCCATTCCTTTGCGGAAATTTATTTAAAATTTTTTTTCATGATTAAAAAGTAAATATTACAATAACATAAATCCATAAGAGCACTTGTTATAATTGTTTACCTTGCGTAGAGATCGAGCGACTTTTTCGCCGTTTTCCCAACGTTCCACCACTCCTTGTCGCGTATTGCAATCCAAAGTGACATTGGGCTCTAAGCCACTCACGGATGGTCCTCCTGCCCGTCGCTGATTATTCTTCTCATTTTTCTTTCTAACAAACTTGTTGAATCCCTCAACCAGCACGAAAATGGCGTCGTACATTAACGCTGCTTGGGCCTAATAATCAATAGATATAGCACATTTAAAAAATGTATTTTTATTATATAAGAAGATCGTCTTAAAGAATTTTAGTCACACACGTACACGCACATTAAGTCAACTGTAAACAATCGCCGATTTATTCCTCCAGAAAAAAAACAAATTAACGAAAGAAAAAGTCGTTTGCGAACTAACAACCCCAGTAGAAAAAAAAAGAGAAGCAAATATTTTCCGACAATTGAAGTCCATATAGAACGTTCGGAAGGAGCCGTCAAAAGAATGGCCGAAAATTAAAACAATGGAGCGCGCGCGCAACCGGCGGGGGACATTCAAAATCACGACGGCAAATAAAGTCGCAACGCGAATCGCTGGGAATTTAAAAGCCAAGCCTGTTTCGCGCCGGAGCCTCGCACGAACGTAACTAACGCGACGAGCGCTTAAAACCTCTCGTCGGGACGACACAAAAAAAAGGCGGCGACTCACGGCCGTTCGCGTGTAAAAAAGTTCGCTGGAGCGCGCGATAATGTAAGCTTACGATGTGTGCGCGACTCCCCCTCCACCCTGCAATGGGTTTATACGCCTCTTTCAGACCGCCAGCTAAATTTTCATAGACCATTCGCGAAAAGACACGCGATTCGCTTTATGCCCCCGCGCGCCGGCTCCGGCTGGACGGGTCCCTCTCCCCCGCGACAGTCGCGCGCGCGGGGACGGCCGAACGATAACGCGAGCTTTTCAGTGTCATTCCATTCGATCGTCTGTATGACGGGAAATGATTCTGAATGGGTATTGCGCGCGGGGACAGGTCGGTACCGAAAAGTTTTCGACTGCATTTCGAGCTTCAAATTTATGGGATTAGGTTACGTGCGAAAGATGGCTTTGAACTCTGTATTAAAAAAGCATTTTGAGTGACGGACTAATCTTAGATTTTACAGTGAATTTAAGTATTTAGAAATAAAGTTAGGAGTTTTACACACTATCAAATATACTTTAGTTAACTAATGAAATCAATTTATGCATAAATTCTCATCAATTAACAATTACGTAAATAGATGAAGCTACTGGATATTTGATAACTTATGTCGTCTGTTTCAAGACAAGTTATTATTTAATGCTTTAGTCGCTTAAGTTATTTAGACGCTGTAAAGTGTTGAACTGAAAATTGATTTAAATATTAAAGTGAAAGTTTCCTTTGAATCTTGCATCTTGTACAAATGCTAACTATATTTTTGAACATCGGTTTCAAACGGAAGTTTCCGGTGTTATCGTCCTCCCTCATTTTATCCTCTTCTTTTTCTGAAAACGTCAACGTTTTTCCGTGGAACAAGAGCCAGTAAATTTTGCCAAAATACATCAGCCAACTGCATATTTACAAGACGCGTGACACTTGCGCGGCGGGGAAAAACACTTGTCCGACCGAAAGTAAAATACCGCGGCAAAAAAAGCCGCGCCCGTACTTCGTAACCACAAAAGCATCGAACAATGAAGATGTTATCTTCCGTCGGCAAAACCGCGGCGCGCGCGCGCTCCGTTTTTCCGATTTCCCGGGCCGCCCCGCAGTTTTGACGCTGTCGCGCGCCGTGAAAACGTGACAACCGCCGCGCCTCTTTCCCTTTCTCCCGCACTGTCTCTCTTTTTCTTTCTCTCTCTTTCGCTCCCTCGTCCTCGGCAGAGCGGGCGGGTACTTACGGAAATGAAATCGCGCGCGGCGCCCGGGTACTTGCTGGAGTCGAGCTGGCGCCAGCGATCCAGGAACTCCTTGACGTGGTGTCGGTTGCTGTCCACGATGCGGAACCCGGTGATGTTGATGGCACCGTACTCGATCACCTCGCTCTCCCAGTGGTCGTCCATTATCTGATTAAGTCCAAGCCGACAAGGAAATGCCGAACAAACTTTAGTGCTGGGCGCGCTTTAACATAGGCCTACTGTCTCTTCCCGCTGTGCTCTTTATACGCGGATGCGTGGTCTGGGGTTTTTGCCGTGATTGAGAGGCTAGCGGGGTATGTCTAAGCGCGCCGCATGATGAATGTATCCGCATCGCAGTTATGGCGTACTTGTGTTTACGACTCATGTATCTCATTTATGCCCTTGAATATTTATTGGACTGTGTTTTGAATAAACAGATGAATTTTTCGAGCCCGACGATTGAAACTCGTTTTTGAGAGGGTTTGGAAGGCGCGCAGTAAAATAAAGTTTGTACTCTTTCCGCGTCAAGAAGTAATAATTTTTTGCATCTTGAGTGTAACCTTCAGACTGATTTGAAGTATAAACTCCAACCGGAACTTGGGGTTATTATGCAAATTATCCTCCATTGTAAATTCTTGTTACGCAAACTTAATGAATGATTGAAAAAATATTTCTAAAAGTTTTTATATTTAATATCTGTGTAAGAAAGATTTATTAGAAGAAGTCTAACTGATAATAAATGGCTAAAAGAGAATCTGTGTTTTACATAAGCATTAAATTACTCACGACTTTTAAAAGTTCTTAATCAAATGATCGAAAGCACGGAAATTGAATGAGAATGATGAAGTGAGATGAGAAATGCGGTAGCAAAGGAATATTGATTGAAAATATGGTCGTATTTTAACATTCAATTTATTTTAACTGTTATTTTATCTCGACATTTCGTTTGCTTCAATTCATTAATTTTTATTCAGTAAAGAATTCTTTATTTTACTTTTATTTTAGTTTAGTTTGATATAAGTTTTCGCGTTTGGAAACAGTATATACTATACCCTAAAAAATTAATTGAATATTTATAAAACATAAATTCTGTTTAGTTATAAATATACATAAAAAGCCAATTTAATTAATATAGACGAACCGTATAAAAAGTAAACTTAATCGGGAACACGATATTGATTGGTATCCAATTATTGCGCAAGAAAAACTGAGCTTTGTGGTTTCTACAACCGGGTGATAAGAATAAAAAAAAACACGACGAGACCAATGGAAAAAATGATTAATTAAAACATAAAGCAGAGGTCGTTAGCATCTCTGTTACAATGACCCTTTTACGATCGCTTTTGCACTCCTCGTTTGCCGGGCCTGCCGGATTCCCCTCGATCGCGAAAAATGCACTATCGTCGATTCTTTATCTTTTTAACAATATCTAATGACTCTCTGCTTTGATTCGATTCCAATTTTACTTCCCGCTTCGCCGCGTTCTCTGTCGCGGTTCTTCTACTTCTTTTTTTAACTCTTTGCTTTAAAATCTTTTTTTCCTCGCTATCGGTTGTACAGAGCAGAGAGAGTCGGCGATTCAATCACTTGTGCACGCGCGATGTCACACTAAGCCGGTTAGCGACAATCGCTGAAAAAAAAAATTGAAAAAGGAGAAAGGCACGTGGCTTATTGAACCGTGCTTCCTCGAATGTTTTTTTACGTTTTTTTCTCAGATTGATTCTCCTTTATTTGCATCCAAAACAAAATAAATTATTACACGAATAGAAATGTACGTTGTGAAAAGCTAAAGGATAATTTTGCAAGGCTAGCACGGTTGCGTGATTATACAAAAAGGATGAAAATGTTTATAAATAAAAACAAGCTGTTTCTGTTACCAACTGAGATATTTTTCTTTATAAAATTCAGACAGAATTAGAAAGGCTTTTCCATTTTTCTGTTCTGCAAAGAAATTATGCAGCAGTCTAGCAAAATTAAGTCGCGAATTTAGGTTCATTTAAACGCAATGAGCTACGCTTTTTAATTAAAACGAAAG